>CM051515.1:33386482-33986482 GCA_028015205.1 Mytilisepta virgata | reverse complement strand
TTGTTTATTTGATGACTATATGTGAAGTGTCTGTTTATTTACAGGATTATTTGGAGTGGCCTATTTTGTTTATTTGATGACTATATGTGAAGTGTCTGTTTATTTACAGGATTATTTGGAGTGGCCTATTTTGTTTATTTGATGACTATATGTGAAGTGTCTGTTTATTTACAGGATTATTTGGAGTGGCCTATTTTGTTTATTTGATGACTATATGTGAAGTGTCTGTTTATTTACAGGATTATTTGGAGTGGCCTATTTTGTTTATTTGATGACTATATGTGAAGTGTCTGTTTATTTACAGGATTATTTGGAGTGGCCTATGCCTTTGATTTTTGGTTTTCTATTATATGTATTGTAAGTATTCATATTCATTTACTTACCAGAGATATAGGTTTTCTTTTCAGATCTGAAAAAAGTGTTGTGTGTTTGATGTTTACAACATTTACAACTGATATTTTCAGAATATGTTGCTTCACTAAAAAAATATTTTATAATTCAAATAACAATCTTGTTAATTCTAACAGGGATCACTGTTCAGACTCTTTTTACAAATTTTGTACTTATCGAATATCATATTCAAATATGGCGACATTAAGCTTATGTGAAAAATAATGAATCACAAACATAAAACAGTAAATCTGCATTTGTGAAAAAGCATGTAAGTCATGGAAAAGCAAATTGTTTGTGAGTAAAAGAAACAAAGGGTACATTTACAATTTTTAGCTCAACTGGCCTAAACTTTTCCTTTAAAGATCCTTTAAAGATTAAGGAAACCACTTGGCCAGTTGAAACTTAACTTTGCAGGAAAGATGTTTGTGAGGTTCTCTACAAATGTTTCTCATTTCATCTTGATCGGGCAGAAAACATGACCACCATGGGCAATTGTTGTTTCTGATTGGCTGTTTTTTTTTCAAAAATCTTCTCTGAAACTATATAGCCAAATGGAACAAAACTTTACAGACATATATGTATGAGAGGTCCTTTTTAAAGTTCCTCATTTCATCCCGATCTATTTTGCTACCGAAGGTCGGTGGTTCTCTCTGGGTACTCCAGCTTCCTCCACCAATAAAAACTGGCTGCCGTGAAATAGCAAAATGTGCTGAAACCCCAATTAAACAAACAAACATCCCGATCTGACTACAAATATTGCCACCATGTTTTTGATTGGCTGATATAAAATAATCTTCACGACTGAAATAGCTTGGCCAAAAGGAACGAAACTTGATAGGAAGCATCAATGGGAGGTTCTTTACAAAATATCCTCATTTTGCCCTGATTGGGCAACAAGTATGGCCGTCATGGTCAATTCTTGTTTCTCATTGGTTGATTAAGAAATTTTTTTTTATCTGTAACTGCTAGGCAAAATGGAATGAAAATTGACAGGAAGCATCTATGGGAGGATCTTTACAAATTTTTCCATTTTGTCCTGATCGAACAACAAATGTGGCCGGTATGGGCAGTTCTTGCTTCTGATTATCTGATGTAAAATAATCTTGTCCTCTGATATAGTTTGGCCAAATGGAACGAAAGTAGACAGTGACCATATATGGGAGGTTCTTTATAAAGTTTCCTCATTTGGTCCTGATCAGACTACAGATATGCCCACCATGGGCAGTTCTTTTTTTTGATTGGCTGATAAAAAAGAATCTTTTTCTCTGAAACTACTAGACCAAATGGAATGAAACTTGACAGGAAGCATCTTTGAGAGGTTTTCTACAAAGCTTCCTAATTTTGTCCAGATCAGGTGACAAACATGGCCACCACGGGCAATTCTTGTTTCTGATTGGTTGATTAAAAATAGAACATAGGTGAAAAAGATTGGTTGATTAAAAATAGAACATAGGTCAAAAATGGTCTTTTTGGCTCATATCTCAAAAAGTAAAGCAGTTACAGCAAAACTGACAAGAACTAAAAATGTTTATGATGTCAAGATCTACCTGCCATGAAATATTCAGATGAATCGGTCAACTCATTTTCGGGTTATTGCCCCTGAATTTTTAATTTTAAGGAAATTTTGTTGTTTTAGGTTATTAACTAGAATATTATTATAGATAAAGGCAAACTATAAACAGCAAAAATGTTCAGCATAACTTAGATTAAACGGTAGCTGTACAAGTGAAATGGAGGGTTAAGGGTCAATGTCATTTAAAAATTCCATACAGCCGATGAAAAAGCCCCTACCAACCTAATATATTTAGATTCAGGACCCTATAATTAGCTGTTCAAGTCAGTATGGAGTCTCAAGGGTGAAGGTCATTGAAAAAATCCATGGTAACTGATAGAAAAGTCCCTAGAAACCAGATATATTTGGGTTCAGGGTTATATGATTTAGCTGTACGGTATACATTAAATAGCAAAAATAATTATTGATGCAAGATCTACACAAAAAATAACAGATGAGCGATTAAGACCCCTGGGAGCCTCTTGTTTATTGACATTTTATTAATTTATTTGTTTTATTATTATTTATATTATTTAAGGATTCCCTTTAATGACGTCATAGTAAAAACGAAAATTTAGTCTATGATATGACAGACGAAAAAACTTGGACCAATCAAATGACGCGTTATGTCCAATATTAAATTATTGCTGTATAAGTAAAGTCAAGAAATACCAAAGGGATATTCGAAGGAGGGAAAAATAAAAAAAAATCTGACAAACTCCAGAGAACAACTAAGACAAGACCAAAACAATACAAACACTACACTTAATAACATGACTTTCAGAACAGTTGGCTATATTGTATTATCACATGAATATATTTTTTCTATTCACTGATTGGATGAGAAATGTCTAAAAGGTCTTGATTACTTGTGATAGCAACTGAGAACTATCTAAATTAAGTGCAAGAATTCAGCTTGCATGGTTATGGGTTTAAAATAGAGTGAAAGTACAATTTTCCGATTCATGTAATAAAAACAATTACTGACTATGTAATAGGTCAAGTGGAATTTAATAGTGACCGATTTGTTCTTACAGTAGAAAGTGAAAGTACAATTTTCCGATTCATGTAATAAAACAATTACTAACTATGTGATAAGTCACTATCAGGATTAATCAACCCTTGAAAATGTATAGTCACCTCACCTAAAGGCTTGGTGAATATATACATTTTCTCGGGTTGATAAATCTTGATAGCGACTTATTCAACGGTCAGTAATTGTATAATGTCATGACCTCGTACAGGAAAATTGATAATTCTTTTCATTTTATATCAGAGTCAAACATATCTCAGAATGAGCTGGATTTAAATTTACAACAGAGTTGACCAGCTACATATATTGACATTTTATAAAGATTTTAAAGATATTTACTGTAGATAATACTAAAATGTATGAATAAAAATTTCACAACCTTATTGTTTATATACAGATATAGTAAATTTGCAGAAAATTAAGGACTTATTAAACCTACAGTGTTTAAACAGACTAGATAGTTTTCCTTGTTCTATTTAGTGTGTAAATTTCATATCTTGTTATTTGATATTTTTCAGATGTTTGTCGGTGCTAGTTCAGCTTTTGGAGAGAAGTAAGTATGATATGAAATTACAGTCAGACCTGCTCTAAAGTGCACCTCTGTATAGCAAATCACTATCTATAAATGGCACAGTGAAAGAGTCCAATTCAGGATAAAGTATGTAAAATTAACCTCTCTATAAAGGGCACCTGCTCATAAAGGGCACTTTTTTCTGGTCCCTTAGCTGTCCTTTATAGACAGTTTGACTGTATATTGAAATAACTGGTACAAAATGGTAAAGACAAAGAACTCTAAATTACACATTTATAGTTAAGATAAATACATGTATAAGCACTCATAACTATATTATATTTAACATACAATTTTTTATAGCCAGAATATCTTTTATAAGCTTTATAATTAATATTTTTTAAGATGGTATTAGCAGTCAAAATTTCCATGTATGGAACAATGATATTATTATATGTAGTTAACATGACTCAGTTAAAGACATTAAAATATTACAACACCGCTTTTATTTCAGTGTAGCTCTAGGATACTGTAGACTGTTTCCTAGTAAATTTGTCAATGCATGGTCTAGTGGAACAGGGATGGCAGGGGTTCTTGGAGCAACTATTTACATCATATTTGGTAAGTCAGAATTTAAAACAGTATTTTAGGAAATCTTAAATGCATACAAAAGTATGAACCTCCATTATGCAAGTTATTAAATTTTTTAAAATTCAGAGATTCCTCCTGATAAAATATTACATTCTCCAGACCAAAATGTGAGAAATTCAACAAGAGTTCTTATAAAGGAATAAGGATTTGAACAAATTTACTATTGTTTACTGTTAATGAGGCTAAACTTCTGACATAAATTCACAAATCGCCTGGTTTGGGGTTTGATGTCTGAGTATCTGGGATATGGATGACAGAAGAAAGTAAAAGTTTTCCAAATAGTACACTGGTTAAGTGACATTTGTTATTAACATATAAGATGGATGGATGAATTATTGTTAAATGTCCAGTGGCAACCAGGTGCATATCAAGACAAGAACATGTTGATATGATAATGAATATGATCCCTGCTTTGTACTAGACCGACACGATAAGTCGGATTTTTAATGTGCTAGCTCACGAGGTAACTGTCCGCATGAAGACAAATCACCTCACTCGGACACATTATACTAACTTTGAGTCGACCAGTCTTTGCTCTTACTCCTAGATGCCGCGTGCATAGCGGAGAAGCAGCAAATACCAATTTTAATGTCTTTGGTTTGACCCGGCCTGGGATCGAACACGTGACCTTCCGCGCTCGGGGCGAGCACGCTACCACGAGACTACCAAGGCGGTCTATTAACATATAAGCGTATAAATATACATTACAAACAAAACAAAGAAATATCATATCTCATTCACAAAAGAAGGAGACTATATGCATACATGCATAAACTTAGCATTAAAATAAGATAAGATACATTACATGACCTACTTTAAGTCATCTTTCTTTTTTGTAATTCTATTAGCACATATTTCAACAGTGGGGTATCTTAGTGAGAACAAACAATAATGTGTTGAAAATTTAAAGAAATTTGCATTTCATTTCAGGGTGTGTGGTTGGGGCAGGAGGTGACAATGATGACAAATTGAAGCATTTAACTAAGTAATCATTTTATTATGATTTTTTTCTTTATTCACTTATATGCATTAATTAAAATAAGTTTCATTACTCTTAAATAGTACTGAAATGTGACAAGAATGGACCATTTCCACTATATTATGAATAATCTCCCTAGTTTTTGTCGAGCCTGCGACTTAAGTCGCAGAAAGCTCGACATAGGGATAGTGATCTGGCGGCGGCGTTAACTAACTTCTTAAAAGCTTTATATTTTAGAAGGTGGAAGACCTGGATGCTTTATACTTTGTATATAGATGCCTTATATTACGAAGTTTCCGTCTGTCATATTTACATTGTCCTTGACCTCATTTTCATGGTTCAGTGACTACTTGAAAAAAAAGTTAAGATTTTTTGTAATGTTAATTTCTCTCTTATTATGAGTAATATGATAACTATATTTGGTATGTGCATACCTTACAAGGTCCTCATCCCCGTCAGACAGTTTTCAATTGACCTCGACCCCATTTCAAGGATCAGTGAACAAGGTTAAGTTTTGGTGGTCAAGTCCATATCTCAGATACTATAAGCAATAGGTCTAGTATATTTGGTGTATGGAAGGATTGTAAGGTGTACATGTCCAACTGGCACGTGCTATCTGACCTTGACCTCATTTTCATGGTTCAGTGGTTATAATTAAGTTTTTGTGTTTTGGCCTGTTTTTCGAATACTGTATGCAATAGGTCTACTATATTTGGTGTATGGAAGGATTGTAAGGTGTACATGTCCAACTGGCAGGTGTCATCTGACCTTGACCTCATTTTCATGGTTCAGTGGTTATAGTTAAGTTTTTGTGTTTTGGTCTCTTTTTTTGAATACTGTATGCAATAGGTCTACTATATTTGGTGTATGGAAGGATTGTAAGGTGTACATGTCCAACTGGCAGGTGTCGTCTGACCTTGACCTCATTTTCTCATTATTTACAGCTTAAAATTTATAATGTATGTCTGAAAGCATTTACTTTCATTAGAAATACACGACAGGCAAGACATTTTTGTGTGTCAACTCTTGTTTTAAATGGATAAATACATGTGTTACAATACACCTATTTCATATTCTTAACTCTGGCAGTGAACAATTTCACTTGCATACCTGCTTGGAATTGATTGCCTAGCATACTACTTTTCACAAAGTCATAAAGGTCAAATTCTGCATGTATATTACATGTTCCTATATAAGGGCAAAGACATAATAAGAAATCAAGGGAGGTAATTAATGTTTATTTGGAAACAGGCCAATTTCCAGGTGAAGATCTAAATAATAGAACCTTCAATATATGCCATGAAATTTTAATTTTTGTTACTTCCACATTTTCTCTGTTCACCAACAGTATACAGATTTCTATGTAATTGGTTGAATTTTAATATCTTGTTGAACTGAATTTTATTTTAAATCTTGCTTTCTGTTATCAGGATTTCTATTAGAAATTGAAATATTTATACTAGTTTGTAAAATGTCCCTTTGATCTTGCAGCATATGCTAAATTGCTGTTGTTTACAGATTTCCTTATTAAAAAAATAAATAAGAACATTATCACTATTTTTTCATTACTCAATCTCTCTCATATTCTTATTAAAATATAATGGTTGATGGACATTAAAATCTTGTAAGAAAAAAGAACCAATAATCTATATTTAAATGTATTATGATAAAATGATATTATGTATGACTTCTTTTTACAGATATGCCTTCCTTTTGACCTCACCTATAGTACTGGTATATTTATTATCATATTTCTGGATAATCCAGGTACCAGCAGAGAGTATACGATTGACTAATAAGAATCCAGATATACAGGACGAGGATGGTCCATTGTTGGAGAGCAGTGAAGTGGGAGAGCTTGATGAGGTATCAGGTAGGGTGAATAAGGCAATAATAAGAAAAAATCTTGTTTTTAGTAACAGGGTTGGCAAAAGCTAAATTTTTTTCAAACCATATCAAATTCCAAACAGCAATTAACGTTCAGTAAACATCTTTTATAACCATTGCTACCATCACTTCTGGTTACTTCTTCTTTTCCAGTTTGATTGCAAGGGAGATTTAGCAGGTTACACAAAGTCAGGGGAATAACTGTTTGTGTGTGTCATCATTTGACAACGCTACAATCTTGGAGAAAGTTTTTCTTTGCTTATATTGTTTCTATCACACTACCTGAGCAGAATTGAACCAATGTCCGAAGTTTATATAAAAAACCTCTTCCTAACCTAAACAGTGCTTCTTTAAAAAAGGCTCTTAATATTTAGAGTAGACATTGATAATTAGCATCAGTCTGATAAGCAGAAACACTGGATCTCTTTTATTTTGCCTTTCATACTTTACTTTGCCTCAACCAAATCATATGAAACTTATACACAATGCTTTTTACCACCAAACACAGATAAAGTTTGAATTTGGGAGGTGCCACTTATACCGTTCTTGAGTTATGTCCCTTTATAAATGGAAAAAATGCCAAATTTGCTGTTCTGCATCTTCTATGACTTTTACTCATTAAGTTTCAAAGAAAACAAAACGTCAATAGGTTTGAATTAGTACATTGACTCTTGCGTATTTGTAAGCGTGGGCATCCTTGTCCCATGGACATTCTTTTATTTTCATTTAAAAATACAGAAGTGTTTTGTAAGATTTGTAAAATTTTAATATAATTCCAATGTTTTCAAAACATCAAATGCAGTAATTTCATTGGCTAACAGCAACTTCCGGTAAAAAGTTTATAACGTGATAAATTCTTTTCATGACGTCCTGCGTATGAATATGTATGCATGCAATATAGTGCATGAGGAAAATGTTGATTTCAAATGGAAAACGTAATAGTTCTGCATTACTTTGGAATTATAAGTAATAAAGTTATTTTTACAGAATTAATCAATGTGTAAACTCTGGCTTATCGCTCAAAAACTTTGCATAAAGTCCTTTGGACTTTAGTTTGTGAGTGAATCGCCAAAGTTTTCACATTGATTAATTCATTCAAAATAACCTTCATTACTATAATAACTATTGCAAAAAGAGAAGTGATCATACAGTAAGAAAAGTTCAATAGACAAAAATCCAATGAAAAGGCAAATTCATTAGAATGTAATTGAATAATCAAATACCACAAACTGATACAAAGGAAAATTAATGAATTCACAGTATATTTATATCAGATTTCTCATCGACAAACACCCTAATTTTTTTTAACGAAAAAAGGTGATGCAAATAGTGTTGGTAAGTGAATTCAATATCCACCAAAACATTGTATATATAATACACATTATAAATGCCTGTTTAATCATTTACATGTATTTGTTTCCACAGAAATTCCAGATGAACCAAAGGAATCACCTTTTGGAAGAATATGGAGATGTTTTAAATTAGTATTATGGGTATCAATTAATGTAAGTGTAGTTTAATTTAGCTTGTGTAGATATTAAACTTGCAATGCCATAAATCTTTTTCCCTAATTCTGTGCGCATTTATACATCTCTTGATGCGTTTGATTGTTTGTTTGTTTAGTTGGGGTTTTACACTGATATGGTTAAATGTTCGTGAAATTTCCCGTCAAGCAAACATTCGGAGGACCTCTCAGCAGTTTAAATCGTCATTAGAGAAAAAGATTCTAAAACTCTTGACGCATTAATTATGAAATTTATCCAATCTCGATGATTACATTTTCATTTTTTAAACTGTCCGGACAAGCCTCACAGTTTAAAATTGAAAATTTATTTTATTTCGAGTTGATAAATTTCATAATCAACTGGTCATCATTGTAGAATCTATTTTTATCAGTATGTTGGAAATTCAGTGGCTCAAACTCTCAGTGGACTGATAAAGGTTCCAGTAAAGGGAGTAATTTATGAAAAAATAAAACATTTTAGTGATGGGACTTCAAAACTAATTTTAGATATTCAGAATGTTAAGTTACATGTAATAATTACCCTTTGAATGATGGATGTTTTCAAGTATGTAGGTTATACTGATTATATTGGTATGTAACTGGTTCACTGCAATTTATCACATTGGATTGGTTGTACCAGATCCTAGCACAAATCAGTTGAAATATAGAAATCTTATTGCACATAACATTTTACTTTTACTGCATGTCCAGCAATTAAGATGGTAAAACTGTTTTAACCTGAAACAAATGCATTGAATGTATATTTAAAGTGACTGTATATAACGTTTACTGTGACGTCACAGTACCAAACCTAGGAATTTTACGTCGTTAAATGCGATGGTTTTGTGGTCTTTTGACGTTGCTCATTTGATGCAGAAATTCAATGTTTTCCAGCTGTTTTTGACAGATTTTATTTTAATAGGATAAACACAATATGTGTACATTGTCTCTCTATATAAACTTTATTCGAACTTGGCACAAAACAGGCAAAAAGAGCTTGGCAAGCCTCGCATTTCTGCCTGTTTCCCAGTCTTATCCTAATAAATTTTATATTCCGAGACAATGTACACATATTCTATATTTATCCTGCAACTCTGCTATATGAGCAGCCAAAATGCATTGACTGTATATTTTTAAGTGATATACAGTCACAGTTCAAAACCTTGGAATTTTACTTATGATGTCATGAAATGTGATGGTTTTGCGGTCTTTTGACGTATAATTTTGTGAGCTTTGCTCACAGTATCTAAGGTTAGGTATATTATGGTTGATCAAAATTTATAATACTTATTTTAGATAAAATTATTTTTAGATGTAAATCTGTTTTTGTCTTCAATTTGAGTTTAATTTTTACTTCCAGCTAATGACCGTGTACATGTTTGAATATGTAGCACAGGGAAGTGCAGCAAAGGTTAGACCAAAAACAGAATATAATAAAGGTTGTCCAGAATTGTATGCTGGTCTTTCATTGTGTTACCAGGTAAAATTATAATGAAAATAATATGGGGTAATCCTCAGAACAAGTAAACAAAGACATAATTAAAACAGAATAATCTTATGGCGTTTTCTTTTGAAATAGATCAACCAGCCTCTTACAAATTGTTCCAAGCCATATATAGAATGGGGACTTCTTGTGAAAGCATATATATACAAAACCAAAGGAATTTTCATAAATTTTACTACCTGCGTCACCAACGGTGAAAGCAGGTCTAGTAGCTGCTCGACTACGTCCTTCCGTCAGTCCATCACGCTTAGGGGTATATACTTTGTGTAATCTGTAACACGGCCTATATGGAACCAATATTTTTAAAACTCTGCATAATGTTTATATACATATTTAAGATGTGCACCTCCTATTTTGGGCAAATTTGAGAAATTTTTACTATGAATTTTGCATGTTGAACTTAGCCATTTTTCAGCAATACATGCTATGAACGGTGCATACTTTGTGTAATCTGTTACTCCAACTGCATTGAACCAATATTTTTCAAACTTGCATAGTGTAATATATACATATTGAAGATGTGCATCTCCTATTTGGGGGCAAATTTGACAAATTTTTACTCTGAATTTTTGCATGTTGTACTTAGCAATTTTGCAGCAATACATGCTATGAACTGTACATACTTTGTGTAACCTGTAACTCCAACTGTATTGAACAATGATGTTTCTTTTTATTTGAAATTAGCATAAAAAAAATTTCCTGAAAATTCATGACATGCACAAGATCCCTACAAGATCCATATCCTGAAAAATAAATGCAATCATGACATGAATAATACTAGGTAAATGGAAGCATCTTTTTATCTAAACAACATACGTATTAGAGTAATAATAACTTTGCCCTTACAAACATATGACGGTGACGCAGGTCCAGACATGTAATCTGTCTTGTTAGTAAGATATTTCCACACTTTCTGTCGTCAAAATTCTGGATCATCTATTGAAATTGCTGTGATTCATAAAAAAAATTTGAAGGTCTCCTTTCTGAATATTGAAAACAAGAATACTTATAATGAAGCAACAAGATAGTGGGCAAATTCTACAAGACCAAGACAAGACGAATTATCGGTAGTCAGAACATTAACACAGCAAAAAATGTAACAAAGACACAACCAAGACCAAGACAAGGTGAATTTTTGGTAGTCAGAACAGTAACACAGTAAAAAATGTAACAAAGACACAACCAAGACCAAGACAAGGTGAATTTTTGGTAGTCAGAACAGTAACACAGTAAAAAATGTAACAAAGACACAACCAAGACCAAGACAAGGCAAATTATTGGTAGTCAGAACACTTAACACAGTAAAAAATGTAACATAGACAACCAAGACCAAGACAAGGCAAATTATATGTAGTCGGAACATTAACACAGCATAAAATGTAACAATGACACAACCAAAGCGGTTAAAAAACATAGCTAACCAATCAGATATCAAGCTTTTTTCTCAAACTTCCCATTATGTCAGTTTTATTCCTTTAGCAGAATTCTGCTTATGGAAGTACATATTTTTAAGTTATGGTTGCTTTATTAAACAAAGTATCATTTCTGCTGTTTTTTCCTAGTTTTCAAAATTATTTCTGCTACAACTACATGTATGTTTATAGTCCAGTGAACTGTATTAAGTGACTTCATATTTTCAGTATCTCATTTCAGGCTGGTGTATTTGCATCCAGATCTTCTGTTCAGTTGTTTACAATAAGAAGAATTGAAATACTTTCTATACTACAAATGATTAATATGATAATTATCCTTATTGATGTGCATGTAAGTGGATTCTTTTTAAGTTTTGGGAATTACTTTTTGACTTTTAAAATACTGTAAATAAGGAAATTATTGTGTTGTTTTTATTATTGATGAATATTGCGATCTGTTGAGGATTGCAATATTAAAAACTTGAATTTTTAATGCATATTTTCATGTCCGATTTATTCTATCTTTGTCTCCCTTTGATTACATTTACACAGGTATGGTTCTGGTCATTGATTGCCGATATCTGGAGACAGATATTGTTTGGACAGCTATTATATATATAATAAAACCATTAATTAAAACGATTATATTAATAAAACTTCCACTTTCAAGTTTTACCCGATCTCCAATTGCAATAATAAACTTTTTTTTACACAGGTGGCGATCGCAATAATTAAACCTCGCAAGTTTGACTGGGTAGAAGAATCGCAATAATAAGTACACATGAAAATTTCCGAAATTTACAGTAGACAGAGAGTTGTAATGAGTTACAGATTGAGTTTCCTTCTAGTTGACCATGAACTATCAAAATTTATTGAAAATATTTCAGTTACCTGTGACTGAATATTTCTGTTGTTGCAAAACTTATAAGTTTTATATAGGATTTTAAATTTTGATATTTTATACAGAATTTACAATGGAAAAATAAAAAGTTTATTAGAGGAAAAATCAAGACAGGAAATTGAGAGACAAGAAAAGCAATATGAACATGCTTTTATTCCATTTCTTTAAAGCAGAATTCCACTTTTGGAATTCCGGATTTGTCCATTATGGTACCTTTATTATCCATAGTAAAATGGCTGCCAAATATCCTTCACCGCTGTCATCGTCTGTAGACATTTAGGTTTCAGATCATTTATTTTTGTTCTATTGAATGTATCCTTAAAATTTATCAGAAAAAATAAGAAGAGAAAACAAAATATCAGTGAATGACAGCAAATTCTCTGAAAGGGAATGCAAACTAAAGTATATATAATTTTTTTCAGACAAAATTTCTGCCAGTTTACCTGTTACCTATATTTATGATATATATAGGTCTACTTGGTGGTGCCTCCTATGTAAATATATTTTATATACTACTGAATGATGAAGATTATCCTGACAATGATAGAGAGCTTTGTATAAATATAGCAGCACTTTTTATAACGATTGGTAGGTATATATTCATGTACCGGTAACTTCAGATTGTATATAGAAGTAATTATTGGTTTTGTTTATTTTGAATTCTTGTTTTTATTATTATTGTTTTGTAATAATTTCATGATATATTTAATAAACAGCTGAGGATCTTTAATAAACATGGAATTATTTCAAATCTGAGTTATTCCCCCCTTGACCATGTTTTATATTTAATATGCATGAATGTGTTTAAGCTCACATTTAACATGTAGGCCCTTAAAATTAATTTAGGATCTTTTTTTTTTAAATTACTGAGCCATTTTGAATTAAACATGTCAGCAAATGAAATTCAATACAATACTAAATTGATTAGATACACTACCGGTATTTACTTTTTCAAAAATAATTTCAATAAAAAACAATGAAAAGCTTTAAATTTCAATTTATATTCTGTTTTTTTTTCAGGAATTGTATCAGGAACAGGATTAGAGACATTGTTATTCCACACTGCACTGAGGAAAGATTAATAAGAGAAGTGCAATAGTACATGTAGTATAAAAATCTTCATGACATTCCTAATGTGCCAATCAGTGTTATGATACAGTAATTTCTTTGTTATTTATTTTTTATTTTTAACATGTTTTAATGTCAATTTTACAGTGCAATATTTTTTTAAAAATTATGATTGCAGTATTCTGAGTTTTGACTGTTGAGTTTTGGAGTTATTTTCAGTGTCAAATCTATGTATATGATACTGTGCACTATTACATACAAAAAAAGGTTTTTGATAACAAAAATTATATTCTTAGCATTATATATTATAGTTTTTGCATATTTGTAATAACTGGAATTAAGCCAGTTGTATTTTACAAGTCTGATCACCGATATCAAGTCACCTTTTGCAGTATCCTACCTGAAGTATGTGTCATGCAATGACAGACTGTAATAAAGTCATCTTGTGCAGGGTAGTGTCAATTTGATAGTATTGTTTTTTTCAGAATTACATGATGAACAGATTAAAACATATTTTCCATATGAATCCTAGTACAATCCCTTGATCCATATACATTGTACCTTTGACATTCATCATGGAATTATACACTGATATTGAAAACATCATGTTATAATCTATAAGTATTTATAAAACAACGTCCATTAGTAGAAGTTGATTGCCTTTTTCATCAAAATAAAACCAAACATTTTGAAGACGGGACAAATTCTGTGGAATAGAAAATTAAGGAAAAGTAGGGATCTCCAGTTACTTGCATTAATATTAATTTTTGTTGTGTAGTGTAAATATTTAATTTGAAGAGTACTTAATTTTCTGGTTTTGATATGTTTATGCTCTGTCCATGAATGTGGTCAGGGCTTATAAATTTTCAATTGTTTCTAATTTTTTCTATAAACTGATTAGAAATAAGTGTTTTGTATAATAATTAAATTTGTGGTTTGCCAGGAGCTAAAAAAGTTTGTATCTAATATAATACAGTGACTCCACAGGATTTCACAATACCTAAATTGTTTTACTTATTCATTTTTGAGGGACTGAAGGTCCACTTTTTGTATCTGTAATACATTTTAATTCTGCACTTATACAAATTTGTACTTTTTTACATTAAATTTACAATAAATTGTTAATAAAATAATGAATTGACTGTGTTTTATGGACCATCTTACTCTCTGTAAGCAATGAATAGAATATTGGATAAATTTATTTTACAAAGATTACCTTTCACTGCGCTACCAAATAATTTATCCATGTCATAATGGCTTGGAACCTCCAACAATCCAATCTAATTATAACAAGACCATGTTGGAAAAAGATGTGCATTGCAAGACCGGAATAATTGAACATTTTTTTGTTTTTATTATGAAATTGATGAAATCAATGACTCCAGTGCATTTGAACAAACAGTGAAACCACTTTGTATGAATACTGTATAATACCCATTTTTGATGTGTTTTTAAAGCATATTTCTTCAAAGCCTTTCTCATCAGCGATGCTCATGGCCAAAAATGTGTAAAGCTGGAATAATAATAAAAAATCTTGTACTGCAGATTACAATACAAAATGACAAAGAATATGTTCAATCTAAATAAGACTTAGTATGCAGAGTCAATATGCATCCCTCACATATAGAAAAAAATTTCTTGAAGGTCAAATTTTAAATGAAATATCCCCCAAAAATAAATTTATTGTTTACAAATATCCTCACTGATATTCTAAGGGATTTTAGACAGCTTCAGAATGAAAGCCCACTTTATTAGCAGGAAACAGCTGTGCCACAGGTATGAAATCTGTTCCAAACTCCCCATGTTCATGCTTCACAACAAAACTTTTTTTTTAGTTAAAAGAAAGGCACTATCAAACATGAAATAGCTGAACCACACTTACAGAATTAGTAAGCAATTTACAACTCTTCATGGTCATGTTTTTATTGCAGAGTGACCTATTAGGTATCAACAAATTTCTTTAGTACTTAGTAAAGAAAACCAATTGGATGTCTGGACCTGCATCGCATGCAAATAAGAAAATTTTTAGCATCCACTGTTCTCAGTTTCCATAAGATTTGTTATCTACCATTGTAAGATTTATCTTTGAATGTAGTAGGTTATTCTATATTGATCTAATTAGCAAAAAATTAGTTTTTATTTCTTGAGAAAAGGCACAACTTTTTGGTCGTGTGATTGTTTCTATGACACAATTCCCATTTCCATTCTTACTATTATATTAAATGACAGTCTTGTCTGGCCCAAAAAAGCAAGCGTGAACAAGCCTGATGTTTTTTCATTAGGTTTATAGGTTTTTCCTTGCCATGTAAAAATCTGTAAGTGGCCTTGAAATGTTTTGAACCTTTTGGTTGAATAGTTGCAACTGTCTTTGAGACATTTTTCTGTCGTGTTGTTCTTTTTTTTTTTGGGGGGGGGTCTTTTCATATACAGTTGTATCTATGGAATTTCAGTTTTCTCAATTTCTCTTTTCAATTGTAACTAATAATGGCTTTAATTCAATAACTTAAATGTGTTCAATGTGTTTTTATAGTGTAAAATTTCAGAAATTCCAGGTGAAAGGTGTTGGAGTAAATAACACATTAATTCTAGGCATATCAGCAGAATTTATATAATACTTGTATAAGGTAAAATACCCAGTGGTTGGAGAAGGCTTCCAATAATTACAACTCACTACTATTAAAGAAACAATATACTGTAAAATGGAAATTTATTTGTGTAAAAAATTGACTTCTGTTTGAAGTAATATTGGCAAATATTTTAGTTATCCAAACATATTCCATTTGTATGTCATATTACCAAGTTCCAAAGACATGATGTATAAAAGATCAACTTTTCATCAATGTATTTCATTTTTTTAAGTGTCATTCTATATGAAAATCTGCTACAGAGGTTACTATTGGCATCAACATTCATTACACTTATATATGATGTAGTCTATCAGCACAGGAATAGTTTTTACATCCTGCAATACACCAACTCCGACTATACCACATCACATTCTATCTTATATTATTATGACTTCTTCAAGTCTGAAATAGTACTTTCTTTGTTTTAGAATTTGGTAGATGATTTTTCTGTTTAAGTCTCCTCACAGCCTCACGTAAATGTTTTGGATGGATTGGTCCTGAATCACCCCACTGTTCCATTATATCCAGTGCTGAAATTGTAAATGTCATTTTTTTTATTGGTACATTTGAAATATTTTATATTAATTGGAAATATTACAGAAAAAGAGTGATTTTGAAATAAAATCCCTGGTATTGCATACACCTTGTTGGCTAAGTAGTCTAGGTATTTTGCCATGACTACTAATGATCACTAGCCTGTCAACACAGGTTGTGATTTCGAATCTCACATGTGGCGGGTGTGTTCAACTCCGATCTTAATTGACAAGGATTGCCAATTTTCTCCAGCTTCCTCCACCAATAAAAACTGGCCGCTGCAAAATAGTCGAATGTTCTGAAAATGGTGTAAAAACCCAACTAAACAAACTTATATGTATCTACACAATCAATTATCATAAGAGATTCAAAATTTTTATTTCAAATTACATGTATTACAAACCTCTTCTAAGTATTTAACAAACACACACCAGACTTTAATTCCTAGAAAATTGAATCAAATATGTCGAATAATTACCATAAATGATAAAGTACTGCATGGATGAGCTATTGCAAAAAATTTACAGCATTGTCTTTTGAAATGAAAGGAAATCTAGATACATATGGTGTAAATGTCAATGAGACAACTCCAGAATCTCAACTGCCTGGTGAGCTTGTGATGTGATGTCAATGAGACAACTCCAGAATCTCATTTGCCTGATGTGAAATTGATTAAAGACTTCGTGGCTTTAAACTAGAGGCTCAGAGTGCTGAGCCTGTATCGCTCACCAGGAATGAAAGCAGTTTTTATTCAAGTACCTCAAAAAGGGAAGTCACTTCTCACTATCATTATGAAGTGATGTAAGACTTGTAGGGACCAAATTTTTCTGCAGAAAGGCCCTTCTACCTATAAGTCAGCTTATTCTTAAATTCAGTGGTTATCCAGAAGATTTTTGCTTGTATTTCCCATAGGGTCTTATGTTGACCTAAATCCTCTACTGGTAGCCATCTTGAATGAGTGATCGACACCTTATGAGGAACATTAAGGCCATGTTTGGTTTCAAGCAATTCTGCAGTTCTGAAGATTTTTGTTATAAGCCACAGACACTTTCTGTCAAGTTTGGCCTAGAGCTTTCAGAGAATAATTTTCTTTTAAATCAACCAATCAGAAACAAGAATTGGCCGTTGTGGCCATGTTTGTCACCTGATCTGGACAAAATGAGAAAACTTTTTATAAAAACCTCCCACAGATGCTTCCTGTCAAGTTTAGTTCCATTTGGCAAAGTGGTTTTAGAGAAGAACTGTTCTTTATATCAGCCAATCAGAAACAAGAATTGCCATGCTTGTCCAATCAGAATGAAAAAAATTCATTTCATAAAAGATGTTCCATAGATACTTCCTGTCAAAAGAACTGCCCATGGCGGTATATCTGTAGTCCAATCGGGACAAAATATGGAAATTTTGTAAAGAACCTCCCATACATGCATCCTGTCAAGTTTCGTTCTATTTGGCCAAGCAGCTCCAGAGAAAAAAATTTTTTTAATCAACCAATGAAATACAAGAATAGCCCATGACAGCCATGTTTGTTGCCCAATCGGGATGAAATGAGGAAACTTTGTAAAGAACCTCCCATAGATGGTTCCTGTCCGGTATCGTTCCATCTGGCCAAGCGGTTTCAGAGAAGAACTTTTCTTTATATCAGCCAATCAGAAACAAGAATTGCCCATGGCAGCCATGCTTGTTGTCCAATCAGGATGAAAAGAATTCATTTGATAAAAAGACGTTCCATAGATGCTTCCTGTCAAGTTTGGCCGACAGTTTTGGCCAAGCAGTTCCTGAGAAAAAACTTTTTTTTAATCAATCAACAGGGGTCGCACTGGCATTCAAAAACTTGTCCCCAAAAAAATCATCACAGTATCATTTTTGTTGCCAGTGTCAAAATTTGTTTGCCAAGTCGCCCTCCCCCTTTTGGCAGCATTCTGCCATATGTAATTGTTCTTTTATTCATTACTATTTGAAATAACATGGCCTGAAAAGTATTTTTGAAGTGAATGAAATGTTTGAATAACAGTTAACTTTCATCTGAAATGACTTTTATTTTGATGGCAAGCCTAATAAAACATCGATTGTGCCACATACTGTGTTTGTTGATGTTAAACCGGAAGTGACATCAAAATCTTTACAGATTGGAAAGTTTATGATATAATCTTTTAAAAACCCTTTAAAGGTGTTAAAAAGTATGTATATTAATTTTCATGACTAATAAAATTACCTAGTAAAAATTTGGATAATATAAATACTAGTGTATAAATTGAATCGCCCTCAGAATGGTCAATCATTTGAGCAGTCAAGTGTAAACGATCTCAGCACATGCGAGTTATTGTGTTTGTTTACTGTTGAAACACCTGCTGTGTTTATTGGCCTGATGTAAACTGTTCAAATATCATAGATAATTATATAAAACTTAAAAATGATGTTTCTTAGTCACCATTTAAAAATGTTTTCACATAAGTGTCAGATTTTTAAAAAAAAGATTGAAAAATTCTGTTGCCAGAAATATTGCCAATTATAAAATTCTGTTGCCAGATTGAATAAAAAATCGCATTTGGCATATTGGCGAAGCCCAGCGCAGCCCCTGAACCAATGAGAAACGGAAATTGCCCATGATTGCCATGTTTGTTGCTGAGGAAACTTTGTAAAGAACCTGCCATAGATGGTTCCTGTATGTCAAGTATTGTTTCATTTGGCCAAGCGATTTCAGAGGAGAAGATCTGTTTACATCAGCCAATCAGAAAAAAAAACTGACAATGGCAGCTATATTTGTAGTCCGATCATAATGAAATGAGCAAATTTAACAAAGGACCTTATGTAGATGCTTCCTGCCAAATTTAATTCCATTTGGCTTAGTGGTTTCAGAGGAGAAGATTAAAATGTGAAAAGTTAACAGAAGGACGACGGACACAAAGTGATGACAAAATCTCACATGGCCTTTGGCCAGGTGAGCTAAAAATATGTTTGTTCTACAATGTAGAACTGATGTTACCTTCTTCCACCACTTCTCCAACAAAAACTTTGGCAATACCAGACATGGCTATAATAACATTCTGTGATACACTGGATTTTGTTATAGACTGCATCAACTGTAAAATATATAAACAAAGGATTTACTTTCAAATAATTTTTCATCTTGTGGCATCTGTAGATACTAGAATTTTGATGAACAAAATTAAATGATTCAATACACAAAAATTATAATATGTGTTCATTGTCTCGGAATATAAAATTTTATTGTGACAAGTCTTAGAAACAGGTAGAAATGCTAGGGTTGCCAAACTTTTCTCACCTGTTTTGTGCCGGGTTCAAATAAATTTTATATTAACATTGTACACATATTTTGTTCATCCTTCAACGTAAAATCTGCCAGAAATAGCTGGAAAATTGTGAATATCTGCATTAAATGAACAACGTCAAAAGACTGCAAAACCGTCGCATTTCAAATTGTCATAAGTAATATTCCAAGGAAATGTACTATGACGTCACAGTAAAAGTTATATACAGTCAATGCATTTTCGTTGCTCATATAGCAGAGTTGCAGGATATATTATAATATCCAACACTTTATAAGGTCAAGTATAATAATGTGTCCACACTTACTTTGTTCACCTGTTGACATGGTGTGTTTATCAAAGCCATTTATTCATTTTTTCAATAGATGTATTAAATGCTTTCTTAATAGATGTATCAATGTGGACCATTCATGTTAAAATTCTCCCTTTACATGATTTTTATCATTTTCATCAGGTACCAACTACTTAAATAGCAACCATTATTTGCCTTTTGTATATTAATAAATGGAATTTGGCTCTTCATATTAAAAAAAATTTGCCAGACTTAATTATGTCAGATGTATGTTTGCTCATTATCAGGCATTGTGAAAACCTTATCGAACAGCATGTTGCAAGCCAGTACCATTGATATTTTTACACCCCAGAACTTTATTTTATTACATAAAAAAATATATAACATTATATCTGTAATAATACTAGAAAGACATGTATTTTAAAGTCCCAAATTATTTTCAAGCCGAAATTTGCCTGGATTAATACTAATATTATTAACAAAATGATGGAACAATCCCAGATGTAAAAAGAAAACTGAAGAAAAGTGAGAGATCAGGGTTCAAACTAAATATAAAAATATAAAGGTATATAGTAGGACTTAAACTGTAGAATTTGTAATTTTGTTTTACTCGTTCGTTAAATACAATAAACTGAGTAAATGGCTAATGTGGCATTATTCATTTTTGGTATTTCAACATTTACAAACATTAATGCCGTTAAGACAGCTTTAGTTTTCACTTATCAGTGAAAACTGAGAACATTCTCAATGTAATAAGTCAAAACCATGTTACCCTTTTAATTGAAGCTTTTGGAAATGCTGCTCTTCTAAACATTTCATATCTGTTTAGCTGATCCTCTGTAAAGTTAGACACCAGAACTCTGAAATATTTATAAAAAATTCATATTATTATACATGTAGGTGGATCCTTTCTAATATAGACGGTGCAGTTTATCTCATTTTATCTAAAAATCTGGAACTTTGACATTGATTGAAAGAAAGGGCTCACTTAAAAAAATCAAGGATAACTAAGTTGAGATGTTTCTATATAAAGTACATTGTTGTATATGGCTGTTTTTAAGAATTTCTTGTTCATCACTGAAGTCACCCACCTATAATGTTCTATTGTAATGCCATAATTATGTTGAAGTCTTCGCTGCATGCTTTTAGAATCATATGTTTCCCCTCTATTTATTATTGAGTTCACACCAACTCCCAACCATAATGACCTGTCTATAAATGTTTTTGTTTCTCTCGAAGACATGATTGAACAAATTCAACTAAGGTCAATTGTTTTAGCTACCAGTTGGTACCTACAAAATGTAGCAATTTCAGTATTTGCATCTGTCTGCCAAGTCCAGAATAATACCTTTTGGGATTCTGTGTCCGGATCTATTTTTCTGACTTGGCCACCCACCAAAGCCATGTTAGAACAATAGCTCCGGACACATAATCCCAAAGGGATTAATAAGTCTGCAAGTGATCAGACAATTCACATTGGTTAAGCCACTGAGGTTTCAAGACAGTTTTCCAAGATTTGGGCGAAAACCGTATCTATCTTTTTGTGCATATTCTTTTATTTTTTAAATTACAAACTGCATTTTAAGTCTCTCTTCTTCTTGTTTCTCTTTCTTGTGTTTGCTGGCACGCTCTTCTTCTGGTGTTTCAGCTTTTCTCTTCTTGTCGGGGGAGTCGGATTTAGAAGGGCTAACACTGGATGCTTTACCCTCTGTCTTTTGTGATTCCTTTGCCTGCTTTTCAGGAGTTGTGTCACTATCTGATTCTGAGGGTATCGCATGGTCTTTGTCATTTTTAGCTGCCATTTTGCAGTTTTTAAGGTTTCTAACACGGAAGTAATTTGAAATGTGTTCGAAAATAAATATTTTCGTAAAATCAAAATAGAAAATATTCAGTCATTGATTTGGTTTTAACAAATTCTTTTAAAATATTGGTATTTTGTTAACACATTCGATGAAATATCTGTAAACCAACCACGAAAATGGGAAAATCAGTCTTTATTTTCCGAGTAATGCGTATGAATCATCTCAAAATGTAAACAAAACGTTTTTTTTTATTAATGGAATGGATAATTAATCCTGATACTAAAATGTTATAATTATACATAAATAATGGAAAAAATGTTTATATCAATGGATATTTATATAAAATTTGTATGATAAATAATGAACTATATAATGACATGATCAGCGGATGATCTCACTTCCGGTAGAGTTATCCGACATATCACCTGGGAAAAAATTTACAAGAAAGGATATAAGCACATTATAAACCGAGAACGGAGGAATAGTTCAATTTCTGATGTGAATTTTACTAAACCGTTGAAATTTGGAGACTTAAGAATAAACTCCTTAAGGCCCGGGTAAGTAATTAATACAAACATATCCAGTCAGTGTCCTCAACCTGGCCAAGACGACAAAACCCAGCAGTTCAGTCACCTTTTTATGATAACTAGTTGATCAAATTCTTTAAAACAATAAGAACAAAAAACCAAGTTCTCTAGTTAATTTTCTTCAACATTTAACATTTGTTTAAACGATAAAGAGTTCACTGTTGAGAGTTTTCAGGTTCTATTAACTTCTACAGACTTTGTCATTTAAACTAAAAAAAAGGAATTCCCAAGGAATTATATACTACCTTCTCATTGTATCATTAGTTCCATTATAAGTGGTACTCACATGCTTTTTTAACATAAATTTGATGTCGTTAAGTACCATGATATAGTGAGATACCAGTATACTTCACATCCTTGATAGGTTACTGGAGAACTCCAACCGTTAATATTTATACACTGAAATAAAGCTAATAAACTCGGCCTACTCTTTTATTGTTATCGTGTTTTCTTTTTTCTACATTTTTAGGAATTTTAACAAAGGTTAAAGATTGAAAATTTCATGGTTTTATTGAATATAATTTTTAAATCTTTAATAGATAATGTTAAAAGAAGACAACATGTACTTGGTTGACTAGGAATTTAATGTATATTGTGTATAGGTTTTCATTAAGGCCTAATTACTGGGTGATATAAAGACAGGTGTTGATGGTATAAACTTGATTGGGGGTAAACCTTTGATTAATGAAGATCAAAGAAATGATTGCAGAAATTGAAACAATAAACCTACTGATCTAAAGTGATCAAACCATAACTTTTACTGAAGCCATGTTTTCTTGGTCGAGTTTGCAATGGGCCACGATCTCGATGAACCTATGCATTTTTTTCTATTTACACTCGTACAAGCATTGTAATCGCCAAGTGATTTTCAATAGTGTCTTGTTCAACAAATTTTTTAGCCTTTCTTATTGGTATCGGGATTGTTCGCACCCAGGACAAGTCACCCTAGGTAACAAAAGTGCTGATTTTATTAATCATTCATCAGAACAACTTGTCACCTACTTGAAAAAAAAACTTGCTTTCTTGGCACACAAAGATATTTTTAAGGACAAGTCTGTTTTGAACAAATTTTAATTTATTAATATAAATTTTTACCATGAGGCTGTAAAATATAAGCAGATGTCTTGCATTTGTCATGCTTTGTTTATAATTATGTGAGACAAAATTCTTAAAAGACCCTTTCCTGTAGATTTTCACTTTGCAAAGTGTTATGGTATAAAACTGATTTATGAGAATGAGTAAGTGAATAAAATAATTGATAATAATTGCTGCAAAATAAAAATATGTTTTACAAGATAGGTTTGCTAAGTGTGATTAGTAAAAGTAAGATTTTAGTTTGCTTTAATCAAGTTGTATTGTAAATGCATAGATTGGGCTAGTGAGCTGAAAACTATATAAAAGTTATATCTATTATTATAGTATTTCTACGATTGTCATTACTGATTTATAAGAATGCTTGTCTTATAGGGGGAATATGGATATGGGGTGAATGAGGAATAAAAAAGTAATTCACAATGTACATAACATAAGAATTTGACTTGCATTTTTTCAATTCCAAGCAGAGCTACTCATGAAAATAGCTCTTCACTTTGCATTTTTTTCAATTCATATAGATCCCAATGAATAACGATTTACCAGCATAGCCACTCATGAAAATAACTGCACAATGTTCCTCTTTGTGCTCCAAACTTATTAAAAAAATAATCATTCAACCAAACTTTTGTGTTCAAAAAAACTTTTTTTTCCTGTTATTTTAACTTCATAAATTGAAGCAGAAAACAGAAATGTGAATTAAAAAACATATTTCAATGCCAAAAATGATGAAAAATACTAATATCATGATGAATACAGGTAATATTCCCTTGATCTTAGCAAGTTTGGGACTTAAAAACTTAAGGAAGCCAACTTGTCAGTTTGGGTTAAAAGTTGAAATTACATGTGAATTGAAAATTGCATTTTTATCATCCTACTGAACTTATGTAGTGACAATATACTACTTTGACTATTTATAACAGTGTTCCAGGAAGCCTAAAGTAGAGGGGAGCAGCATCCTTTCCCAACTTCCAGTGCACACCTCTGCTCTCTATATTAAGTGTAATGTAAAATCTAGTGAAAAAGAGTTTTAGTTCAACTAAACAAGACTGAATGAATTGATAATTCATCAAAGAGTTGAGGAACTAAATAACTCTTTCCTATTTCTTAAAACTTAACATTTTCTAGTTTGTCCAATTTAAACCAGAGTTGTTCTAATTATATTGCCCACTAGCTGGAACACTGGTATTAACTATTGGTCATTATGATCCCAGAATAATTTTCTTCAACCTATAAGTTTGTACAATGTACATACATGTACACTGTATAAAACAGTTTCAAGTAATGTATTATGTTTATTTTAGTGTATGTTGAAATGTGTAAAAACTAATTTCTGGTGTCAATTTTATAACACCATGAATAGTACATATTTAAATGAATTCAGACATAAATACACAAAAACATTGGTTTTTTTTTGTATGAAACTAAGATCGGCATTGAAGATGCATATACATGTATATATGTATCTTTTATTAAATTTTATTTTAAATTGCAAATCATATTTTTAACATTAAACAGGTCTGCACAAACTCTCAAAAGAGTTTTCTTTTCCCAGCATTCAATGTTTTTTATGAAATCTCCAATGCGGAGGTTGGAATATTATCTCAAGAAAATTTAATTTGTTTTGTAAACATATTAAAATCACAATAGAAATACAAAATATTTGTAAATATATCATAAATAATTGTTATAAAATAAAAATTCATGTAAATTTATATAAAAAAAAAACACTTAAGAACTAGTGTAACATTTTGAACTTCCTTAGTTTCTTATGCAGAAGTGACTTCCAGTTTTGTATTTAAACTATTTTCTAAAAATAAAAGTCACAAAAATTTCAATTTAAAAAAAATCTTTCTCAGAATTGGTGCACTTTTTGAAAGATTATGTCCAAAAAATAGCTGAAATGTGTCAGTTATCCATTGACCTTGAATTTCTCCATAATTGCATGGAAGATATTTAATTTACTTGAACGATGAGTTGGTACAAATGTTGAAAAATGAATAAAGAATATACATGCAAATTCACATGTATGACATATTACATGTTTGCATTACAAGTGAAATAATATACAACCTGGTGAAGATGCATCTGCTAGTATAATGATGGCAGTTACTCGCATTTGGGAGTTTGGCCAGATCTGTTAAATACATTGTACATGAGAAATAACTGCAATAACTTTAATTTTGTTAGAAATTCTAGGTCAAATTACTCAAAGCTCTAAAGTAGTTCTTTGGATTGATGTCAGTCATGATTCAGAAGTTTATGCATAAAAATGTTACAAAATGGGCATTGTAATTATTCAAATTAACATGTACATTAATAATTTTTTCCATTCAATATTCGTCAGTTGCAGCTTGTATATTTATGCAATGAAGTGAGTAAAGAAATGTTTAGTGGAACCATGTAGTGAAGTGTTTGACAAGAACTTACAAAACTGGGAAAATGATATCATTGGATTAACTGTGAACAAATTTTCACTGACTTAAACCAAAATGCTGAAATCATAGACATAAAGATTCATTTTTAATATCTGTATATATATTTTATTGAATCTGTAACCTTGCTTTCTGTTTATCTTACATATGTACATGTATGCACATCTGCAATCAGATATTAAATTAGAACTTTTGATGTATTCTTTATGAAGCTGTATTAATGCCATGAATAATCAAAATTGACTTTCATGTAATAAATGTTTTTGTTAGACACCTGTTTATTGTAGCAGGTAGTTTTTTAAATAAATCACATGTTCTGCACGTATGTTGAAGTCTTTTGTTAACAAGAAATTAGTTTATTGTGTTTGAAAGATCTTGTGGAATTAATTAATTAATTACTGGTGGGGTAATTATGGGAGGAACATACCGATTGTACTATATGATATGCAGGATTATTTATATACTAAATAAGCAAGTCTGATACATGTAGTACCTGGTTTCAAATTCCATTTAAAATGTAATATGATTCCTTCCTATTTAAGGCCAAATAAAAAAATACATGTGTTTAGGGTAACACACTGAAAAAAGTTAGGTAGGGTAGGTAGGGAAATTTTTTTTTTACATTAATTTTTTTAGTTAGGTTGTATACTGGAGTCACCTTGACTTTAACAGTGCTTGTTGAAGAAAGGTTATAAAAAATTTAGGGTAGGCACTAAAAATTAGGTAGGGTCGGGTCACCCTAAACACAACTATATTTTTTTTAGGCCTAAAGTTCAGACTTTTGTTGTCCAGTGGTCTTTGTAATTTCATTATTTTAAATTCATAAAGCAAAAATACTGTGTCTACATTATATTGACTGACAAGTAATTTTGAAATTGAAATTTGAAAAAGTTAATAGGATAGATAAACAAGGTGTTCATGATAATTAAGCAAGTACTCTATGCAACGACAGTTAACGGTATGCTTTTTTACATAATGTACCTTCTCCTTCGCTTATAAACTCAACCTACATGTATAACTAATACATCAGCCAAGGTTCTACTGTGTGTTTCTTAATGCTTTTTATAATGAAAGGAAGATGTACTTTGTACATTTTGTATGTCAGGGTAAAAATCTCCTGTTATAAGGACATCTCCAAATGAATGTAAAAAGATGTACAAATTGTCAAAGAAGTGCAAAAAATTATACACATGTAGTAAGTACTGCTGAAATTGATTTACAACTCCTTAGTTGAGTATCATATTATTAAATTACCATTGTGGTTTGTGGTCTATCATTAAACTGTAATCTGAACCTACCTTTTACATTTGTTTACTTTATCTTTTGTTAAAGTAACCTGTATTTTAGTTGGATTTGATAATATTTTTATTTCATTAAAAAAATATTATAGTATACAATAATGTCTGGTCAATACTGTATATCTGCAGACTATTAATATTTTTTGAAGTTTTGCCAAAGTTGTAATATTATAATGGTATATTATATTAAATTATTAGCCACTATAGGTTGCAGTAATAAAAATAAGATATATATTATTTTCAGCTGGATTTTCCAATTTTTTTATTTATTTACTTCGGCAAAACAAAGAGGCCCCAAAAATATGGGTACATTTTTAGCAAGGATTGTCACCATAATTCTCAGCATTGATTAAATTTGAATTGTATGAAATTTTGCAGAAGGTCAACTTTGCACAGAAATTTTTTGGGACATAGGTTGCAGTGTTAAAATGAATTGACTTATATAGGCATCTCCTTTCAGTTAATCTAAAAATAGAGGGATGTGGGAAGCCTGATCCTTTCATGTAGACTCATCTGTCCCAGGATTCTTGTAGATTAAGTACAATACTAAATACATTCCATGTAAATAAAAACATTTCATAATAAACAAGACTAAATTAAATTCAAAATGCATTTAACACGTGACAGAAATGCTGAAATGTGTATCATAAAATACTTATGTCCCTATGCCTTTAAATCCCACTAAACAGTGCCAACATGTGACAGAAACTAAAAGAACCCTTAAGGATGCTCGCTGGTCATGTTTTGGTCTTTTTGTCAGATTTTCTGAATCCTCAGGTTTTATCCATTTCTTAAACATGAAATTTTTTGCCCATGAACTCCCACATTTTCTTTCATAATTCAATCATATATACCTTAAAATGGTATTTGACAAAATTTTGAAATCCTTTTTATTTTTTCATACATCTTTGAGAGACTGAAGTTGCCAATGCAAAGACAATGAAAAATCCAGAGAAAACCCATTTCCTGCCAATTTTCAAGGCCTTATACATGTAGCTCTAAATTGAGCACACGAACCTATATTTTTTTCTTGCTTATTTGTTTACTATTCATATGTTCTCTCAAACTCAAACATCTATTTGAAATCCTATTTATTTCCTATTAGACCAGCGATCATCCTTAAAGGGGTATCCTAAAATTCTGTCCCTATGCCTTTAAATCCCTCTAATCAGTGCCATAATTCTCGAAGACAAAATATATACATGTACATGTAGCCAGAATGACATTAATCTGATTTTTACCGTTGGAGACAGGTGTCTGGTACAATGTAACTTGTCAAGGAAGTACATGTATGTCAAACATTATCTACAAATGTCATCATAAAAAGCTGGACAGGTACATAATTAAAAATAATGACCAGTGTCCACTAAGATCATAATTAAACATATAATTACTGTAACTCCGGTATGTGGACAATTACTACTTAAATTAGATGAAAAGATTGATTTTCTATTTGAAGGTACATGTAGGTAAATAGATGCAGCGAATATATATTCATTGCATAATAGCCTAATATAAAAAACCTTTGATATTTAGGAAATAAACATCAGTTAGCAGTAAGTTTTTTAACTGTTCTATCTGAAAATATTGTATATCTGTAGCTGTTACAGGTTTCAGACATTTGTGTCTGAATTGAAACACTCTGATAATTGTTAAAATATTCGAGGGATGGAAGGCTTAAATTGGTTAATGTCGGGTGGCAGTTATCAGGAGGAAAACATGTTGATTTGATATGAATATGTATGTACTAGGCCGACAGTCTAAATGTGCTACATGTAGTCCAAGAGGTAACAGTCCACAGAAGCAGGTCACCCGGCCAGGACACATTATTCCGACCTCCATTCTGACCAGTTTTTGCTCATCAACTAACTCCTAAATGCAAATTTTTATACCAATTTTTAAAGTCCTGGTTTGGCCCCATTGAGGACTATTTGAGGATCAAACATACAACCTTCTGTACTTGATGCAAGCAAGCTACCACACTTGTAAAGCTACTGTCTAAATTTTGGAATTTTCAGTTGGATTAGTTGTCTTTAGCTGGAGCAAAAAATTAAATTTTAAACAATGTATTTTCCTGAATCAAATATTATTTTAAGATGTAAGCTTCATTAATGTAATAATTGTTTGTTGAGCAGTATGATTCTTGATTTAAGTAGACTTGCAGTGTAAATGATGAAACAATCAAATTTGCAACCATGTAATAATGACATCATTATCCTTTATGATTATTTTGATTTGATTTGAGAATTATATGTCCATGGTAATAAAATAATTAAGCCAGGTATTAATTAAATGGCCATGTGCCAGTGAAGTTTTAATCCTTTATAAGAAGATTTTTATCTGCATGTGTTCAGAAATGTGTATGTATGGTGAATTTGTCGGCTTTCATTTAAATGGAAAGTTTATTTAGGTCCAGTAAAAACATTGTTTGTCTTTGTGAAGTTTGCATGTAAATGTCAAATTTGGAATAAATTAATAGAAATTGGTGCTCTACCAATGGATTTTATAGGTGTATGTTAAACTATACTTCGAAATGGATAGACCATTTCTGATAGATTTGGTCGTCAGATTATTTTCCAAAGAGCAGGTAGGATAAAACCATAAAATTTCCTATTTATTTTTATCTCTGATTTTGAAGTGTTTGTAAGTTGTAATATGATGAGATTTATTGCCTTGTTTATAGGGTGTAATACTTATACACCCTTTCTACAAATCATAGTTTTATAAGGACCAAAGTTCACTCAAGAAAGTTATTTTACTGTAAATGGTACAATAATAAATCTTGGGCTATAAGTCTCCAGAATCAATGAATTTTCATGTTTATGGCATAAAAAATTAGAAGTATGCTGACATAATTGTCATTTTATATGTCAACTAGTCAGAGGTCTTTTTTGCATCGCTAACTCCAGAATCAAACCAAAGATTTTATGGAGTATTTACTTTTGCCTCTCATTTATTGCCCCAGTTATGACTATCATTGTTTATTTTGACATTAAGTTCTTGGTAGAGTTCCAGTGTTTTTTAATGCCCTTTTTAACCCATGTTGTGTTTGTGTGTAGATATTTAATAGTTCATGTGTGCATATATGTGATGTTCTATAAAGAAAAGAATACAGCATGCCACCTGTCACCTGTCTTATCCAGTGACCTGTCAATGTTTCTTATTAGCATGCATTGTCAGGTTTTTTTTAACTGACACATTGAATGACAGAATATCACTCCCTCACTGACAGTTATTAATTTTTATAACATTGATAATGAAATGTTAAATACAAAAAAAATGTGAATATCTAGAGTAAGTGGATTTTTTTTTATCCTTCTGAAATGAATGTATGAAAATGGAGGATTTTGATAAATTTTTTTCAAAATATAAAAAACATATTGTACTTTTACATTTTGTTTAACATACTATATTAAATGATACCTGACAGATTTGTGCAGTTGACTTTGGGAAATGTGATCCACTGTTGATTTGGTTAAAATATTTCCATTAAGATGCAGCATAGGTCAAGTTGTAGTTTGAAAATATTCCAAAGGGAATTGTAATTTTCTATTTTTCCCAAATGGACTTATTTCATGTTTGTTCACATGTTTGGTTGTTTTGCAATGATGAAATTTCCCAAAGAATTACAAGGAAACCTATTCAATTTAAGGATAATAAGCACTATAGAGCCTTACAATAAGTTACAACAAACCAAATTTTTAGTTTTTAAAATTGAAATGCAGTGTAAAGCATAATCGATTGAAATGCCTTTTGCGCAAATTATTTTTGCCAATGTCTAAAATTCAAATATCTGATGAAAAATTGATAGACAAGCTTATTCATATTAATAATTTTTAAGGTTAAAGTTTGAAATTTGAGTAAAAGGTTTAGGAAAAAGTTATACGATAAGATTTCTCGAATATTAGCAATGAAATAAATAATTCTAATCACAACACAGGCATTGTAGGAAGAAGAGAACGAATAAGCAAAATCTGTTTTGAAATAGGATACAGATTTTAAAAAAATATTTATCAAATATATATATATTGATCACCGTTATGTGCCCCATCGTACCTGTTAATTGATGAAATGAGGAACCAGATTGAGTTATCTTTTCCTAACCAATGTAGGTAAGGGAGATAATTAAATTATCTCCCTTTTGTCCTCAGGCTAAAAGGGAGACCAATTTATTATCTCCCTGACCTACATTGGTTATGAAAAGATAACTCACTCTGGTTCCTCATTGGCTAACCAGTTTAATTGTTATGTATTACTATTGAAATTGACCAATTGAAACCATGTTTGGCAAAGTGACAATCATCAGGGAATCTGAGATGGAGCAATTTTCTAATAATGTATTTTAATTCTTTTTAAAGGTTTTCATTTTATTGCCACTGTTTATCAAATAAAGGTTCATATTATAGTGCAAATGTGTAAGACTTTACGAGAAGGTATGCACCTTGATCATTGAGAAATAATGAAATTTTAAATTTATGCCAAATACAAAAGGTCAAATTGAGTCATAAAAAATATTGGAAAACAACTTTTCCCCAATTTCTACACAAAAAACATTATTGTTTGTATTCTTATGTTCTCAAGTTTAATATATTATATTACGATCTACCTTTTAAATTATAATTTGTAAATTTTGTGCAAACAGGATTGTTTTTACGTGCTCTATGTCGTAACTTTTTGTCAGTCTCTATAGTGTCTTAAAGTTAATCTTGTGACACGATTTAAAATGGTGAGGTCATGGAAGTAAAAAGATTGGGTTATCTAACATTTTCATCTTAAGGATTTAAAGATTTGTTTAAGACCAAACAAGGTCATATATGCTAAAAATAAAAATCCTTATAGAAAACTACTTGTTTAATAATTGATCTGCTATCATTAATTATTAATGTTTACATAAGTAATAAATGTAACAAGGACTTGTACGCATACGAATATGTTTGAATCATCTTTAAAAATATATGGTGACTACTGGTATTAAAAATTCATTTTATACATTTAAATGTATATTACATCCCATTGGATTGAACACAAGAACACCAGGTTATAAGAATGTAAGTGTATGGAAAGGCATCAGTTAAGACAACATTGTTATAAAATGCTGGTACATTATTCTATATTGGGTACTGGTCAAAAGACATCCCAGGAAAAAGATGGGATAAAATTATGTCTGTTTTTTTTTCAAATGTCTGGAATGACTTTAAGTTTTTGTCGAGACTGCGACTTTAGTCGCAGAAAGCTCGACATAGGGATGGTGAGGCAGCGGCGTTAACTCACTTCTTAAAAGCTTTATATTTTAGAAGGTGGAAGACCTGGATGCTTTATACTTTGTATATAGATGCCCTATGTTACGAAGTTTCCGTGTGTCATATGTACATTGTCCTTGACCTCATTTTCATGGTTCAGTGACTACTTGAAAAAAATTTTTGTAATGTTAATTTCTATCTTATTATTTGTAATAGGATAACTATATTTGGTATGTGCGTACCTTGCAAGGTCCTCATCCCCATCAGATAGTTTTCAATTGACTCCATTTTACGGATCAGTGAACAAGGTTAAGTTTTGGTGGTCAAGTCCATATCTCAGTTACTATAAGCAATAGGTCTAGTATATTTGGTGTATGGAAGGATTGTAAGGTGTACATGTCCAACTGGCAGGTGTCATCTGACCTTGACCTCATTTTCATGGTTCAGTGGTTATAGTTAAGTTTTTGTGTTTTGGCCTGTTTTTCGAATACTCCATGCAATAGGTCTACTATATTTGGTGTATGGAAGGATCGTAAGGTGTGCATGTTCAACTGGCAGGTGTCATCTGACCTTGACTTCATTTTCATGGTTCAGTTGTTATAGTTCAGTTTTTGTGTTTTGGCCTGTTTTTTGAATACTGTATTCAATAGGTCTACTATATTTGGTGTATGGAAGGATTGTAAGGTGTTCATGTCAAACTGGCAGGTGTCATCTGATCTTGACCTCATTTTCATGGTTCAGTGGTTATAGTTAAGTTTTTGTGTTTTGGCCTGTTTTTCGAATACTGTATGCAATAGATCTACTATATTTGGTGTATGGAAGGATTGTAAGGTGTTCATGTCCAACTGGCAGGTGTCATCTGACCTTGACCTCATTTTCATGGTTCAGTGGTTATAGTTAAGTTTTTGTGTTTTGCTCTGTTTTTCGATTACTGATAGCATTTACTTTCATTAGAAATGCACGACAGGCGAGACATTTTTGTGTGTCCACTCTTGTTTCAATGTGTCTATAATTCCCACAGAGCACAAGGATAGCAATACCGTAAAAGACTAGCGATAGTTCTTTGGTTAGAAATACATGTAATGTCAGATTTCTCATACTTTAAAATCAGAAATTAATGCAATGTTGTTATAAATGCAAAAAGTACAATAGGTTGATCATGGCAATAATTAAATATTGCAGTTAAATTTTTCCTTGGACATTCTGTTTAATTTGTCTAACATTATTCTTTTTTTCTCTAAGATTTTGAGTAATGAATGCTATCAATAAATTCCAAATTTACAGTATTTTACATGAATATACATGTAGCTAGTATAAAAGATATGTGAAATAATACAAATAGCATATTAATCTAACGATGCTGCAATAGGTAAAGTTAAAATCCCTCTAGTGCATATGATAAATGTATACTTTTGCTTGCAGAGTCGCCGCTCCAAGATGGCCACAGTAGGAGAACAATCACAGGTTGTCAGCAACCACACAAAGGATAAGGCAACTAAGGCTAAAGTCACACTGGAAAACTACTACTCCAATCTAATAGAGTCTTATCATGAAAGGGAAAAAAGGTATGTAAAAAGTTGAGTCTTAACAAAGCATCAAGTCTAAAGTCCTGCTAGCGACTCAAATCTTATACATGATAGGGAAAAAAGGATGTCATAGATCAGTTCAAGCAAGGAGCAAAAAGTCAGTCTGAAAAACTACTACAGTCTTAAAGATCATGAAGGTGTGAAAAGGTATGTAAAGTGTCAGGTCTTAACAAAGAATGAAGGCCTAAATCACACTGGAAAACTTAACTACACTAATAACAGTAAATGAGTCTTATTATAAAAGAGAATACAGATACGTCAAAGATCTGGTCTTAAAATTGAACAAAAAGTCACGCTGAAAAAAATGTGTACTCTCAGATCTGTATCATGAGAAGGAAAAAGGTTGGACAAGTTTTACAAAGGATCGAAGATTTATGTCACACTGGAAAATTACTGATGTAGTTGTCCAATCTTATAAAGTCTTCTCACAAAAGGGTAAAGTTCAGGTTTCAACAAGGATCAAAGGGTTAAGTAACACTGGAAAACTACTTCTCCTACCTCAGAGAGTCTTATCGTCATAGAAAAAAGGCAATATTTTAGACAAAGTTGTTTTTGAAACCACTTCACGTATTGGGATATCCATATTAAAGTCAATAATTTAATACCAATTTGATATTAGTTCAGTTATAAGGACTGGGTCGCCTAAATGTCAATTAAAGTTAAATGAAGTAAAATTGGTCTCCGTTTAATAATAAAATAACAGACACTTAAATTTAAACCTTTTAAAACCCTTATTGAGTTTGAGAAAAACAGCTTATTACACATGTACATGAAAGTAAAGACAAATCATTTATAAAAAGAAATCTCCAGAACCAGATACAGTGTTTATCTGTTAAAGATCCAATTACTTCATCTCTGATAACTGTGACTAACTTATGTATATAAAATGTATGACAGAATATGTCACTTTTGTAGTCTTTAGGGACACTGAAAAACATCAGTAATACTTATATGGACGAATCATGGGTTTTATTTTCCAAGTTCAATGTATACAGGCATCTTATATTTAAGCTGAACAGATAATTAACAAGAAAACACTTGAATGATTAAACTGCACTATATTTAGGTATTACCTACATATTTTCCTGACCATTGTTTATAAGACACACCTGATCAATCAGCTGATAAGTAATGCCAGGTGTACTTTATAGGATCAATAAAACCACATTTTGTAACTGTGTGTTTCTGTATTACAAAATGTATTTTATTCATTGGTGGTTCTTGCTCAGTGATTTTTGAAAATTTAGATACAATAAATTCTTGTTAGACACTACAATTTTCAGTTTAAAAATGAAAAGATACATGAATGAAGTTTACTGTAGTTTGTACATAGTTCATGAATTTTAATCTGATATTCGTCTTATTATGCAGTACATGCACAAATTTTGTTTTTTATGATGTTTATAGTAAATTTCAGTTATGATGAATATAATATCATTTCCTTTTTGAAGTAACAGTTACATGTAGGACTTAATGTTAGTTATAATGAAATACAGTTCATAAAACTAGGGCATGGTGACGGTCAAAAATTTTATCAAGAAATATTTGATAGATAAGTAAAAGTTTAATGAAACATCTGTGGACCTTTTGTTTATTCAAGATTAGTCACATGATTTTAGCCATGCAGCCAGTCAAAGAACATGTTTTTTATCTGTCAACTTTCTGTCAATAAGATTCCATGAGTCATATTGCAATTGACTTGGATATATTTTTTTCTTTGATATAGGACAGATAAAGCATATCAGTACTCAGGGGTCTCAATTCATCTATTTTTGTTGATAAAATTAATTGTTTTGATGATAGTATTTAAAAATTGTATCATTAGTGGTTATGTCATCTTTTGGTAACAATAAATCTGTGTAATACATTTTGAGAAGCTGTAGAACCTGTAATATACATATACTATAGCATATTCGAGGTCCATCTAAAACTTGCAATGGAATGTGAAGCTTATACAAGGTCCATCTTAAAATTGCAATTAAATGTGAAGCTTATTCGAGGTCCATCTAAAAGTTGCAATGGAATGTGAAGCTTATGCAAGGTCCATCTAAAACTTGCAATGGAATGTGAAGCTTATTTGAGGTCCATCTAAAAGTTGCAATGGAATGTGAAGCTTATTTGAGGTCCATCTAAAACTTGTAATAAAATGTGAAGCTTGTGCAAGGTCCATAAAAAACTTGCAATGAAATATGAAGGTTATACGAGGTACATCTAAAACTTGCAATGGAATGTGAAGGTTATATAGGTTCATCCAAAACTTGCAATGGAATGTGAAGCTTATTCGATGTCCGTCTAAAATTTTCAATGGAATGTGAAGCTTATACGAGGTCCATCTAAAACTTGCAAGGAATGTGAAGCTTATACAAGGTCCATCTAAAAGTTGTAATGGAATGTGAAGGTTATACAGGCCCATCTAAACTTGCAATGGAATGTGAAGCTTATACAAGGTCCATCTAAAAGTTGCAATGGAATGTGAAGGTTATACGAGGTCCATCTAAAACTTGGAATGGAATGTGAAGGTTATACAGGCCCATCTAAAACTTTGAATGGAATGTGGAGGTTTTACAAGGTACATCTAAAACTTGCAATGGAATATGAAGGTTATATGAGGCCCATCTAAAACTTGCAATGGAATGTGAAGGTTATATGAGGCCCATCTAAAACTTGCAATGGAATGTGAAGCTTATATGAGGTCCATCTAAACCCTGCAATGGAATGTGAAGCTTCATTGTGACTTTAAGATGAGCAGCAGCAATAACAGCTCTTTCTTTGCTTAAACTTTTTGATACTCTCATGTATATGTATTAAGCCACTATTGCCTCTCTTCAGTATTGATTTTATTCAGCAGTTGTAAATTGGTTGAGCATGTTGAGAGAAGACTTGAAAATAGGACATTTCTATTGCCTAAATTTGAAGAAGGAATTTTGTTTTGGGACTATATGTACGAAGAAATGACATAAAAACTGAACCAGACCCAACTGTAAATTGTCTTTCAAATGATGTGGACATCAGGATATGATCGGATTCTAACATACATGTATTGTAGAAAAAATATTTGGCCAGTGAACAGCAAGTTTAATAGAGTTGTAGCATGTTTCAATGTCATACAAAAATAGTTTGGTCTCAGCACTCGAAATAAGCTTTACTTAGAACGCAATGATGATAAAGCAGTAAACATATTGAAAAAATTGTCATAAAATGCTGTATAAATAAAAATCTTGGATATAAAAACATGCTTTTCCATATTAATGTGTGTACCTTTGATGTATTGCTTGAATACATTGTTGTTATAAAATCTACATAAACTGCTTTAAACTTTGAAAAATATTCAAGTTGTATGATTTTCTATAGATGCATTTAAATTTATAATGAACTTTCCTTCTAATTTATGACAAATTACTTGATATGAATCTTGTCTGGTAAGGAACATCGGCTCATGACTTTTGTTGGTAAATGACCCTGTTTTTATTACATGGTACATGTAAATTTGTCCCCGTGACTTGTGTTTCATGTAAGAATTTCAAAGGTTTACTTATTTTTTAAAAAGGATATTAACTCATGTTTTATTGTTGTCTTTAAAGTTTATACAACAAAGTTAGATTGTCAGGGCAGATAAAAATATTAATAATTCATTTGTGTCTTTACATGTAACATACAATAGTTCTATGTTTTGAAAAATTATTCTGCCTAGGAGAATTGTGTAAGTTTTTGTTCAATCAATCAGTGACTGAATTTTTTTTTTTTTTTTTTTGCATTTGATATATTATAACAGGAAAATTTACAAGTCAAATGAAAGAAAGATTTATTTAACCACAAAACTGTTTTTCGTTAAACTACAGTTTTTCATGAACATGGACCTATTACTACCGGTATAATTTTAAGTTGCTATAAATTTACCTTTTAAAAATAGGTGCAGGTACATGTAATTAGGAATGAATTTCATATTGCAGTACACATAAGGAAAACAGATTTAATTAGATTTTAAATATTAAATTTTCCTTTTAATCTTAATCAATGTAGTACCTGGTATTCAAATTCCATCTTTCAGTAAAATGATTATCTGGTTTTTGCCTGACAATTAGGAAGTGATGTATATTTCCACAGTTACAGATAAAGTATACATAGAAATAAGATCAAAGAAGCACCTGCCAATCATGTACCTTGTTATATGTAGTTTGTAATTGTTTTTACATCTTACATGCTGTGGGATGGTTTGTCAGAAATAAATCTTTACTAAATCATCTTACCTGATATGAAATAATGAAGGTTTATACCTTTTTACATTGAATTGATATGATTTTTATCAGTGAATTTGTCAAAAAACGAACACAAAAAACAAAAAAAAACAGGAAAAATATGTAATTATTTAATACATGTAACTACAAATTACAGAGGATTTGTATAGAAGTAAAATATTACAAATATTAACTGAAAGTAGAGTAAAAAATGTCATATTTTTTATTGGAAAAGTTCAATTTAATTTTAAGGTTGTCATGCTTAAAAGACGTAATATAGGTGTTTTGTCTGGTTTACTAAATAGCTGTACTAGCAATTCCAAGATTAACTGTATTGCAAATACTTTGAATTTATTTAGTTTTAATGGGTTTCAGCTGTTGTGGACAAAGGAAAATTAATGCCTTAATATATGAAAAACTATACATGTTTAAAAAAATTTCCTTTTGCCATACATGTATACCAAAGTCAAGGTTTTACCACACCTGTGAAAAACACAAAATGGTATTCATCAGAATTTTGCAAACCAAAATAGTGTTGTACTAGATTTGGTCTTTCTGAATGACCCCTTGACTTTTTTAAAAAAAACCAAGAAAATAAATAATTATAATTATGTATATTAAGCAAAGTACTTGTAGAAGAAATGCAATATAAATATTTTCTTTTGGTTTCTTAAAATTTGAGTAGGGTGTGTTAAATGATAGAAAAACCCAGTTTTTACCATTAAAATCTGCTGAAAAACCTTATAAATTAATACATACATGTAAGGGTGTTATGTTTTTTTTCAAGAACAATAAAAAGAATGAATGTAAGACAAAAGGACAAGGTTGAAAGGAAATGGAAGTGTAGGAATTAACAGTTGGTATTTTATTTACTTCCTGGTTTATTTTATAGAACTTTGATTTTAGGGATTAATTAGTATTTAAATATTCTGTAACAGCTCAATAAACAAACGATTAGTCATAAAATTTTAAAACATATCTCATCTAAACTGATTCAATGATCGTGATTGTATACATGTATATATAAAAGGATATAACCAACTTATTGGCAGATTTATTTCAACAACAGAAATGATGACACATGTTTTATTTTAGCATTTTTCAGTTGGTTGAAGGGATGAGCATTCGTTTGTCTCATGTACTCATGTAACTTTGTTGATTTTTAATAATTTTTGGGGTTCTATAGAAATTTTTTGTACTGTTTCTTGATTTTGAGCACAATGAAAAATAGAATAGCCATGACACCAACGAATTAATTCATCAAGGAAAGTGTAATACATTTCTAAAATACATAATATAATTTTTTATTTGTGAACAAATTAATTGAAAACTTTGTCAGATGTTATAATACACATATTAAAATGATAAGAAATGTCCTGTCATGCATAGTACAATATGTATATAGAAATTGCTTATTTTGGTTTCTTTAAATATTTTTATGAGAGGATTAAGCCTGTTCAGTGGTTTGGATACATGGCCCATTATGAAGGCTGTCTGTTTATGTATTTTTGATTTCTGTTTTAGAGTTCTGTGACTTTTATGTTGTACCGGGGGTACATGTTTCTCATTTTCTTTCAAATCAGTTTTCATCTTGTGGCATCTGTAGATACTAGTATTTTAATGAACAAAATTAAATGATTCAATAGACAAAAGTTATAATACGTGTACATTGTCTTGGAATATAAAATTTTATTGTGACAAGGCTTAGAAACAGGTAGAAATGCTAGGCTTGCCGAACTTTTCTCGCCTGTTTTGTTCTGGGTTCAATTAAATTTTATATTAACAATGTACACATATTTTGTTCATCCTTCAACGTAAAATCTGTCAGAAATAGCTGGAAAATTGTGAATATCTGCATTAAACGAACAATGTCAAAAGACTGCAAAACTGTCACATTTCACGACATCATACATGTGTAAGTAAAATACCAAGGTTTTGTACTGTGACATCACAGTAGAAGTTATATACAGTCAGTTAGTGCATATCACTTTTAAATATACAGTCATTGCATTTTGGCTCCTCATATAGCAAAGTTGCAGGATAAAATAGAATACTAGTACATGCATAATAAACCATTAAGAAAGTTCATATTGTGGTGCAGAAATTGATATAGCGTTTTAAGTTTCTGGTTGAATACAATTCTGATGTATTGACTGAATACTGCATATTTACGTGATATCCTGTTTACCTTACTTAATCTTGACATGTATCTTGCATACAAATTTAAATGTCGTATTGATTTGTAAATGGATTATGCAGTTTGTACTTTCAGTATGGTTTTACGCATTGAATTTACTCAGATGTAAAGTAATGATATTATCCTTTCTTTCTCCGGGACGCTTTCTGACAAATTATTTCCTTGTGATATGAGGTTTTACAATTTTAAAGTTAAATAATTTATGGACACCATGTAAAATGTGAAGATTCAAATTCATTTGAGATTTACAATGGCTATTGAATTTAAAGAAGAAATGTGAATAAGGAACAAAATACTCATTAGATGTTTAGAAAAAGTGAGCCATAATCTAAACCATTAATGTACTTTCCCCTGTCTCCCAATCCCCCCCCCCCATGTCGCACATTTTATGCTTGAGTGACTTCGATAAAATTTTTGTGTTTAGGTGTATTATTAAAGAAGCTGTGATAGTATATTGATAATGTTTTATAACTACAATCATCTTACGTAGTACAAACAACTCAGCAACATTTGAGTCACCATGACCTACATTTTATGCTTGAATGACTTTGATTAATTTTTTGCATTTGTTGTACAATGTATTATTAAAGAACCTATGATATTTCAAAATTACAGTCATCCAACATAGTTCAATACAGCTTTGCTATGTTTAAGTCACTATGACCTACATTTTATGGAAGAGTGACTTTGATATTTTACAACTGCAATCATCCTCTTTAGTTTAAAAAACATCACCAATATATAAGTCCACAAGACCAACATTTCATGCTTAAGTAACTCCATTAAATGTTACTGTTTTTTCTCATATCATTTACAGAATTTAGTACTGTCGGTTCCATTATTTTTAACCGGATTTTCATAGGAAAATATCGGTTATTAAATTGGTGATGTACGGCGGCCAGGCGGGCGGGCGGACGGGCGGCTGCCAAACAGTGTCCGTGCAATAACTTATGAACTGTTCAACCAAAGCTTTTCAAATTTTAATATGTTGTTACTGATGACAAAATGGAGGTCAAGTTCGATATTGACGATGTTCACTTTCACCGTTCAAGAGTTATGGTTCTTGAAAGATTGAAAAATGGCTTTTCCAGTGGTGTCCGTGTGATAACTTATGAACTATTCAACCAAAGCTTTTCAAATTTTAATATGTTGTTACTGATGACAAAATGGAGGTCAAGTTCGATATTTACAATTTTCACTTTCACCGTTCAGGAGTTATGGTTCTTGAAAGATTGAAAAATGGCTTTCCCAGTGGTGTCCGTGTGATAACTTATGAACTGTTCAACCAAAGCTTTTCAAATTTTAATATGTTGTTACTGATGACAAAGTGGAGGTCAAGTTCGATATTGACGATTTTCACTTTCACCGTTCAAGAGTTATGGTTCTTGAAAGATTGAAAAATGGCTTTTCCAGTGGTGTCCGTGTTATAACTTATGAACTGTTCAACCAAAGCTTTTCAAATTTTAATATGTTGTTACTGATGACAAAATGGAGGTCAAGTTCGATATTTACAATTTTCACTTTCACCGTTCAGGAGTTATGGTTCTTGAAAGATTGAAAAATGGCTTTCCCAGTGGTGTCCGTGTGATAACTTATGAACTGTTCAACCAAAGCTTTTCAAATTTTAATATGTTGTTACTGATGACAAAATGGAGGTCAAGTTCGATATTGACGATTTCCAATTTCACCTTTCCGATATTGACGATTTTCACTTTCACCGTTCAGGAGTTATGGTTCTAAAAAATTGAAAAAAGGCAGTTCAAGTCGTCGTTATGCAGGAAAATCCGGTTTGCTGTCATTCGACAGCCTCTTGTTAATGGGTATAGGTTAATGTAAGCAGGATATATTATTAAACTTTCATATATATTTAAAATAATTCTCAAAACTAATATCTGTCATAAACAATAGAACAAAATTCAATGTGCAGAAGAATGGGATGGATGGATGAATTATTGTTTAACGTCCAGTGGCAACCAGGTGCATATCAGGACGAGAACATGTTGATATGATAATGAATATGATCCCTGCTTTGTACTACACCGACACGCTAAGTCGGATTTTTAATGGGCTAGCTCACGAGGTAACTGTCCGCAGGAAGACATATCGCCTCAATCGGACACATTATACTGACTCAGAGCCGACCAGTCTTTGCTCTTACTCTTAGATGCCGCGTGCTTGGTGGAGAAGCAGCAAATACCAATTTTAATGTCTTTGGTTTGACCCGGCCGGGGATCGAACCCATGACCTTCCGCAGTCGGGGCGAGCATGCTACCACGAGTTCCAGAAGAATGGGGCATCTGTGTCTCACAGGCACACAATCTCTAGTTTTTAGAAAAAAAAAGTAATAAAATTGTAATACACAATATAAGGAAATAATATGACTGTTAAAATTTCTGAGAAGTTTAAATATATCACACACTGCATATAATTGCTTTGATAAGTACTTTTAAATATGGGAAAGTCAATATTTACAATATATATGTATGTATAGTATAATAAATATTTCAAACTATTGGAGACATGTTTACAATAATATTTAAGTAATTAAATTGTCATATTATATAAATTGGCAGGATGAAAAGAGCAATAGAGTTACATGGACATGTATATAATTATAACAGTTAAAATGAAAAGGCAATTTTTCTGCTTTTACACTGTTTTTTTTTTCATTTGAATTGAATATCTGTTAATTACATTATAAGATAAGAACAGAACAGAAGTACACCTAAAAAATGGTTCCCTGCTCTCAGAGATAATCTCCAGAATTAATTTTGCTGAATTTTTAACTTTGCGTAAGGTCCCAAAACAATAATTTGTTCACACGTTCCCAAACATATTTTTAGTTTTCACACCAGCATATCTATATTGACATCTTGAATTCTTGACCATAATGTTTTCCTCAACATAACATATTCCTTGTTCTTACCTCTAACTTATGTGAAAATACAAAAAAGTTCGGCAAAATATATGTTTTTATGACTTGTATTTCCGAAGAACAAGACCAGGTGTTGCAGCCTACATAATTAATTAATCTTTCCTTTGATTAATAAATTACATGAGGTTCCAGCCTACATTTTTAATTAATCTTTCCTTTGATTAATAAATTACATGAGGTTCCAGCCTACATTTTTAATTAATCTTTCCTTTGATTAATAAATTACATGAGGTTCCAGCCTACATTTTTAATTAATCTTTCCTTTGATTAATAAATTACATGAGGTTCCAGCCTACATTTTTAACCGGATTTTCATAGGAAAATATCGGTTATTAAATTGGTGATGTACGGCGGGCGGGCGGCCGGGCGGACGGGCGGGCGGGCGGGCGGACGGGCGGCTGCCAAACAGTGTCCGTGCAATAACTTATGAACTGTTCAACCAAAGGTTTTCAAATTTTAATATGTTGTTACTGATGACAAAATGGAGGTCAAGTTCGATATTGACGATTTTCACTTTCACCGTTCAAGAGTTATGGTTCTTGAAAGATTGAAAAATGGCTTTTCCAGTGGTGTCCGTGTGATAACTTATGAACTGTTCAACCAAAGCTTTTCAAATTTTAATATGTTGTTACTAATGACAAAATGGAGGTCAAGTTCGATATTGACGATTTTCACTTTCACCGTTCAGGAGTTATGGTTCTTGAAAGATTGAAAAATGGCTTTCCCAGTGGTGTCCGTGTGATAACTTATGAACTGTTCAACCAAAGCTTTTCAAATTTTAATATGTTGTTACTGATGACAAAATGGAGGTCATGTTCGATATTGACGATTTTCACTTTCACCGTTCAGGAGTTATGGTTCTTGAAAGATTGAAAAATGGCTTTCCCAGTGGTGTCCGTGTGATAACTTATAAACTGTTCAACCAAAGCTTTTCAAATTTTAATATGTTGTTACTGATGACAAAATAGAGGTCAGGTTCGATATTGACGATTTTCACTTTCACCGTTCAAGAGTTATGGTTCTTGAAAGACTGAAAAATGGCTTTTCCAGTGGTGTCCGTGTGATAACATATGAACTGTTCAACCAAAGCTTTTCAAATTTTAATATGTTGTTACTGATGACAAAATGGAGGTCAAGTTCGATATTGATGATTTCCACTTTCACCGTTCCGATATTGACGATTTTCACTTTCACCGTTCAGGAGTTATGGTTCTAAAAAATTGAAAAAAGGCAGTTAAAGTCGTCGTTTCCATGCAAAGGTCATTTGTTGCAGGAAAATCCGGTTTGCTGTCATTCGACAGCCTCTTGTTAATTAATCTTTCCTTTGATTAATAAATTACATGAGGTTCCAGCCTACTACATTTACATTGTAGTAATGGCCCAGATTGTTTTGTCATAACTATATATGATCAGTTGCCTTGTGATCAAGATCAAGGCTAGGTGTGTTTGACTTTAAATTTTCTTTGAAGATTATGATACTTAAATTCCACAAAATTAAAAAAACAAGGTGACAAAATATATGAAGAAGTAAAATGACTTGAATTAAAAGACCCATTAAAAATATGATTTACAATGTATTCACCCAAAAAGGTGTGTTTGTTTAGCACTTAAAAAGAGAAAAGATGCATTTACTTATAACTTTCACTTCCTTGAAGAGATATATTGTTTTTTTATGTTATTTGACCTGCATGAGCTTTGTGAAACATGGCAGAAATATCAAGTACCACTTGTAGATGTGAATATTGTTTGATTTTTGGGGTTTCCGCATACATACATATGGACTTTGGGCATTTTTCATAGGGGTTTGGGTGGTCATTATACATTATTTCATGAAAATTCAGTGAAAATTGGCAGGATTACTAAATGTTTTATATTTGCTGAAGGAACATTTGTAATCGTGACAAATAACCGGTAATGCTTTCTGTAAACTACAACATAATTCTCTATAACTAATGCAGCCGTTGCATGTTGGTTTCACATTGTTTTCATGTACTTGAGATATATAGATTTTTATGAGATGACAAAGAGATGTTTGTGACTTACTGATTGTTTAGTTGTGTCATAAATAGACCCGTCAGATTAGGATTACCGTAGATTATTCAGGAGTTTTAATTAACTAATTGAAGGTTAAAGTACTTTTATGAGTGTTTTATACTTGTAGTAATGTATCTGAACATGTTAAATAGTGTATTGTAGAAACATCGGTCTAGGGGGAAATATTTTAATGTAGAATTATGAGAAATAATTAGTATATAACAAGATGAAATATTAAACACATTTGGAATAGTTCCAGAATTACAGTTTAGATATTTCTTTGTTTTAACCAAGACTTGAAGTTCTAAATCATTTTGAACTGTTTGTTGCACATGAGTATGTTAATAACAAAAGATGCAAACAATTTCTTTGATATATGTGTACAATGTATTTGTGACCAAACAAAAAAAAAACAACTAAAAACAAAAAAAAGATTGAAAAACACACAACAAAGAAATTATTATCAAAATTATGTCCACAAGCACTGTGAATATTTTACACAGAGATGTTTGGGTTAGTAAAATTACAGTTGAATTCTCTGTGTTTTTAGCTATTGACAACATTTACAGTTGAATTTTCAGTTTTTTCAGCTATTGACAATAAAATGCTTCATGATATTTTCTAAAACAGTAATGTCATTCTTCCTTATTTTAGCTGATTTCCTCATTTTGGTAAAAAAAAAATGCATTTTTTTCACGGAAAATATTTAAAATTATTTCAACAAGGGTACATAGTGGAGATTTTTTTTGTGAGCTGTTTTGGTCCTTGATCCAATGTTTACGGCTAGACAAACAGAAAACAATTGGATTGTTATACCTGAAAATTAGGAAAATTGGTTATTCTTTGATGAAAGATTATGTCATTAATCATGATATATATATATAGATAAAAAAAATTATCTACATCTACAATATAGCATAATACATATCTAAAAATATACTCATAATCTAAATACTGGTAGTAAAGAATGTCTAACATACTAAAAATAAAACCCTTATTCTTAATGTGAATTTAGCAATTACTGAAAAAGGGCAGGAGACATGCAAATACAATTGGTGGCACCAGGGTTAGAGTATTGTGTTGGATACCAGTCCTTATCAAACAAAATATGAAGATGAAAGGACAAGGAGATATTGTAATTGAGACACTACTATTATCTACATGTAGAATATCCTCTGAATAATCCCCTTTATAAAGTTACTTTAATTGTTCCATATTTATTTGCTGTCTCTAATAAAAACAGTTTTAAATGGTTTTTGATCCAAACTTAAAGTAGAAAGTTCTAAACAGTCTGAATAAGCTACAATGTATAATAAGTAAAAGTGGTGATTCCGTCAGATGCAAAATTGTCAATATTTAGATTGTTTGCTGTTGTCTGCATGGTTCTGCTATGCCCCCAGGAGATAATTTTTTTTCCAAATATTTTTGAGTAAGCACTGACTTTATTTTATTTTTTAATTTCCATAAATATGACATGAACTACAAATGTAGATATTGTCATGTTTAAAATGATGAAATTTTTTAAATTCAGTTTTATTTCAATATAATATGCACTGTAAGTTAAAAGTGGTCTAGGACCTGTAGCTTAAGTGGACTACATATCTAAGAAAGATGGTCTAGGACCTGTAGCTTAAGTGGACTACATATTGGAGAAAGATGGTCTAGGACCTATAGCTTAAGTGGACTACATATCTGAGAAAGATGCGTCTTTGAGTGAAAAAAAATGACAATAAATTTATATGTCTTGCATAACTGTACAAGTTTACTAAAATCCCCGTTTCCTTTGTACAGTATGATATTGTATAATTAATAAAATTAAATTTGATATGGCAATATACATGAACATATTCATTATGTTTTCAGATACAGAATTCTAGAACATTCCATGACAAAGGATGGGTTAACAGAAGAACAGGTATAATATTTACATGTCTTGGATTAATTTATCATCAGACATCATTTACCTATGTGGCTTAACTCATGAAAGTAGAAGTTGCAACTTTAGTTGGTTGATTTGGAAAGATTTATTGAATACTGTAAAATCACTACTTTTTGTGCAGTTAAAATTTCATGGATTCCCTTTTGAAAATGATTTCGTGGATTCCAAATTTAACAAATATAATTAACTTAGATGTTCTATTTCAATGGGTATTAATTTTTTATTGATTATACTTGCCCATGAAATAAACCAAATCAAATTACCAACGAAAATATCTGCTCTTACTGTAGTAACAGTTTGGACCTATGGAAAGTGACAGTGTCATTTCAAGAGTTGTACTTCATTGGGGATTAATATTTTTTTGATTATACATTGTACTTGCACATGAAATAAACGAAATCAAATCCCCACCGAAAATATCTGCCCTTACTGTAGTAACAGTTTGGACCGAGGGAAAGTGACAGTGTCAATTCAAGGGTGTAATGAAATATTTAATTGATAATGTTTCAATGAATTTTTGTTCAGAATTTAAAAATGGTCCATAAATTTTAATATAAGATAGATATCTACATAATTTATGAATAATCAGCATTCTTTAGGGTAAAAACTACATGTAGCTGAAAATTGCTTGGTATTTAAATATTCTTGACCTGTAGATACATTATTAAATTGTAATAAAAACAATGTAAACCTCCCATTTAGATTAGTTCATGATTTTATAACAACAAACTCATTTGTATAAATTATATCTGTAGCATAATAAGAATTAATATGACACCCATTAGTAAATATATTAACCACATTTATGAATATGTAATACATGCATAAATTATAAATATGTTAGTTCATGTCAAAGTAGGTAGAAGAACAAAGAAAAGGTCAAGTCATGTCATTATGTGAATTAATTATCTGAATAGGATGTTGACGTTTCATTAAAATTCAATCACCTTGTATATACAAAGATAAACAAGTGAATAACCAATCGTTTACAGATTTTCAAAGTGCATTGTATCCCAAAGTGTACTTAAAATTGGGTAAAAACATTGTCAAACCTATGTATAAAGGGTATTTCAGGGACCAGAAAAAGGTCCTTTTTAGAAACGTGCCCATTATATACAAGTAGACCCTCCAAAGGAGAGAGACGTGTACTGTTTTACCCTTGTGGTTCTGTGCGTGCAACTAATCACAGCCGCTTGATATTTCATCTCATGCCTTCTATGTTTTTGGACCAAGGCGACATCAACTTCCTGTTTGACGACTTCATTTATTTTCGACCTTATCGCGTCAAGGTATCAATGGCTCGCAGTACATCTTACTTTACATGCTATGTTCACAACAGAGGCATTTTCACCGTTCCCTTTATAGAGAGTGAGTTGCTAGATAAAGGTTCACTTTCAAGGAAGTTGGACTGACTATATATATATATATATATATATATATATATATATATATATATATATATATATATATATATATATATATATATATTTTGTAAGCCTTATTTTATGTAGTATACAGATAAAAGTCAACTCTCATCACTTTTAAGTTAAATTCAATGTTCATTATACTGAAATATTTGAACTATACACTGTAATTTCTTGTGTAACCTCAAAATACCTGATCTCATAGATTTATTTTATGGTTTAACATTTGAGATAGCAAGAGTATTCTATATTTTTGTTCTGTAGCTAACCACACACCTGAGTTTTATTATGAAAAACCTCTCATCTTACTATGTGTTGATATTTGAGTATAACTTGAAATTCGAACCACAAACATTGTATATTTACTATTTGACCCTAAGGGCGGTTTTAATTTTTAATGCTGAATAGTATAGTTCATTTGACAGTTCTAGTACCTACCATTACTGTATATCAGTTATTAAGAAAAAAGTAATGAAAATTTATATATACTGTAAATATTGCGTGTATTTGTTATTGCGAATCTTTGACTTTCAGGAAAATGTGAATTTAATTATTGTGACTTCTTTAAAATTTGTAATGGAATACTATTAGCAAAATCAGAAATGTGACTTTTAATTATTGCGATTCTTATCCTGTCGCATTTTTCGCAATAATAAAAACATCGCAATTATTTCTGAATTGACAGTATGTGTATTTGTTGTTTGCTTATTTGTTTTTGGTTGTTTTTTAGCTCACCTGGCCTGAAAGGCCATGTGAGCTTTTGTCATCACTTGGCGTCCGTCGTCTGTCCGTCCGTCCGTCCGTCTGTCCGTCCGTCCGTCCGTCCACAATTCACATTTTAATCTTCTCCTCTGAAACCACTGGACCAATTTCAACCAAACTTTGCAGGAATGGTCCTTGGGTGGTCCCCTTCCAGAATTGTATCAGGGGTCGCAATCCACCAACAAACATGGCTGCCGTTACTAAAAATAGAAAAAAGGGGGTGGTTTCTTAAAAAATCTTCTCCTCCAAAACTACTCAACCAATTTATGTCAAACTTAAGTGGAATGGTCCTTAGATGATCCTCTTTCAGAATTGTATCCGATGACTCCACCCGCCAATCAAGATGGCTGCCACAGCCGAACTTAGTTTAACATAGGACCCTATGGGAAATTCATTAAAAAATCTTTTTGTCTGGAACCACATGCTCAATTTGAATCAAACTTTGATGGAATGGTCCTTAGATGATCCTCTTTCAGAATTGTATCCAATGACCCCGCCCACCAACCAAGATGGCTGCTTCAGCCGAACTTAGTTTAACATAGGACCCTATGGGAAATTCATTAAAAAATCTTCTCGTCTGGAACTACTTGCTCAAATGGAACCAAACTTTGGTGGAATGATCATTAGGTAGGTCTCTTTCAGAATTGTATCCGATGACCCCACCCGCCAAACAAGATGGCCGCCTCAGCTGAACTTAGTTTAACATAGGACCCTATGGGAAATTCAATGGAAAATGTTCTCCTCTGAAACTACTTGTTCAATTGGAACCAAACTTTGGTGGAACGCTCATTAGGTAGGTCCCTTTAAGAATTGTATCCAATGACCCGACCCACCATTCAACATGGCCACCACAGCGGAACTTAGTTTAACATAGGACCCTATGGGAAATTCATTAAAAAATCTTCTCGTCTGGAACTACTTGCTCAATTTGAATTAAACTTTGGTGGAATGGTACTTAGGTGATCCTTTTTAGCTCACCTGGCTTGAAAGGTCATGTGAGATTTTGTCATCACTTGGCGTCCGTCGTCTGTCCGTCTGTCTGTCCCACTGTCCACAATTCACATTTTAATTTTCTCCTCTGAAATTACTGGGCCAATTTCAACCAAACTTTGCTGGAATGGTCGTTGGATGGTCCCCTTCCAGAAATGTATCTGGGGTCGCGATCGACCAACAAACATGGCTGCCGTTACTAAAAATAGAAAAAAGGGGGAGGGTTGTTTTTTTTTAATCTTCTCCTCCAAAACTACTCAACCAATTTATGTCAAACTTTGGTGGAATGATTATTTGGTGATCCGCTTTCAGAATTGTATCCGACGGCTCCGCGCGCCAACCAAGATGGCCGCCACAGCGAAACTTAGTTTAATATAGGACTCTATAGGAAATTCAATTAAAAATCTTCTTGTCTGGAACTACCCACTCAAATGGAGCAAAAGTTTGGTTGAATGGTCATTAGATAGGTCTCTTTCAGAATTGTATCCGTTGACCCTACTCGCCAACCAAGATGGCCACCACAGCCGAACTTAGTTTAACATAGGTTCTTATGGGAAATTCATTAAAAAATATTATCATCTGGAACTTCTTGCTCAACTGGAGCCAAACTTTAGTGGAATGGTCACTAGGAGGATCCCTTTCAGAATTATGTCCAATGACCCCCCTCCCCCCATTCCAACCAATATGTCTAGAACTACCTTCTTAATTGGAACCAAACTTTGAGGAGATGGTCTTTTAGGTGATCCAGTGAGTCTTTCAGTATTGTATCCAATGAATCTGCTGTTTGATCAAGACAGCTTCAGTAGCCAAATTTAGTTTAACATTGGAGCCTATGGGAATTTCATTAAAAAATTTTCTCCTCCAGAATATGTGCTCAATTAGAACTGCATGAATGTTTATGATGTGGTCCTTAGGCATGATCCTTTATCAAAACTGTATCAGATGACCCCACTTACCAATCAAGATAGTTTAACATTGGACCCTATAGGGGAATTCATTAAAGAATATTCTTGTTTGGAGCCTCAGTGCTGTAATTGTTAGCAAGCTTGTGAGGAAAATTGAGGCTTTTTGAATTTTGTAAATATGTACATGTTTGTATCTCTTGCTCTCACGAATTAATTGTTAATTTTATAATAGTTCTATGCAGGGTTCTAATTAAAACGTGACTTTTCCTCTTTGTCACATTCTTATTAAAAAAAAAGCTAGTTTATCATGTGTTTTAATACTTTTGAATAAAAATTCCTTCAAATTACATTTCTTTCAAACAGAGAAACTGAGAATCCTCTCAAATTTGTGTTTGCACAAAAAAATAAATTGTTCTTAAAATACCACAAAAACAAGAATTCTGATGTTTTCTTTTGCAGTTCTTATATTTAAATGGAATATTTTAACAATAAAAAACGACCAAAACGTCAACTTCCATGGCTGATTAATTTACCAATTTGACCGGTATGAAAAAAATAGTTACAGACACTGATACAGTAATTTCTTAACTAGTCCAGTAAATATTTTGCTCAAATTGCAACTTTTATCACTGTATACATGCAACACATAAATTAAGTTTTTCCATACATGTACTTTTAGATAATATTGAAATCTTGTCCTTAATTATTATCATACAAAAGATATTAATGCCTCTGTAATATGTTTTAGTTTTAAATAAAAATTTCTTTTCATGTATCCTTATGTTATTAACCATTTGCCTTCACATTTTTAACTTCGTGTACAAAACCTTTGTCTAGATAGGCTTTACATGATGATTTGTTGCTAGTTGTGTTCTTGCGCAATCACGTTACATAAAACAAGGAAACTAACAGTAACATAGAATTGTAGTCAAACCAAGAGAAACAGTAAAATTCCTGATTTATTGAAGTAGATAAAAAATGAAATTTGCCTCTTCAAAGTAGAGGGGGATTAATAAGGTAACCGGGGCGTGTGCATCCGCGTCCGGACTCTCATCTTGGATACCCTTTAATGTAGATGCACCAATTCTTGCATGCAGATATATCTTGGGACTACCGCAACACACACGGAAAATTAGGTAAAACTGACCTATATTTCATGCTTCACTGATTTCAGTTAAAAGTTGAAATTTTTATCAGATATTTTTTCTAGTACACTTTATGACTCGGGGTTGTCTAGTCTTGCATGCAGATGCATCTTTGGTAGTAGGTCAGCATCCCATCAAAAGTAGGTCACTTTGACCTACATTTCATCCTTCATTGACTAAGATTCAAGATAGATCAAAATTTGTATCACTCATACTGGAGGATATAGGCTCCTCCAGTCTCGCATGCAGATGCACCTTAGGGTGTAGGTCACTTTGACGTACATTTCATGCATCACCAACTTGGGTTCAAGGTTAGGTCAAAATTTGTATCGCACATACTGGAGGTTGTACTCCTTCAGTCTTGCATGCAGATGTGCCTTGGGAGTAGGTCAGCATCCAGTAAAAAGTAGGTCATTTTGACCTACATTTCATGCTTCACTGACCGGTTGAAATTCGTCAAAATATGCATCTCGCATACTGGAGGATGTATGCTCTTCCAGTCGTGCATGCACATGCGCCTTAGGGGGTAGGTCAGCATCCAGTCAAAAGTAGGTCACTCTGACCTACATTTCATGCATCAATGACTTAGGTTCAAGTTTAGGTCAAAATTTGTATCTTGCATACCAGAGGGTGTAGGCTCCTCCAGTCTTGCAAGCAGATGTACCTGGACAGTAGGTGAGCATCCATACAAAATCAGGTCACCGTGACCTGTATTTCATGCTACAGTGACTTAGTCAAGATTTATACAAACTGGGGTACGAGGCGTACTTTGCAGGCGTTGGCTGCACCTCCGGTTTTATTTTAATGGGCCAGTTAAAGTACAGTTTCTGAGTAACTGATAGGTCAGTTATATTTTACACATACCTTTGTTTTAAAGTTTACATCTATTGTTTGAATCATTAGATTTTCTCACTAATCAAGATGGCCACTTTGAACAAATTTAACTTAGGACCTTATGCAAATTTCTTGAAATATATCTGGAACTACTTGCTCAATTGGAAAAAAAGTACCCATACACCACATATGAAACCCTTGAGTCAGTGTGACCTAAATTCTACACTCCAGTCACTCTTAATATTTTAGGTGAAATTCAGTTGTTTAGAACCACACCTGGTATGGCTGTCTAAATGTACCAGTATGTTCATTTGCAGGAGTAAATTCCAGATGCACATGTCTTGGGTGGTTAATTTTGCTTTTACCGACAGTTCTAAAAAATTATATATGATATGGCTGTCTAACTGTACTAGTATATTCATTCCGAGCAGTACAGTAGCAATACACATTTACTTGGTAATTTTGACCTACATGTACATTTTATGCTTCACTGACTTTGGTTAAATTTTGCATTGGCTCTATTACTTGGCAACTATACATATTACGGTTGTCAAACTTAATCAGTATATTCATCTCTAGAAACACAGTCCAAAATGGCAGTACTTTGGTAACTGATGTAAATTTTATGCTCCAGTGACTTTGGTTAAGTTTCGCATCTAGGTCCATTTCTGTACAAATATTCATATTATGGTTGTCAAACTTTATCAGTGAATTCATGTTTACTTGTACAGTCCAGAATAAGAACACTTTGATCATTTTGACCTACATTTTACCTTCCATGGACTTAAGTTAAATTCAATGTGGTTGTCAAACTTAACCAATATATTCATATTGAGTACAGTCTGGAATGGTAGAAGTTTCAACAATAGATCAAAATGACACCATAAAACAAGATGTAAAAAGCCTCGAAAAATACAAAATGTATCAAAATTCATAAGATATAACAATGCACCTAATCAACAAGGAATAACAGTAAACAAATAAACGAAGACAACCACTGAACTACAAATTCTTGGCTTCGAACAAACACATTTAGTATGTGGCAGGATTAAACAGGTTAGTGAGCACTCACCCTAGGATAATCCTATCCAATTACCCAACCAGCCAACTAACATTACTACTACAAGAAACCTACATTTAATAAGAACACTATGAAAAGTTCATAGAAAAAATCTAAATTTACAATTAGAACCAAACTTCAATAAAATGGTCATTTTTAGAATTTAAATCATTGACATCAGACACAAACAAAGATGACCAATTAACCAAACTTGTTTAACATAGATCACTATAGGATATTTTGATTTTTTTTGTTTTAAACTGCTTACTCTGTACAAACTAAAAATTTTAATGTCAACTTTGGCAACTGTATGCCAGGTGAGCGATTACAGGCTCCTGGGAGCCTCTGGTTTTTTTATGCGAACTTCTTAAGTCATTGTAACATTTTTTTATGATTTTGTAACAGAAACAAGACTTACGACAGCAACATGCTGTAAAAGAGACAGAATTTTTACGTTTGAAGCGATCTCGACTTGGGGTGGATGACTTTGAGCCTTTGAAAGTTATAGGTCGTGGTGCTTTCGGTGAAGTAAGTAATACTAGTAGTATTTAAAGAGACTTTTGATAGGTTGACAGACTCGGAAGTATTTAATGCTTTTATTGCATGTTAAATGAGAACTCAGCCAGAGATATCCTATTATCATGATGACTTGCATTTTTCAGCAGTATGCCTATACAATCTGTAACATTACCACCATACCTTTTCCAGGGTGTTCGTACCATATGTTTGCTATTTCTATCTGTGATACTTAAATTTCACTGTTATGTATTTCAATGGCTTAATGGAATGGTGCACAAATTTTTACCTTGATAGAGAGGACATCGATACTTCATTAAAATTGGGGGTATTCATACAGGGACACAGCTGGGAATTTATTGATATTATCATTATTTGGACATCAAATCAATAACATCTATCAGAATTACACCACAATACATGATCATAGATTGATTTTTAATTGGCTCGTCAAGATATTATAAAGTTTCTGACGAACTTCAATAATTTGGTATTAATTCTAATAAATACTAATGCAGCATTGCACTATAAATTCAGACAGGAAATGAGGAGAATGTTTTTGTACTTGCTGTGTCACTCTACATCACTTAATGCTTTGGACGTTAATTTTATTTGTAGCATTTGCATTGGTTCACTAATATTTCATAACAAATATTGATTCCATAATCTGGGATTATGTCGTCTAGTATTATGTGAAAATGTGTAGTCATAAAGCACAATTTGATAACAATTGAGGTGGGAATACATGTACCTTAAAAAAAGATTCATTGCTATAAAAAAAGTAATTTAGTGAATAATTTCACAAAAAAATTCTACCAACTTACCTAAATTTATAAAATATGAAACCTTTAGAAAGTCTGTATTATTTTGTTAAAGAGGGGAGAGGTGTTATTAATTAAATCTTTATTCATAGTACTAAAATTCCATAGTATGTGACACAACATAACACAATGAAAACAACATCAACATGATCACTATACATTGTGGAGTAAATTTTCAAGAGTCCCGTGTCCTCAGCTCTGTCGACTTTTTTAAAAAGGAAACCAAGCTTATTTACCTGTTAAACATTCATCTGTTAAATTTAAAATACTACAAACTACGGTTTCATGTTGTGCTTTGTAAGAGATTTTTTTGTAAATATAAAATATTTGAACATTGTCGTAGATTAGCCAGATTTTCCAACAGAAAAATCCTGTAACTAGTTTTGCAGTGTGATTCTGTGGACAGACAGACGGATTCATACAGCGATGAAGGAAATCGCAACTCATTTTCATTTTCATGAAATATTAGAAAGAAAAGTTGATTACCAACATTAATATAGATATTTTAGTACTACATTTACTTTTTAACAGGGTTTTCCAGCAAAAATCTGGCAATTTATAAATGTGTGGTGAATGGGCAGTCATGTGTCTCTAAACAGTGATGAATGCCAACATATTGCCTAAAAGTCATTAGAGAAACACATTCCAAGATATATTAGAATATTGTACTTTGGCCATAGGACATATATCATGACAGTTAAAATTCAATATTTCAAATGCTTGGCAGGCCTCATGTGTTAAAGTTTGAATGAGAAGAGAATAATAGGTTCTCACACGAGTTCAAAATGAAGACTGGGAAATCTTCAACGAGTTTTTAAAATTCACGTCTTTCCCGAGTGGAGTGCAGCAGAACGAGGGCAAAGACACTGAATTTTAAAAACGAGTTGAAGATTTTCAAGTTCTTCATTTTTATACGACCGCAAAATTTTTGCGGTCGTATATTGGTATGACGTTGGCGTCGTCGTCGTCGTCGTCGTCCGTCGTCCGTCGGAGTCTGTAGACATTTGGTTTTCGCACTATAACTTTAGTATAAGTTAATAGAAATCTATGAAATTTAAACACAAGGTTTATGACCACAAAAGGAAGGTTGGGATTGATTTTGGGAGTTTTGGTCCCAACAGTTTAAGAATCAGGGGCCAAAAAAGGGCCCAATAAGCATTTTTCTTGGTTTTCGCACAATAACTCTAGTATAAGTAAATAGAAATCTATGAAATTTTAACACAAGGTTTATGACCACAAAAGGAAGGTTGGGATTGTTTTTGGGAGTTTTGGTCCCAACAGTTTAGGAATTAGGGGCTAAAAAAGGCCCAAATAAGCATTTGTCTTGGTTTTTGCACAATAACTTTAGTATAAGTAAATAGAAATCTATGAAATTTAAACACAAGGTTTATGACCACAAAAGGAAGGTTGGGATTGATTTTTGGAGTTTTGGTCCCAACAGTTTAGGAATTAGGGGCCAAAAGGGTCCAAAATTAAACTTTGTTTGATTTCATCGAAAATTGAACTATTGGGGTTCTTTGATATGCCGAATCTAACCGTGCATTTAGATTCTTAATTTTTGGTCCCGTTTTCAAATTGGTCTACATTAAGGTCCAAAGGGTCCAAAATTAAACTTAGTTTGATTTTAACAAAAATTGAATTCTTGGGGTTCTTTGATATGCTGAATCTAAACATGTACTTAGTTTTTTTTATTATGGGCCCAGTTTTCAAGTTGGTCCAAATCGGGGTCCAAAATTAAACTTTGTTTGATTTCATCGAAAATTGAACTATTGGGGTTCTTTGATATGCCGAATCTAACCGTGCATTTAGATTCTTAATTTTTGGTCCCGTTTTCAAATTGGTCTACATTAAGGTCCAAAGGGTCCAAAATTAAACTTAGTTTGATTTTAACAAAAATTGAATTCTTGGGGTTCTTTGATATGCTGAATCTAAACATGTACTTAGTTTTTTTATTATGGGCCCAGTTTTCAAGTTGGTCCAAATCGGGGTCCAAAATTAAAGCTAAAAAAGGGGTAAATTATTTTTTTTGGGGGGTGGGGGCAATTCTCCACAGCATATTGTATCGCACAAGAATTCAAAAATTGAATATAAATTCAAATCATATGACCAATTCTAAGTTCTTTATTTCAGTTATTCTGTTTTAGAAACCTATTATGTGTCAAATATTTCAAGAAATTTTCAATTACACAGTATTGTGCAATAGCAAGAATCAGTATAATTTAAACCAATTTACATTATTTACATTACAATTAAAGGATAACTTCAGTAACACCCAACAATGACTTCAATCCAAACATATATATTGAATAAACTTACAAATCAGAAATTTTAAAATTATATGATACTAACATACATACTACTGCTAACAATTAAATATGACTTAGAGCAAATATGACAACATGATTATAAAAATATGTACAAAGAGGGATAACTCTTTTTTTTATCTCAAATTTTGAATATGTGCTGATGAAGCTTTTTTGTTTATCTCATCTAAACTGCTTTTAAATTATGCATATTTAAAATTTGCCATCCATGACTATGATGTCATTTTCTATTTTAATACGTTATGGTGTATTTAAATGGGCTGTTATGGTTGCAAAGTATCAAGAGAAATGGGGGGGGGGGGGGGGGGGGTGAAAACAAAATTTAGGGGGGGGGGGAATGAGAAATTGGGGAGGGGGCAATTTTTTTCTCATTTCATAATTCATAAATTAAAAAGGAAATTTCAAATTTTTTTTAGCAAAAAAGGGGGGGTTACAATAAATTTTATTGTTTTTTGTTGTTTTTTTTTTGGGAGGGGGAGTCAATGTGCAACTTCATAGTGTATTGCACAAAAGCTAAAAAAGGGGTAAATTTTTTTTTTTTTTTTTTGGGGGGGGGGGCAATTCTCCACAGCATATTGTATTGCACAAGAAGCAAAAAATTGAATATAAATTGAAATCATATGACCAATTCTAAGTTCTTTGGTTTCAGTTATTCTGTGTCAGAAACCTATTATGTGTCAAATATTTGAAGAAATTTTCAATTGCACAGTATTGCGCAATAGCAAGAAATTGATATGTGTGCCCAATTTTAAATTGGTTATTTCTGATTTATATATAAAAACAAAAAATACTGATATGGTTTGAATAGGTAAATTAAAAATTTTTAAGTTCTTAGACAACATTCATTCTGTGTCAGAAACCTATGCTGTGTCAAATATTTATTCACAATCCAAATTCAGTATTGTATCAAGCTTGAATGTTGTGTTCATAATTGCCCCAACTATTCAGGGTTCGACATCTGCGGTCGTATCTAGCTGCGCCCAGCGGAGCATTTTATTTAATGAGTGTAAGTACATATTTCTTCTGTAAAACCAGGGGTTTTAGGCCTTGCACACCTATGTATTTTCAGTATGAACAATCGAAAAGGTATAGTGACATTACATTTGATTAGTCAAGAGTCACAATAAACGAATTTGTTAAGAATTCTCATTGGATGTCATACCGAGTTAAGACGAGTGCACGTAAACTTGTCTCCACTCGGTCGTGTCAACTCGAAAACGGCCATTTACAGAAGAAACAGTGTATCTCACTGATATAATGATAGAATCTATAATCAACATTTCATTGGAAAGATTGTCAAGCTATCAAAAAAAAAACCCAGAAGATGCAGGATGCATCTCAGGAGTAAACCACAGAAGTAGGAAACTAATCAGGAAATGGGCCTCCTATTTTAATGTATAATTTCAAGTGCAATTTTTTATACAAATATAAAATCATGGGTTAAGTCTTTCCTGTATTTACACATTTAATATCTAGCAGAAATAAAGCTTATAAAAATATATTAAGTTTTAATTAGATCAATTTATGTAGCTGGAGATTAATTATGAATGAATGAATTAGTTTGTTAAAAATTGTTGTATGAGAAGATTTAGAATTTATCTCAGTCACTAGATGGACTCGTATACATTGAAACTGTTTTTGAAATACAAGCTTTTGTCATTAAAAAAGGATTTAATTTATAAATTTCTCAATTTCAAGTTTTTTTCTTAGAAACAAAATTCTAAGAATAATTATTACTGTACTTAAAAGATAACAAGTATTTTAAATCGTACATAATAAAAATGCACAATATATTTAAAACCCAAATTTTTAAAAATGGAAAATTAGCATGGAGACATTATAAATTTGAGTAAAGAGACCAAGGTCAGAACTATTTGTACATACTTACAACTGTAGTGTGTGTCAATATTTAAATTTGTACCCTCTCTTCCTGCTAGGTCAGGAAATTTATCAATTGTTTGTTCCCACCTAGTAAATCAATATCATAAATTTAAACCATGGTTCTAAATAAACTTCAGCTGACCTCTCAAAATTTATTGGAAAACTGTTTAGATTTTTTGTTTGCATGTAAATTGGCAAAATCCTAAAACAGTGTTATCATCCAATGATGTTTGATGTAGATTTTTTTTCTGGAGTGAAAATGATTAACATCAATATAAATTTACAAAACCATGCAGTAAATCGTTTTATTTTGTAATATTTTTATATCTCCAATTAGAACGAGGCATATTTAAAAACGATTCTGATTCTCCCCATACTTTCCATATGTGACAAAGAATACATAGCCTTGCAAAAACTTGATTTGACTGTTACATTTTCTTGATAATGCATAGTAATGTTTTCTTGATTGTGCATATTAATTTGGCTCCTCTGACAATGTTTTCTTGATTGTGCATATTAATTTTTCTCCTTTTACAGCAGTTTTGCTTTTGTCCTGTGTGAAAAAACTATCCTTGAATAAAGTTAATTCCAAATCTGTTTCAGGACCACTGACAGGTAGTGAAAAAGGACTTTAATATATATTGCAGAACCCAGAACATTTGACAAAATTAAATTATACAGGCAAAATTCAAATTTATCTACTGCTGTCGTAGAATTGATATAGTTATCTATAATCCTATAGTTAATTAAGTAATTTTTTTGGTTGTAATATATATGCAGATAATGTTAGAATTCCAAAAAAGTATGGCCACTATGAAATAGTTCTTTAACATTATGCCAATTATGTATATCACATATACCATTTACAGTAAATAATAAATATAAAATGTGTAAAAATGTTTTTCTTTTGTTTATATTTTCAGGTACGACTGGTACAGAAAAAAGACACAGGGCATGTGTATGCTATGAAAATTTTACGGAAGGCAGACATGTTGGAAAAAGATCAGGTAATATTAAACTGGGCTCAAAATAAATTATTGTAGTTTAATTGTTGTTGAGGTCACTTTACACATCAACGAAAAATCAACAGGGTTCTCAATGGAAAAAAATCGTGTTATTAGTTTGATGATGTAGGGGTAATAGCAGCTCAATATAGAAAAACAAAGAAAAAACCAGTTTGTTTGACAATTAATTCACGGTGGCTTAGAAATAAAGTGATTTTATCACAGGTGTGCCCCTTATGCTAAATATTTTGCCTTATTTTAAAATATGAGCATAAAGGGACTAATGCTAATCTAATAAGACATTTTGAAATGCCGCAACATAGGTATTCAGACATGAAGACGCCATTACACAACACAAGTTATACTATGACGTCGTTAAAGCTTGTGGGAAGCTTTACTATGACATTGCCAAACAAGCTGCCTGATGTTTGTGACATTGGAATCAAAATATCCATATTTTACAGATGTGGACTGAAATAGTTTGAGGCAGGTCATATTAGAATTAAGAATTAATTCATGGCAGCCATATGTTTGTTGGACATTTTAATATGGGTAACATATTTTGTGCTAAATTTTATCCAGAGCCTTAGTGAGTGGTAACATTTAATCAAATTAAAATCTAATACAAATATGGTTGCCATGAATTATTTCTTTTCTAATTTGGCAAAAATGGAATTTAGATTAGCAAAGTGGCACTGCATGGAACTGCAGAAGAAATCGAAAATTGTAAAAGAGTAAACAATAGACTTAATAACCATAAAACTTACTTTTTCTTTGATTTTATTGTGTTTTGAATCAGAGAACTTCCAAACAATTGTAGTTTGCACGGGTAATTGAAAATGTAAGTGGGGAAAATCAATGCCTTGAAAGTACTTAAATTCTGCAAAAGGTCCTTGAAAAACCTTGAAAAATAGGATTTTATTGAAAAGAAATATTTTTTTGAACGTGTTTTTAATAACAGGTATTTTTTGTCCAGATTTTTGTCTTTCTCAATTTGTTATACGTATAAATAGACTTGTTGTATCACTACCTGCCACTTTTCCAGAACATGCTATTCTAAGATACAGGAATTTCAGACTTCATCAATCACAATTTCTAAGCATGCGTGAAGTATAATGGGCGATCTGATTGAAAGATATGCCTGCAAAATCTGTCTTAAAAGGGCAATTCGAGCAAAGAAGTCACCTTGCAGTGTTTCACTTCGCCTGAACTCATGTCAAAAGCGAAGTTTGAGTTGACTATAAATTTAATTACTCATTAATCCATTTCAATGGTCAAAATTGTGAATATGACTGCTGTTATTTTAAAGAAACTCCAACTCGAGTAATGAAAATAAAGTCCATGCCGCCATTTTTTAAATCAATAAATAAAGGGAAATAATCCAATAAGAAACATATGGGTAAACTCTGCCCGCTGACAACTTGGACCAAGGTAAGTCGGACAAGAATAACAATAATTTAGATGACCCTGACTGTAATGACAATGAGAAGATACTGAGAATGAAGTAGTGATTAGATTTTATGAACTTCTTATTGTTGACTCTGACATACACATTTTGTAGACTGGCTTAGAAGGCATACAAGTTTAATTGCCTTAACCCAGTTGAATTTCTTTACAAAAACATCAAAAACATTAGAATAAGACTAGTTCTTTAAAAAAAAAAAAACATAATCATGGTGCTGATTGGTTCTTTGGAATGTCATGTAATGACTTCTCACTACTTCTTCTTGTCAGCTTCAGAGAGAGAAGTCACTTCTCCCTGTCATCCTGAAGTAGGCTGAGCCCTGTACTGATAATAATTTGTAAATTTTAATACATCTTTAGTTGCAAATAGAAAGGAGCAGGCCATATTTGAATCAGTTATTATTGATTTGATGAGTCATAAATTGATGTAATGTTCACATCTTTTACGTCAAAGCAGTATCAGAATAGAATGTCATTAACATTATATATTGTAATAGTCAAAGTAAGAAAAATTAATCAATCTTTCTTCTCTTTCAGATTGCTCATGTACGAGCGGAACGTGATATTTTAGTTGAAGCAGATCATACCTGGGTTGTGAAAATGTTTTATTCTTTCCAAGACCAACAAAATTTATACCTCATAATGGAGTTTTTACCGGGTGGTGATATGATGACTTTACTAATGAAGAAAGATACTTTAACAGAAGAACAGACACAGTTTTATGTGGCTGAAACTGTTGTAGCTATAGACTCCATCCATAAATTAGGATTTATACATAGAGATATTAAACCTGATAATTTATTGTTAGATGCTAAAGTAAGTAGCAGCCACTCACAAATAATTCACATTAAAAAAAATAATGTATTGACTATGTCAAATTGTGACACTGTAAGATTTAGAAAGTAACAAGAAATTTTTATTATTGTGAAGAATGGCTATCACATTTTAAATTCCAAGGAACCCCATACATTATTAATTCTCAAAAAAATTGTCTGTTTGGTGATATTCACAACAATAAATTCTTAAATTATTATTACTGAGGACTTGAGAGATCAACTATGTGAAGTTGGTTTACTTAATTTTGATGAAATCCATTTACCAGTATCAAATTGAATTGCAATGACCTTATACATGTATACATGTAGTTATATATATTCATTGTATCTTTTCAGGGACATATCAAGTTATCTGACTTTGGTCTATGTACAGGCCTTAAAAAATCACATAGAACGGAATACTACAAAGATCTCTCAAATGCCAAACCTAGTGATTTTTGTAAGTATTCATATAGGTTGTCAAACGTCAAAGCTAGTGATTTTTGTAATTTTCACGTAGATTTTATCAAATGCCAAGGCTAGTGATTTATGCAAATATCCATAAAAATTTCCAGAACTTGTGGTTTTGGTAAGTAATCATGTAGAAAAGAACACTACACAGATCTTAATAATACATAACCTGTTGATTTCTGTAAGTTATGTCAAAGTACAAGTATTACTATGTAAATCTCTCAAAGTCCAAATTTAAGGATTTACATTGAACACAATATCTCTTAAATACAAAGCCTTACGATTTCTGTTAAGTAATCACATAGGACAGAATACTACATAAATTTCTCAAATGCCAAACCAGTGACTTCTGTATGTCATTAAAGGACAGAACACTACATAAATCTCTGAAATACCAAACCTAGTGTTTTCTAGAACAAAACATATCAAGGGTCAATGTAATCTCTAACCGAGTGATTTCTGTTAGCAGCTTAACTAATCGTTATATGATCATAATTTAAATTTGACAAGACATTCATGTTTTAAAAGCCAGTTTTCTTCAGCAATGTATGAGACCAAAATATGAGAAACATTTTTAAAAAATCTTACGGAGTCATAAATAAATTAAAAAAAAAATCAAAGGTATGTTATCTGACAACTACACTAGAGAAGGATGACCCATTGAAGAAGATATACATACTACATTTTCTCGGTTAAGAACCGTAGGTAAAAAGTTGGTATTATAAAATTTTAATAAGATAATAAATGCTGTTTTAGGATGTACATTTAGTAACATGAAACTAAATTTTCTATTTATTTCACAGCTGGTAATCCAATGGATTCCAAACGGAGGGCAGAGAGTTGGAAAAGGAATAGACGTGCTCTAGTATGTATTGTACAACTTTACATAGAATATTCTTATATGTTTTTGAATCAAAATACAAAATGAAATATCAAATAATAAATCACTGTTAAAAAAATACAAAGAATACAAAATAAAAAATTTCCTGGTTATTATGAGACTGTTGTATGGATTTGTGTGGTATAGTTACCTTCTTTTATACACTTATATAAAAAGAAATACTTTCAGAAGTGTTGATTGACATGTTAAATTTGATAAGTACATTATGATAGACCACCATGCTTTGTGATGCAAATTACAGAATTGACACCATTTCCTTAAAAACACAAAATTCAAATGGGACACATGTAAAATACTCCAGTATTAATGAATAATGACAATAAAGCTATTGAAAATGTGTAGGATTTTTGTGTCACCATGTCCCCTCTTTCATATTATTGGTAATAATACACAGTATGATATATCACAGTGCCACACATTTATAAAGTCATCGTGTGGAATGTGAAGGTGATCAGATTCTTTTGGAAAACTTAATAATTGTTAGATGATAATGTCTAATTTTAATATTCACATTTTAGGCCTATTCCACAGTAGGAACACCAGATTATATAGCACCAGAAGTATTTATGCAAAACGGTTATAATAGTGGCTGTGATTGGTGGTCCTTAGGTGTCATTATGTATGAAATGATGATAGGTAATTTGGTTTTGCTTAGACACAAGTATCACAATCTTGCACCTGCCAAGTGGAGGAGTAGAATAATAGGTTCTTACACAAGTTCAAAGTGAAGACTGGAAAATCTTCATCAAGTTTTTAAAATTCACGTCTTTCCTGAGTGGAGCACAGTGGAAGGAGGTAAAAGATGCTGAATTTTAAAAACGAGTTGAAGGTTGTCCAGTTCTTCACTTTTGAACAAGTATAAGTACCTATTTCTTCTGTAAATACTCAATTCTTAAGTTTCCTGTATCTAAGTAAATTCAATGAGCACAGACGACGAAGTTATATAAAATTACGCCTGATTGGTCAAAACGTATGTTTATTTGTGAAAGGCGTGATTTAATTGGTCTAAAAGCAGTGGAAGATAAGGTCGCTTGAACCGATCTTCAACCGTTTATCTCACACTGAAAATGGCCATTTACACAAGAATAAGTTGTTTCTTAAACCACTACAAATAAACAAGTTTATATTTAGTACAATGCAAACGTTTTACATGAAGTGAACTTAGAAAGACTATTTCAGAGAGTTTTTTTCTACCATCCAATGGAATGAAAAAACTGACATTTTGAGGTAGTTTTAAAGAGGGGTCAGAAAAAGCTAGTGTGATTTAATTATTCATATTCTGGTGACAGAAGTTCTTCTTTCTGCTTGGAATGATTTTAATATTTAGAATTAATGTTTTAATAGTGATTTATATATTGTTTTTTGTATGTTTAACTTTAAAATTTCACAATAAGCATGATTTACAGAGTATTTAATGTATTGCAGGGTATCCACCATTTTGTTCAGAAAATCCACAAGAAACATACAGGAAGGTGATGAATTGGAGAGAAACATTAATATTTCCTCCAGAAATGCCAATATCCAATGAAGCTAGGGATTTAATTCAGAAGTAAGATTTTTTTCTGTTATAATTACTGTACAGTAATTGCCAAATTAGGGTTAAATATTCATGCAGGAATTCAGCCACTGGGTTAGTTTTATTGTTTCCTAATTTTGGTAGGAGATAGTTAAATACTTATGTTTAATGGATTTTTTTTAAATGAATTGTGCAGTACTGTGGCCTGATATTTACTTGTGAATATTTAAATTGCAGATTGCATACTTATATATTGGTGATGTCACAGTATCCAAAATAGGTTATACAAGATGTAATAACTTGTTCAACCAGTTAAATTGCTTGTTTCAAGTCTTGCTATTTATTCTTACAGATTTTGCTGTGATCCAGAACATAGAATAGGTGCTAATAGTATAGATGAAATAAAATCCCATATATTTTTTAAAGGAGTTGATTGGGAACATATCAGGTAAGTGATATCGGTAAAGTTTGATATATATTAGTATATCATTTGCTGAACCGAGAAAAATTCTTTAATTTGTGAATTGAGGATCCATCAACACTTACCTGATGTTGAGGTTTCAGTTGTAATAAAAGATTGTGACTTTGTATTATCAGGTTTGCTGTCAAATGAAAATGGTAAAAGTAAAACTCTTTAGCAAAAGGCAGAAAATGCATAATAATGGAAATTGAAATGAAAAAAATATACAAAGTTAGCAGGGTCCAGTAATAAGGACAATGACTTTTTTAGGGAGAGACCAGCAGCCATTCCAGTAGATGTTAAAAGTATTGATGACACATCAAATTTTGATGACTTTCCAGAAATTGATCTCAAGTGGCGTAAGTGTGATTATTTTGTCATGATCATGTTTGTATTTGTTGGTAAAATTTTGATTTTTATCATTGAAAGTTTCATGGCCATGCGACTGATGATGTATAAAGCTACTAACTAGGTCCCTTGTTTCACAAACAGTCATACAACTATGATTCTATTTACTGTGGCATCATTGCCTAACATTCTATATACACTGAATTAGACTTATAATTTATCACAGTCATACAAATTTTTGTGAAACAGGGATTAGATATAGAGTTACGATAATTGTACCTAAAATGACCTAATAAAACAATAAACAAACAAATATATTAACATTAAACAGAAAAAAGTTTTGTGACCAGAAAACTGAGCATTTTATCATTCCTATTCACAATACTAAAATATATGTGTTCTTTGCAGTGAAATTTTCCTTTAAGATTGCAATAAAAGATATGTATTTTGTCAAAAATTTGTATGGTGTCGTCTACGGCACCTAAAAAAACCATTAAATTGTAATACATGTATGATGAATCCACAAAATACACTGCATGTCAAGAATTTATCCATTGAATCTCTTCTTTACAAGTAAATACCCTGAGAAATGAACATTTGGGAACATACAATGTAACAAGGCATTTTTAACATTTATTGTTGTGTTAAGATATGTACTTAACCGTTTAAACAGCTCAAATTAGACTTTAGATTTTGTTGTTTAATACGTGTTTCTTCTTTTTGTTTTGCAGCTACAAATCAGAACAACCAACAACATAACTCGTCAGATAGTGATAAAGATAGCAAATATAAAGACTGGGTGTTTATTAATTATACATACAAAAGATTTGAAGGACTTACACAGCGAGGAAAACAGCCATTTCCAAAGACATAGTCATAATTAATATATGTACAGCAAATTTTTAAGTGTGCCATGTTATTAAAAGGGAGATAACTCTGTCAGATTTTAAAATGGTTGCTTGTGACTGTGATTTTGTGATAGTAAACGAGAAAGATGATCGAGTTTATTACAGTTGATTTTTTTTCTGTTTTGATATAATTTTAAATAACAGGAATTCTGTGGTATTCATTTTCAGGGAAAGATATTTTAAAAAACAATTCTTGTGTATTTGAATAATTGTTGGATCTTTTTGTATAATTCTTAAAATTTAAGGTTTTCGAAAATTATGATGTTGTTTTGAAATTTAGAAAGAATATATTTGGCTCATATTATATCATCAAATAATAAAATTCTATCAAAAGTCATAATTTAAGGTTTTATATTCTCTTTAAATAAAATTTCAATGCAGTTATTTTTATATCGGTGAAATAAAACTAAAATTCAGAACAGAGCTTAAATATTAATGCAAATTATATTCTTTTAATATATGTTCTCAAGTGTTTGTAGCACAAATTGAGTAAAGTCTGGCATCTGGTTTGGTAGATACTGAAGGCACATATTTTCTCAAAACTGTTTGCCAAGGCTATTTCAGCATGTCAGAAAGTTTTTGTGGTATTTTTATCTGCTGTCAATTATCAATAAGAATTCCATTAACTAGTGTTTTGATAGTAGTATTAACAATTGTTATTTGTACATTTTTTTCATGGCTACAAAATAGTTGCTGGTTAATAAGTGCTTTTAATCTTATGAAGTCATTGTCAAAGACATTTTGTCTGCAATATTAAGATGTTTATCAAATATTGTGCTTACTTTACTTACAGAAAGAAAGCTTGCAGATGTAGATCATACTTGTCAAAATTTTTATTAAAAAATCAAATCAGTGTTGTGAAATGTTGTTAAACTGTAAAATTTAAAAAAATTTAAAATAAATAAAATATGTTATACTGATTTTAATGGTTCTGATTCAACTTTATGATCAGACCATTATCAGTCGTGGCATTTTCTTTCATTAAATTTCAGATGTACCAAAGTGATGTCGTTTTCTCATGACAATACCTTATCATCTTGGTTGCTGTAGATATGCAGTAGCGTAGATTTAATTTTTCAAATATTTTTCCTTAAAAAGTAAATTATTTTTGGTTATGATTTACAGTAGCGCTGTGGAAAGTTTAAATCTAGTATATATTTTTACTGTAAAAACAAAAGTAACTGTAGTGTTCTAGCTGTGTTATCATACTGTGTGTGCCACATACTTACAGATTTTCTTGATGAAAAGCATGCAGCATTACTAAACTTTGGAACATTTGATCGGGCATTCCTAACAGAAAACATGATTTAAAAAAATTCTCATGGAAATTTGCTGCATAAAAGCAATGAGGTAGTCAAAATTTGATTACGACTTAAAGAGACAGTTTCCTTTAAATTTTTTATTTATATTTTTAAGACATTTTTTAGGTATGCAGGAAAAATGCATTTCCAGGTTATGTTGGACACGTAGTCTATTGTAAGATTTAATTATAGGATAGTGTCATTTTTTACACATTATAGAACTTTATTTTAAAAATGTTTCAGCAATACAAGCAGTGAATCAACACAAATTAGTATTATCTTGTTATGGAGTTATCAAAATAAAACGTGTTTTCCTCATTGTGTATGTTTCACATTCCATTTTTGTCCGTTGATATTGCATTTTTTAAGTTCATTTCCATATGTAATGATTGTTAATCTTTATTAAGTAAGTATTGTATTACAGCTATAAACTTTGTATAAGAAATAATAGCATATGGATTAGTCTGTTGTTGACGTTTATACTACATAAAGTCTAAAATTGGTTACAGAAAGAAAAACACTGAGTTGTTGTTCCTGTGTTACCCATGGGAGATAATTCATGAAAAATTCAAAATTTTTCTGTTTTTTTGTTATACTGAATTGTATGGGAGAAACAATGGTCCCAGTTTTTTGGGCAGTTTTTTTTAAAGTCTTCCTCATTAATGTATTTTTCATTCTGACAGGTCCCAATGATAATAGCTTTTGTTTCACAGCAATAATATATGATCCTGTTTTAAATGTTTTAATCACTTCATTTTGCCATATCTTAGTTTATCATTTTATTTATTTAATCATTTGTTTATTTATTGTTTATCTTGTGTTATTCACTCATTATTAGACATAAAATTAATAACATGTTATGTAGGTCACCTGACCTATCATGGTCACATGACTAAATTGTACATTTGTTATGTTGGTTCCCACACATTTTAATAAATATCGAAATCTGAAGGCCTATCAGAATTTAATGGAAAGTAATATTTCTTCAAAACTCTAAATCTGCAAATATGGAGTCAGTTTGTATATTGAATAAACAAATGGCAAAGTGTCAGTAAGAACAGGGGTAAGAATGAAAAACAACATTAAACACTAAAAGGCAAATGGCGCTTTCCACCTTTTTATTTAATTTTTTTAACTGGTTATTGCTACTTTTGGTTTATTCAACAGTTCATTGACCCTTTTTCATTTGTTTTCTTTTAAAGACATGTGTTTACACAAAGTCATCATTTGATGTCTTGTTTCAGTATAAAACAGTTATGACAGTACACAATGAAAAATAGTTTTAAAGATAAATATTTCTTGGATCTTCCCTCTTTGTACCAAAAGTTTATATATTGAAAAGGAGGGGGATGGGTATAATTCTTCATTAGCATTTAAATACGCTCTTTGATATGGGCCCAATATAGTTATTAAACTGTGCTGTATTTTAATTCAGATTCATGATATATTAAATATTCTGTTTGAAATCGGTGTTGCTTGTACAGATGTGGTGTCAAAATTTATCTAGAAGAGTGGTTCAATAATTAGTCTTTTTTTCTTTTAACAAAATTAACAAAATTTGACTCCGACAGATCAGACTTATCTCCCTTCTTCTGGAGTATAGTAAGTTGGTTCAAGAAAATAAATCCAGATAAATGTTTCACCATGTTTTGTGAAGGAAATATTTTCATTGAAATTTAAATTTTATGAGAGAAGGTTTGGATTTATAACTTTGCTTGTAGAAACTCATAATGATTCATCAAATCAGTCTGTTATAAATATTATCGCACAAAATATATGTACCGGTAGGAAGTTACAAATGGTAGATAAGTTTTATTGTATTTTATATGGTTTTCTTTGTTGAATTGCATATTAAATAAAACAGTATATTGACAGGTGGGTTTGACAAAAAATAAATAGAATACAACAGTGATCCGACTGAGAAGTTATTTATGAAATGTCTGTTATGTACGACGTGTCAAAGTTCACTGGTTTTATAACCTGTCAAAATTTGCAGATCATACTTCCTACTAGCTCTGTAGTATTGCGATATTTTACAGACATATTTTCTTGCCTATTTTTTCAGGACATTGACATAGATTCCAAACTACAGTGGAATATCCATAATTTGTACAGATATTTACTGTTAATTACAGTATTATGGATTAGACAGATTTACTATGAATTGATTTTATATGCAAATAAATTAAAATTAGGCCATAGATTTTTAGAGTTGTGTTTAAATCTGAGAAATTCCATTCTTTTAAATAAGCTGTGACAGCTTAAAGGGTTTGGCTTCTATATATTGAGTAGTGTGACACAACAGGATCAAATTTTTGTTAATGTGATACAAAAATACTAGAAGTGTGTTAGTCTTTGTTGATACTGGGATCTTTGAGTTGCAGTAATGATACAGGACTAATTTGAAACAATTGCTGGTACTTTTGTTAAGTATTTAAGTTTCCTAAAAAAAAGATTTCTTATCAAATATTTATTCTTTATTGTGTTGCTGAAAGCTCAACATTTCTTTTGAGGTTTTTAAGAAATTCAAGGAAATTTTATTTTTTGTCTTTCCCAATATAAATTTAAATGGCAAAATAAATCATATCATCAACAAATTTTCACAATAATATATCTGGTAACAATGTGTAGGGCTAAATCACAGACAAATGTACAAAAGAGATTTTATTTTATAATTATAATGATTTGTTAACTATGAACAATATTGTAAATGTTCTTACAATCCTTAGCTGTTATCACATGGGTAACTTGCACATTATAGACACATGAAGAGTTTTTAATTTTACAAAACATGATAAACATATAAGAGCTAGTGTTTTTAATTTTACAACCAGTTAGCTGTGACATATGATTATGAGAGCTAGTGTTTTTTGTTTTATGATCCTGTGATATGTAGATATGATTGTTTCTTTGTCCTTTGGGTGGATGTACACAAATAAAAAATAAATAAATCACACTGAGATTGTTTTATCTCTTTTCTTTGTTCTAGAAAATTTGTTATTGACCTTCTGAAGATGCTTAATTTCTTGTGAATTCCTGTCAAGTGTTCAATGGGCCTATCTTGATTGTGCTTGTGGTTGTCTCAAGGTCCATGTTTTCGTTGGGCAATTGAATGTCATTTTTAGGAAAACTTTACACGTTAATTATTTCAGGATATTTTGTGATACTTGGCATGTGTAAAAATGATGAGATACATACAATGATAGTCATATTATTAGGAGAGGATATATATAGGCATAGCCTGTTGTTCAATCCTTTTGATTCAATTATCAATAAAATTTTTGTTTGTATAGTCAGATTATGGCAGTATCCCTTATGTCAATGCTTATGAATGTCTTAATTTTGCTGTCAGATGTAAGGTTTAAGCTCCTTAATGAAGATGTTGATGTCACTTTCAAGATGAACAATAGCACTAAAAGTGCTGTCCACCAGCCTTTTGCTGATAAAAGGTGGTCCTTGGGAAGTCTCTTTTCAAAAGTATGAGTGGAATCCAGACCTCTGACAAAGATGACTGCTGATACCAAAATAGAAAAAAGGCCACCCTAAAAGAATGGAAAATATTCTGAAATCACTGGATGGGTTCAGACCAAATTAGGCATAAATATTGACTTTAAAATTGTGTCCTGACTGTGGACAAATTTTGACACCATTGCTTGAAGTAGAAAAATCCATAAAAAAAAATAGTTTAAAAATCTCTTCTCAAACTTGGGTTTGAGGATATGAACCTTGAACCAAAATGATCAATACTAAAATTAGAAAAATCTGCAAATAAAATATTTGCAAATTTTCTCTGAAATTAGACAACTGGGACAAAAAATTGCTGGGATTATCCTTATGCAGTCCTTAAAAAGCTTGTCAGTGTTCACAGCCTATCTTTGACCAGTATAGTCCCCAGGTTACTGAAAAAAGAAATTGAAATGTTGGCATTTGCGTTTTAGGACTGTTTTCCAATATGGAATGAGTTCAATTCTCACGAGCAAAAATCCTGTATTAAACTTGCAGGTTTCCCTTGATGGTTCGACTAAGGAATGTGGCCACTCCAACCATGATATTTATTTTAGACGACATAATTTTGATTTGTGATAGTGTGGCATTTAGTTAGTTTGTTTGTTTAGTTGGGGTTTAACGCCGTTTTCAGCACACTTGGCCATTTCGCGGCGACCACTTTTTATTGGTGGAGGAAGCCGTAGTACCCGGAGAGACCACCGACCTTCGGTAGGAAATTGACAATCCTTGTCAATTAAGGTGGGAGCCGAACACACCCCGCCACAGGTGAGATTCGAACTCACAATCGCAGTGTTGACAGGCTAGTGATCATTAGTAGTCATGACGAACTACCTAGACCACTTGGCCACCGAGGCCCCTTGTTTGGCATTTAGCACTACTGTTACTTAGAATGTTTATTGAATGTTAGTATGCTTTTTCAATTGTACTTCAAGTCTAGTGGTAGGATTGCATATTCACTATTGTTCTTCCTATTTTACACGCCTTCTTTAAAAGATACAAAAATATCAGTACGTGTATCAGATACTGATAGGCACATGAGGCAGGTTTAGAGATAAAATCAAAGAGTATGGGGAAAATTATCATGTTTTTTTTCTGAATAAAATAAGGACTTTTGGCTGAAAATAAAATTTCTCAAAATAAAAAGAAGACAGCTAACTACAGTTTCAATGAGCAATTGCCATTACTTGGAATTTGTCGTTCTTTATTTAATATTTACAAATTCAAAGTCCAACAAGACATTATTTTCAATGACAATATAATTCAGTAACTACATAACAAAAAAAGTTAAATCCTTGTAAACATTTAGTCTAGAGATGTTTAATTATTCAAAGTTCTCTCTCCCATATTAAATGACCCAAATAGCTGCTAAAATCTAACTCAATTTTACACAAAACAAAATGCGTAAATATTGGAACTTGGCGAGCAGTGGTCTCGGGTGATCGTTTGGATTGTGTAGAATTTAAATTCCCTCAGTCCTGTTACTTTAGAATTCTTTCTCCGATATTTGACTCAGCTCTCCATCCAAATATGATCGCCACAGCTTGTAGAAAAATTTCTAAAATAGCTAAAAATTTCTGAAGCCCCTAGACCTTTTATCAATTGTATCAGTTGCCCTATTCGCCTGAATGCAAATTAGCGATGCAGGATGCTGAATGGGGAATTCTATTCTGGTATTATATTAAAATGTGTTACACATTTTTAGTCTTTTTTTATTTGTAGGATTTTCCATAAAAATTATACTGATGTTTTTTTATATAGAGAAAGCTAAAGTAACCGGACATTACTACCGAGAACCTCCTGACCCCTTGTCAATATTGTACCACGATTAAAGTCATGAATTCGGTGATCAAGGTTGGAGAGAAGAGTTGAAAACCAATCACAATCTGATTAAAAATTAAACTTAGAATATTGATAAAAATCAATTTAAGAAAGAAGAAGAAAAAAAGACCAATTTTATTGCCTTACTTGCCTTGCCTAGGAAAATGTTATCAATTGAAAACATACCCAGTGAAATAACTCAATTAAAACTTTACTTTCTACGGTTTGCACAATTATTCATAAACGAAACTTCAACACTTCATTGTAAATAAACCCCTGGTCATAATAAAAACACTTCCATTAAAATCAAATCTTGTTTCCATAGGAAAACATTCCACATTTCCTTTTGCAATTTTCCACCATGCCATGCGTTTTCCCAGTATATGTTTGTTACAGTTCGATAAAGTTTTTTTCCTACTTTTGGTCATTTGATGTAGAGCACCTATTGTTGCCGAGGTGTCAATAACACTAACATTGTTTATTCTTGATATATATGCTAGATAATTATCAACAACAGGCCTACCAACTACTAAATTAGGATATATATGCCAAGGAAATTTGTTATTTACTATGAAATAATCTTCAGCATATCCATAATAGATTTTACTCTTTCTAAAGGCACTATTAATCTGATCTTCTCCTCGTATATGAGTGATGTTAAAGTCGTCTAAAAGCAGATCACTTCTCTTCCCCGCTAACAGAATTGATTTTTGATATAAGTGATCATTTTTTGCTAGACCCTCTAGTGTGTTTATTAAACCACGATTAAAAAGGATGTCAGCATTCGCATATGCATAAAACTTGCTGTTAATAAGTTTCTGGGTGGTTAGAAACATGTCTTTTAAAACAGGCGTACTGTTGCAAGCTGTTAGTCCAACATTCAATGTTAAATCCCATCCAATACTTTTAGCATATTCTTGTAACTCACTATCGTTTGAAAATAACACTAGAACCACTTTTGGTTTCATTAACATCCAACCATGAAGAGTATTATTGTACAGATAGAATTTCTCCTTACTGGAATTAAAGGTAGTAAAAAGTGTTAAAAAGTGTTCCTGTAACAGAAAAGATGACATTTTGTCGGCTTTGTTCTTCAAGTGCGAATCATCGTCGTCGTCTGACAAATTAGCAGTCTGAAACATGTAGTATTTTATTCGTTGTCGACGAATGGCAGATAAATCGTTGTAATTTATATTCATCATACAAAGGTTCGTCACAGTTATTATTAAAATCATTATGTACACAAGTACTTTGAGTACAAAAACAATTTTCATATTATCTGCCTACCAAAATTTATGAACATTGGTGCATGTGTGCTATTTGTATCAACTAAGCAAAAATAGCAGTCGAGTCCGATTCGAACTTGATAAAACCGACTTTTAGCGCAACCAAGTTCATACTGCATATCATTGATAAGTTATATCCTCATTATGTGAATGAAATTATTATTTGTTAACAAATTATTAATAATTCAATAAGAATCATCTGTTACTTTAATGTACCAATATTCTTTTGTCAAATATAATGATTTTTATTAGGATTTTGTTTACATATCTGTATAAAGATTTCTGCAACATCTGGATCAGAATAGGTTTATTATAACACCAATCTGAAATTTCAGATCTATAAGCTTAAGCCTTACGGAATTTTGTTTTGCTAATATTAGCTTGACATAATCATGTAGGTTGCGTGACCATTGTCACTGTCTATGAGAATTTAAAAGTGATATTTTTTAAATTTATCAAGCTATTCTTGACATTTTTAATATAGAGACTGATGAGCAGATAAGTTATCACATAAATATGTTCAAATCAAAAAACTTATTGTGTTAAAGTACTTTATACGTAATGCTCGATTTCATGGGCAACTCTCTTACAGCATAACACACCGAAGGGTCCCTTGGAGGAAACATGTTGTGGGCAATTTTAACACACCCTTACCGTATTAGAACTATTGCTTTGTTCGACTGAGAGGTATGTAAAATAAATGAATGAGCAAATGAAATAAATAGGCAGGTTTAATCCGAATGGATAATATCTGATGGTCTAATGCCAGATTTCCGCCTCATTAAGCGTAATAGACCTCTAGCAACAGGAGCTCCAGACTTTAAACTGGTGGGTAACACATGTGTTTGTGTGTAAAGTTAAGTTACTATACCTACCTAATGTAATTTTTTTCAGTGGTGGTCTATATATGCACTGTAGGATTTAACAACAATTTTGTACAAAAAACGAGACAAAAAAGGTGACATGAGCAACGAAGTCAAAGCATTTTTGTGTTCGGTTATCTCTGGCATATGGACAATTCCATACAGACATCTCCTTAGACCTGCATTCAGTAACAAAGACACCCATTCTGTGTTTGGTAATAAACCCTCTTACACACAAGCGATATATCTCTTAGTTATATCAAAGTCTTGAAATTCTTTTCTTGTTTTTACTGCTTGCCTGTTTATTTTTCCCTCCACTATACAGCTATAACAGATACAATAACAGGAGACGTTGTCAGCGGTTGTACAATTCTTTTGTTGTGTGCGTAATTTGTGGAATACAGTTCTAATTCAGATAATTTGTGGTGACTGTCAAATGACTGTTGAATTCAAAGACAATTTATTTTGTATGTCCGTTAAGAGCTTACCATCCATTGTAGCCACATGCCCCGTGTTGACGGCTTCCTAAAGGTTTAATCAATAAATTAACTAATTAACACAAACTACATTTCTACAGCAATAAAATAATCTATATAGTATCAAATTTGATGTGCCACATGTTCATACCGGTAGAAATACAATTGTGCTTAAGGTCGCAAATGTTGGAAGTCGATACAATAACTCAAAATGTTGAATGCAAAAATGAACAAAAAGATAAAGCAAAAAACATTTAAGAATAGAACTAAGAACGAGGGAGATGTTCATTAGTTTCCATAAATTATAACAATTTAAATGATTTTGTGATACGCCATTTTATGCAAATAAGAGAAATATAATATTAGCAGGTATATATGCGTGTGTTAGTACATATACAATATATTTCTAATTAAACAGAAAACTAAAACATTACTTGCTTATTCATCATTAATTCAAAGATTGGATTAGCTTCAGTAAATCATTGATAATATTTTTTTTTCATTAATTAACAAATGAAATGCATTCTTCAAGCCTGTTTCAACGGATTTAAATCAGAATCATTAATCGATTGCTTGATTTGTTCGTCAAGAGAAATGGGCTTAACTTACAGATGAACGGGTGACTTCCATATATACAGAGATTCAAGACATGAACGTTAATTTTTCATTTCCTTTTGAATGCAAAATGTACTATTTAGTTGTTAGATAATTACTAAAAACGTTGCCATCAAAATATCACAAGCCATGGCCGATATCTGGCTGAAGAAGGACATTACTTAGGATAATCATATCATAAATAATAGATACTTTTGCAAACCTAGTATACACCGGTATTATTGGGCAGACAGATATATAACGTCATTAATGATTTTTAGATTTTATTAATATATTTCTTTAATATCATATATGGTTTTTTTATGGAGGCATAATAGCTACCTTCGAGATGAAGACCAGTAATAAAGGCTTTGCTCACTGTCTTGTTATGGCTTTTGTGTATTACCTCAGAATCCATTTTTAATTGAACAGTATAATCTGGATTTGATGTTTTTTCTTATTTACCTATATCACATGCCCGTTTTCATATATGTCTTAATTTAATAGTAATTAATATCATATATGGCTTTATAGTAATTAATATCATATATGTCTTTAATGGTAATTAATATATGTAAGAAAATAACAAACCTTTGTATATAAAAAGCTTTTTGGATGAATCATTATCATTTACGTCATATACCTACCAACATATATCATGTATATAATCAAACAAATGATATTGAGACTGAAACACTTGTTCGTGAAACTATCATCCGCTCAAAAAGGCGAAAATTACTCGATCTCATTGGCGAATGTTATTTTGTCAATAATTAAACAAATGTAAATACTAAATGTACATTTGCTTTTTATTTTATATACCAGTATTTCATTGGTTGTTTCTCCTGAATATTAACATGCACCTTACAGTCATTTTATTCAGCAATATTTGCGATACTTTGAAAAATGTGTTGATAACGGTTAGATATCATCAAGCGTAGTAACTATATTGATAAATAAGATGATAATATCTATCGATGTATCAATAATTCAATTAATTTCCTCAATTAGAGCATCCATATCCAACTATATCGGTCATCACGTGACTTTGGTCACCTGTGTGATGATCGTAATATGGCGATGTAGATTTATATAGAAATGCACGGGAGTGTCATGTTTATCTCTATCTTGTATTTAATTTTATCGATAACAAAAAAATGTGCTGCTATCTCGTAAAAGTATGATCAATTACCAATATTTTGAGCCCATTTTAAATAGATATTGAATTGAGCAAATCACTTCCAATTTGATTTGAAAAAATCATATTTTTACTGAAGATTTTTATATGGCTAACGTTGAAAAATGTCGAAATCTATGAAACCTTCCCTAGTTTGTATAAGAATTACATGATAATTCTTTACTTTCATAAAAATGTGCTGCCCATTTGACTATGACAAAACATGGAACTTTAAGATTATATCAACTAAATGAGATATTGAATTCGGGAAATCACTTCCAAATTAATTTTAAAATGACCGATATTTTGTAAAAATATACATGATTTGGACTCAAAATGGCGATACCGGATGCAGTTTTGGCGGTAAAATTCAAAATTGTATAAATAAACGGGTTTTGTTAAATAATACTTTTTCATTATGAAAATAGTCCCATTATTGTAATAATAATGTTCCTTTTGTTATTTCTTAGTGTTTAAGACATAAAACTATATTTATAGGTTGCTATATGTCTAATAAATTTCAAAAACCCTGAAAGTTCAAACAAAAATAAAGGTTCCATTTCAAACATGCCTTTTTTTGTTTTATGTCTCGGATGTTACTAATAAAGTATATCCTTTGGTCTTCATATATCATATGTTTGAGTAAAACCTTCTTTAACTTTTCGAAATATCGTAATTGCAATAGTTTAAATTTTGATTATGTCCCTTCCAAATTGATTTGAAAATTAGCTATTTTGAAATGTGTTATTTTTTACTATTATTATTCAAGATGGCGCCCATCCTAATCAGCTTCTACCTTGCCATAACAAAGTAAATATATATACGAGTAAATAGAATTACTCATATAATATGTCAAATGTTTAATATATATATACCAAAAAGATAAATTATTAATTTAAAATAAATTAAAATGTTACTTATCTGACATTTGAAATTATATTTCACCACTGCATTCCTTGTGATCCCCCCTTAAACACACACACACCTCTTTATTAAAATATTGCATTAATTATCTGAAAATGAAATCACGCTATTTTTGGTCAGCAAACGGTTTACCTGTATACATACAAAGTACCTGTGTACCTTAATTAACGGTTGGAACAATAAACATCCGGACAGTCAAGGTATAATATACATGTCAAATCGTTAATTAGTTTTAATTACCCGAAACACACGTGCATGTTAATTGCGCATAATAAATTTCTTCCGATAAAACTCAAATAAATTTTACCAAAAAAAAATCGCTTTTCTCGCGGCTTAAAAAATTAAAAAAAAACTTGCACCATTACCCTTTATCACGTGTAATTATGTACTTTTGACAGTTTGTATAAATTGGTGATAAATTTCATATTTATTAAATATTGTCCCAATTTCATATATTAAAATTATAATCCATGTGAAATGTTACTACATATTTCAAATATAAAGTTTTTTAAAGTGAAGACGTGGAGAACGTGCTATAATCAATACAGAGTTATCGAAGTTCTACGATGAATGCCTGGCATGAACGGGACCAGTAGATTCCCGATATTGGGTAACCAGTTAATAAGTCTAAACAGAGTTACCTAACATAATTATGACCGATATAGCTGCATATGCTTCAAGTAAGTGAGAATAACAGAATTCACGAGGAGACCATTTTCATTTTTAGTTGCGCGGCTCGTTTTTAGGAAGATTTTTTTCATAAATTTTCTCATTAAGTTGAGGACAAGGTACATAATGCTAAGAGTATGTTTTTGTAAATTGCCTGTCGCGAACAGGGTGTGTTTTTTGGAAATTACCTGTTTTGAATAGGGTATTGTTTTAGATAATTGCCAGCTGTGAACAGGGTCAATTTTCGTCAGGGAAATTGGAATGTAAACCCTAAAATTATTGTCAAGTGTGTGTGTTGAGGTGGTCTTCGTGTAATTTTTTTTATTGTTTCAGATATTATGAAAACAGATGGAAGCGTTTTTTCTTTTGCTTTTTATTTTTTACACAGAACTTGATGATATATTAATGTATTTAATTTAAAGAGATGACAAACATGTATTAAGAATATTTATAAAAGACGTTTTTTGCCACTGAATACTGCTGAGAAGTCATAATTTGGCCAAATATGCACTGACGAAAGAGAGAAGACAACAACAAAGACATTCAATAATACAATACCATAACACAACAATAAAAACTAAAAGCATGAACAGTATGGACCATACCCAAAACTTTGGGTTGACTCAGGTGCTCTACATGGAATTGGGAGAAATTCCCATCTCTTATAAGACTCCCATCGTGTCAAATGTTGCACGGCGATAAGTATATCAATATCATTTCAATTTCAACATATAAACACCAACAAAAGAATTCCGAGGATAAAAAGGGAAGATAAATGAAAAAGTCCGTGATACTATATAAAAAGACAAAGCGAATTAGGACAGAGAACAAATACTACGCAATTACAACTAAAAGACAAAAGCAAAGCAACCATTCAAACCATAGAGTTAAAGAACAACAACAACAAATTAAAGAAACCCCCGTCTGCTTCTTATCTAAACTTATTCAATACATATCAAAATCCGTTTCACATGCCGTATAAACCCGAGTAACCCAATATCAGCCACAGGACCGATCGAGTGCCAGAGGGCTGAAATTGGTTCAGGGTTGATTACTGCATGTGAACTGATTTTGATATGTATTGTTCACTTCATCATATATTTTATCAGAAGAATTGATACATGGCACGTAATACAGAGTATGCGATACAGGTTCAGCTAAGCGTTTGTATAAGACATTCAAAATCTAAGTAAATAACGAATACATGTAGATATATGATAAATGTAGGATATCTCGTCAATCATATGCCATCATGATATATCTAATGATATACATATTGTTCATTTGCTCATAAATTCTGGTCACAAGCATGTAAGAATTAAGGGACCGCATGTGTAAATATCTTATAATGTATGAGACTTAGTTCCCAAAACTTTTTCACCATTGTCGGCTTTTTACAGTTTGGTAATGAAGATCCCAAAACGATATTGGCATTGGTGTTACTATAATTATATTGTGACTTCTATGCTCATCAGGAAGGTAAATTTCATCTTTGTAAGTGGAACTTGTCAGATATGTTTTCTAAATTCAGTACAAGAATCAACGTCATAATCCTTTTCAAAGATATTATTTTTAACACATTTTCTAAGATATTTTTAACACCTTTTCCTGCACCAAAAAGAACTTGCAGTTTAGGCCGTTTTTCCCTCCAAATCAAAATAAACTATCAAGTTTTGTTAAACTTGGCCAAGCGATTTTAGAGGAGAAGATTTTTTATATCAGCAAATCAGAAACAACAATAGCCCATAGCAGCCATGTTTGGTGTCCAAACGAGGCGAAATGAGGAAACTTTATAAAGGACCTTACATAGATGCTTCCTGCCAAGGTTAAACCCATTTGGCCCAGTGGTTTCAGATAAGAAGATTAAAATGCGAAAAGTTAACAGACGGACGACGGACGCCAAGTGACGTCAAAAGCTCACATGGCCTTTGACGAGGTAAGCTTAAAAAAAACGGGATACAGAATACCTAATTTTTATGTAGTGCTTTTATTACACTGCATTTTTATGTGAACAAACAGTTACGATAAATCCAAACTTGTAGGATGCAAGTGTACGTTGTGAGAATGGCATTTCAATGTTTCTCTTATCCTGGAGACATATATCATGTATATCACTGGGTCTAAAGTGGGTTTCAACAGAAGTAACCCAACAGTAAAGGCGTCTAATTATCTTTTGTTTTCACTCCGAAAACAAAACATCTACAATATTATTCGGTATAAAACAAACCATTGTCACTAAAACAATTATTCCTATGTCAATAGATTTCTTTTCAACCGTTTAAATCCTGCCTTTTCTTGATCAGAAGTTGCGTCAATCATGGGTGAAACTTTCCTGTGCTGTTTGATAACCATTCTTGCAACTACTGTCGCATAAACTGAGCATATTAATATTGTGAAAAATGATGTTGGTAAAGACGCAATGACATGAAACTTCCTTTTTTCTCTCCAGATTGGCAATTTTGATATCCAGTATTATTTGGAAAAAAAAGTTATATATAAACGGATAACGTTCGCACAGGATAAACCCTATTATAATACAGGGTAGGGACGTCAGTGTTTAAATATTTTTTTTTCTGTTAGTGAATGTGCCATATCAAAATAAAGAGTAAGGAGAACAGAATATTATCTCTTAAACCGCATTGAATACTGCATATACCATGATGTTACTGAGAAAAAATATAGCAGTATAAAGCACTAAAAAGAGTTTAAAACCTCGACTGTCTCCACCTGTTTTATTTTTCTTCACTAATATTACAATAGAAACGAAATTTACAACCAAAAGTATAGGACATATAGCACTTACAATTACATCTTGTAAAGTCATCGCAAAAGTTATTGTATTGTTATGATATTGTAATTATTATATTTATATATCTTGGCCTGGTTTGTTTTGTGTGGCCTTGTGACGTGTATAATATGTTTACATAATACTTATAGTTGTTTACCAAATAATGTTATAACTGCGCAGTTTAGAAATCACTGGAACAATAATGGATACTGGTGGAATGACTAGAACTTTCTATTTGACTTACGTAATAATTATGGTGTGATTCGAACTTCTACCGTATTCCAGAAGTTTCCGTTCTACAGTATATATACGGACAAGAAAGTTAGACTTTCAGAACATCATTTATCGGACCACAGATAGACATTCTTGTGTTCTCAGCTGTTGGATTTATTTACGTTTCACACATCATCCGTGACATACTTTTATTTTCGTTACATCATACTAGATTGTGACTGATTGGATATAATATTCCGTTTGGATTCAGGCAACAGTGACCAGAATTCCGGATCAAGAAAAAACAGGATTTTGAACAGTTAAGTTGACATTTTAGTTTTTTGTAATATTTTTTGTAAACTTTGTATATAATAAATCTTGTTAAATTTTATTATTGATTTGTGTCTTTTGTTGGCTACATTTTAAAGGTGATTTCGGCCGTAACAGAAATTGGGGGCTCGTCTCGGGAGAACGTTAATATCTTAATAAATTTTTTCAGTATTTTTATTAGAATTAGCCAACAAAATTCTACAAAATGGAATTTGATGCTGGTAAATTTTTGAAAACGCCAGACCTGGAAGGGTTTGATAAATTAAAGAAAGAAGAATTAGTGTTGCTTGCTAAACATCTAAAAATAGATTTTAGAACATCTATGAGAAAACAAATTATAAAAAATTTGGTAATAGACAATTTAGTTGATTTAGAAATTTTTGGTGAAGAGGCTCTTGACCTCAAGGTCGAAAATGTTGATGCTTTAAAATTAAAACAGCTTGAATTAGAACATGAACTTAAATTAAAACAATTGGAAAAACAATTGGAAAACGAAGTTAAATTAAAACAATTAGAAAAAGAAGATGAATTTAAATTAAAACAATTAGAAAAAGAAGATGAATTTAAATTAAAACAATTACAGACAGAACTTGAAATGAGGGAAAGGTTAGAGATGGAGAAAATAAAAATAGAAATGGCTAAAGTAGAAAGCAACACTAAGTCAAAATCAGAACATTTTGAGGCAGCAAAAAATATACGTTTGGTTCCGAAATTTTGTGAAAAAACGGTGGATAAATTTTTTCCACAATTTGAGAAAATTGCTCAAAATCTGAAATGGCCAAAGCCTTATTGGACTACAATGCTGCAAAGTGTTTTTGTGGGCAAGGCCGCTGAAATTTACTCAGCACTCTCTTCAGAAAAAAGTTCTGATTATGACACTGTTAAACAGGAAGTTTTGAAAGCTTATGAGCTAGTGCCAGAAGCATATAGACAGAAATTTAGGTCTTATAAAAAGTTTGAAACACAAACCTATGTTGAATTTGCTAGGGAAAAAGAAGATTTATTTGATAAATGGCTTACGTCAAAGAAAATAGATAAAAATTTTGATAAATTAAGACAATTAATGTTATTAGAAGAGTTCAAGCAGTGTGTTAATTTAGACTTAAAAACACATTTAGATGACAAAACTGTTGAGACATTGCAAGATGCAGCTGTTGTTTCCGATAATTATACCATTTCACATAAAAGAAGTTTCAAAGGTCAAAATTTTAATATTTCTAGTGGAAATTACAAAAATCAAAGCACTGAACGTACTGATATTAAGCCTGTTGCACAGAATAAGAGTCCGTCTAGTTATAATATGTCTGGTCCAAAATTCGATACTTTTGAGAAGAAGTCACTAACTTGTGCTTATTGTAAGAAAAATGGTCACCTGATGGCTGATTGTTTTAGACTCCAGAAGAAGAATGAAAGAGATCATAAGCCCAAGTCTAGTGCTTGTACGACACCCGTTGTTACCAATAAGTTGGAATGTCCTGCGAGTCAGGCTTTTAAGTCCAGTTTTTGTGATTACATGGAGGATTATAAGCCCTTTATGTCTGATGGGTTTGTTTCTATTGTTAATAATACTACTCCTCAGCCTATTAAGATTTTACGGGACACTGGAGCTTCTCAGTCTTTGTTGTTAGAAGGTGTGTTGCCTTTGTCCGAGAAGACGTCCGTTGGTGCCTCCGTTTTGTTACGAGGTGTGGAGTTAGGTTGTATAGATGTTCCCCTCCACTGTATTTATTTGAAGTCAGATTTAATTACTGGACCAGTTGTTGTGGGTGTTCGTCCTACTCTCCCTGTAGAGGGTGTTTCATTATTGCTAGGAAATGATCTAGCTAGGAACAAAGTGGTTGCTGAACCAATTGTTACAAGTGAACCGGTGGTGGATGTTAAATCACCTGAAGATGATGCTGAACTGTATCCAGCTTGTGTTGTTACTAGGGCGATGGCAAGAAAACAACAAGACGAGGATTTACAAGAAGGCCAGTATGATTATATGGACCTTTCTGACACTTTTTTTGCCGACATTGAAGGTCCCGGTACTTCAGAAAAGGCCATAATAAGATCACCTGGTACTAACAAGCATGTAATTATGCCATGGCCAGACGTGAATAGCCATTCATTAGACAAAAGAACGTTTAGGGAAGAACAGAATAAAGACCCTGAGGTTCTTCAGCTCTGCAAGAGGGCTCTACCCCAAGAAGAAGCAGACAAAGTGGCCGAATGTTACTATTATCAAGACGGCATTTTGATGAGGAAGTGGAGGCCCCCTGATGCTATCCCAGAGGAGGAATGGAGAGTGGTATACCAAGTGGTGGTGCCTAAAGTCTATAGGCAAGAAATTATTGGTCTTGCCCATGACACCCCCTTGGCTGGACATTTAGGTATAAGGAAGACTTGCCTTAAGATATTACAACATTTCTACTGGCCCAGACTTAGAAATGATGTCACAGAATACTGCAAATCATGCCATATATGCCAGGTTGTTGGCAAGCCTAACCAGAAAATACCACCAGCACCACTTCTGCCAATTCCAGCCTTTGAAGAACCTTTCAGCCGAATACTTATTGATTGCGTTGGACCTTTACCAAAGACCAAGACTGGAAATGCTTATTTATTAACGATCATGTGTACATCCACTCGCTTTCCTGAGGCTATTCCCTTAAGGAATATCAAGACACCAACTATTGTCAAAGCTCTTATCAAATTTTTCACATTAGTAGGACTTCCTAAGTCTATACAGTCCGACCAGGGTTCAAATTTTATGTCAGGTTTATTTCAGCAGGTCGTTTATCAGTTAGGGATTGCTCAGTATAGATCAAGTGCTTATCATCCAGAATCTCAAGGTGCATTAGAACGTTTTCATCAAACATTGAAGAACATGATTAGAACTTTTTGTCTTCAATTTGATAGGGACTGGGATGATGGTGTTCACTTTCTACTTTTTGCGGTCAGAGAAGCTGTTCAAGAATCCCTTGGTTTTAGCCCCTTTGAGTTAGTGTTTGGTCATACTGTAAGGGTACCTTTGAAATTGGTTAAGGAAAAATGGCTTACTGAACACACTGACTTGAATCTTCTAGACTATGTATCTAGATTTAAAGAAAAATTGTATACTGCTTGTCAAATTGCTCAGAAAAACTTAAAAACTGTACAGAATAAGATGAAAATATGGTATGATAAAGATGCCAGGGACAGAGTTTTTGAGCCTGGTGATAAGGTACTTGTATTTTTGCCAATCCCTGGGCATCCTTTACAGGCTAAATACTGTGGTCCTTATACAATCGACAGTAAAATCAATGATTTGAATTATATTGTAAAAACTCCAGGTCGGCGTAAACAAAATAGAGTGTGTCACATTAATATGTTAAAACCATATTTTGAGCGTACTAATGAAGGTGAGAGTAAACCAGTTGCCACTTTAGCCATTGTTAAAACAGAGAACGATCATGACAAACCAGACATAATTGAACCATCTTTTGATTCCAATACTATAGAACAAACTGTTAGATTGAAAAATTCTGAAATTTTATCAGATTTAGACTCAAAACTTGCACATCTGACTTTCGATCGCAGAGAAAAATTGAAAACTTTGGTATTTTCTTTTAAAAATCTTTTTCCAGATGTGCCAAACAAAACGACTGCTGTTTGTCATGATGTTGATGTAGGTGATGCTTCTCCAATTAAGCAACATCCTTACCGGCTCAATCCACTTAAACTTGATGTTATGAGACAAGAAATTAGATATATGCTTGACAATGATATTATTGAGCCGAGTAACAGTGAATGGAGCTCTCCTTGTCTTCTTGTACCCAAACCAGATAAAACCTTTCGTTTCGTTACTGATTTCAGAAAATTAAACTCAGTCTCAAAATCTGACTCCTATCCGATTCCAAGGATAGACGATTGCATTGATAACATTGGACAATCAAAATTCGTAAGCAAATTCGATTTATTAAAAGGTTACTGGCAGGTCCCCCTGACACCGAGAGCTCGTGAAATATCAGCTTTTGTCACACCAGATGGCTTATTTCAATATACTGTCATGCCGTTTGGTATGAAAAATGCTCCAGCTACATTTCAAAGAATGATTAATAATGTTATAAAAGATTTAGACTGTTGTTATGCTTATATTGATGATCTTATTGTATGTAGTGATAGCTGGGAAGAGCATTTAACACATTTATATGATACTTTTGATAGATTGTCACAATCAAATTTGACTGTTAATCTTGCTAAAAGTGAATTTTGTAAGGCCACTGTTGATTATTTAGGGCACACAGTTGGCCAAGGTCAAGTGAAACCTATTATGGCTAAAGTGGATGCAATTACCAATTTTCCTCCTCCTACAAATAAAAAACAACTTATGAGATATTTAGGCATGATTGGATTTTACAGAAAATTTTGTTCAAATTTTACTACTGTTGTTCAACCATTGACTCATCTTTTACGAAAAGATTCTAAATTCATCTGGAGTGATAATTGTCAAAACTCTTTTGAAAAAAGCAAATCACTTTTAATTAACAGTCCCGTTCTTATCACTCCAGACTTTAAAAAGCAATTCAAACTTGCCGTTGATGCAAGTGATGTAGGAGTTGGAGCCGTTTTATATCAAGAAACAGATGATAATCTTGAGAAGCCTATATCATATTTCTCCAAGAAATTAGATAAACATCAGAAAAATTATTCCACTATTGAAAAAGAATGTTTTGCACTGTTGTCTGCACTTCAACATTTTGATGTATATTTAAATCCCACTATGCATCCTATTCTGGTTTATACTGATCATAATCCTCTCACCTTCATACATAAAATGAGAAACAAGAACCAGAGGTTGACTAGATGGAGTTTATTATTACAGGAATATGATATTATTGTAAAACATATTAAAGGTAAAGATAATGTAATAGCAGATGCTTTATCTAGATCTTATTGAAACACTGTATATATACTATATATATATATATTTTTGTATATATTGTTCATGAAGTTCTCGTTACACTCAAACTTCTTTTAAGGGGGGAGGTGTTATGATATTGTAATTATTATATTTATATATCTTGGCCTGGTTTGTTTTGTGTGGCCTTGTGACGTGTATAATATGTTTACATAATACTTATAGTTGTTTACCAAATAATGTTATAACTGCGCAGTTTAGAAATCACTGGAACAATAATGGATACTGGTGGAATGACTAGAACTTTCTATTTGACTTACGTAATAATTATGGTGTGATTCGAACTTCTACCGTATTCCAGAAGTTTCCGTTCTACAGTATATATACGGACAAGAAAGTTAGACTTTTAGAACATCATTTATCGGACCACAGATAGACATTCTTGTGTTCTCAGCTGTTGGATTTATTTACGTTTCACACATCATCCGTGACATACTTTTATTTTCGTTACATCATACTAGATTGTGACTGATTGGATATAATATTCCGTTTGGATTCAGGCAACAGTGACCAGAATTCCGGATCAAGAAAAAACAGGATTTTGAACAGTTAAGTTGACATTTTAGTTTTTTGTAATATTTTTTGTAAACTTTGTATATAATAAATCTTGTTAAATTTTATTATTGATTTGTGTCTTTTGTTGGCTACATTTTAAAGGTGATTTCGGCCGTAACAGTATTTACACAGACTTGCATGTATAAACAATCTTTCTTGGAAGGAAAAATAAAATGTCACATGATAGTCGATAATTATATGGTACAAGTATTTATATGTGTCATGTGAACAGAAAATACTTTCATGGCGTAATCATTAAGAGATCAAACATGTTCACACACATCAGACCTGTGATATCAAATACTGTACACTTACATGTATTAATATTAATCACCTAAGCCATGGTCTCTGCGTGAACTGCTAATACGTTTACTTTTTTTTAATAAGGAATATTTCTATGTTTGTTTTGCAGTTAAAACTATATGATACTATATTTACTTACTAATAAACAAAATGAAATGGTTTTCAAATGTGTTTTTGATTTCATAAAAAAGAGATTCCTGAATACATGTATCTAGATTATACCCTTATGAAATCCACAAATATCACCACATATCACATCTCTTTTCTTTTCATTGTTCCTTATGTTATATACCCAATTTTAATCTTTGTGTGTACAGTAGTTACAGTAATAAATACATTTTAGCATGCATTAAAATACTATTGTATATTATTGTATAGTAGGAGAATACATCGTAAGTTTGTGTAACTTGTGTCTCATCCTTTTTGCATCTTATTTTTCAAATAAAATATGTTTAAACTAAACATACTATATTTGAAACACTGTATCTTCATATTTCAGTGAACAAATTAATTTTCATCAGCAGTGTTCAACGGAAAATGAATAACCGAAAATATTTTATAGAGAAGACTCGAACCTAAAATGACCATAAAATGTCAAATCCATAAACCACCAAAAAAAACCGCTATGCCAAGAACACGAAGAAAAATACTCCTTAGTATTGACAACATAATAGTAAGTTTCCACTTTCGTTAGTGGAGACCGTTTCCTTCTAGACAGCCATGTAACCTTTCACACCATTAGTTTATAAAACGTTTAGAAAAAAATAATGATCTAGTTTAAGACCAAATAGTCGAAATGAACTTGAAGTGTATGAATTGCTTTAAGAGAATGTGGGTTATGTCCAAAAACATAAAAATGCAAAATTTACCTCGGATATCAGCTATGGGAACAAAATCATAAAGAAGGATAAATTCATAATGCCGATGAAAAATCATCTGTCTTGTCATGGATTTTAATAGCTTCTGAAATAGAAATATTGAAGTCAAACATTAATAAACCGGGTTTTGTTAAGTGCCAGTTCCTTAAGGTAATAGCAATAATCTCGCTCTACTATCGAAAGGTATTAATAAATTATGTATTAAGTTGTATTTTGAAGCATTTGAAAATTGTAATCAAAAGCAATAACTAGCTTCTAGTTCTGTTCAATGGAAGTTTTGTGTTTCGGTTGTCAGTATACAGCATACATTGAAAAGATAGAAAAAAGGACAAATATACCTAAGGAGCAATAAAAAAAAAGGTAATCCATTGGACAGACAAACCCGGGAAGACAAATGAACAACCACAAGCACAACAAATAAACACAGAAAACTAAAAAAACAATGAACAACACGAACTCCTATAAAAACCAGGAGTGAACCCAGGTGCTCCGGAAAGGTAAGCAGTTCATACTCCGTATACGGCACCCGTCAAAACTTATTGTATCGAAATCTTGGGCATGAAAAAGGATTCCCAAGGGTATGAACCGGTACCAAAGTCGGTAAATTATGTATCATTTGCAGTAAATGATCGGGCGTTTCTGTGGAACACCATTGTATTACATATAATAAAATTCACCAATAAAATAAGTTGTAAAAATCAAGCTGTACGTATTTATTTTTCTTTTCTAATATTGCACAAGAGACCAATATAACACTTACGTCTGTACATCTTGCAAAGCCATAGAAAATTTAAATAAAATATAATAAATAAAAATTAATATACATATTTGCTTATTTGTCTAAGTAAATGATAAGGTTTCATGTCATTTAAACCCCAAAAACATTCAAATTCAAGAAGAAGTAAACCAATTTATAAATATATAAACCTACGTCAAAAGAACATAGAACTAAAATAAAATTTTATTAAGTCCTAAACCGAGGCTGCAGTTTTCTGCAAAAAGTTTGACAGAAAATCAAACAATGACCATACTGTTATCAGAAGATTTAATGTATTATGATCTTGGCGGTTTCACGATAAATTTTTTGAAGACAAATCAAGCCAATGAAAAATCAGCAGCTGTATTGTCTAATTTTGAAAATGGAATTAATTGTTAGGTGAGGTTACTTTAAAAATGCATAAAAATCAATAGCTCTTCAATGGTTAGGCATAAATTAAACCAGTCAACAAGTCATAGACTCGACCTCCCTGGTTCTGTTAAGTGTGTTTCAAAAAATTACATGTACTACCCATTCCATGCCATATGATAATTAGTAACAAAATCAAATGCAACACAAAAAATTGTAAGTATAATAAAAAATTGAAAAAAAAGACCAAAACAAGAAAAAATATCATTAAAAACTACGTGCAGCCCTGCCAAAAAATCCACAAAACTTTGTGAAGTACAACTTTAAGTCTGCATAGTGATTTCTTTGTATACATGTGAATGATCTGACATGTTTCGGTTAAGTGGTTCGTATGTGCTGTCTAGGTCTATAGTTGTATTATCAGACAATCCATCTGGTAACGGTTGCTCTGTCTGTTCCACCAGGCTGTATATTTCATTGTTCATCGTTCTCCTCCCTAATATATTAGTATTTCTTCCTGTTCTATTTATGCTCATAAAATTGTCAGTGACTGGCTCAAAGTTACTGGATTCGCCTTCTTGGTTTGTAATTGCAAAAGGTTCCAGATTTGATTGTTCTAAATCCGACGTTGAAAGTGGTTTCCTTGGTGTATTCTTGGTTCTCATATAGAAGTAAAAGATAAGTATACAGCCAATGAAAATGATAACTGATAAAACAGACGCTATGATCACAAGGTAGATGGGTAAACCTGTAAGAAAAAAGGATTTTACTACACATTATGTTAACATTACGTAAAAAACAAAGTTCGAACAGACATAACGACATTGTCATATATATATGTGGTTGATTTCATAATGTCCATTGTTCATCTACGGAGATTTTACAAATGTGTAAAGTTGCTTTTAACACTATATTGCGTGCAGTAAATGCAAACATTTTATTTCGAGCATAAGTGTGGTCTGTTTTTTGTTCGATTCTAGATATATACACACGGCAAATAGTAAGGCACATCCGAAAATCAAAATTTTAAATTTTACACAATACAGAAAAAAAATCTCGATCTAGTAGACTTTTGAATAATACTATAGTAAACTCACAATGAAGAAGATGTTACGTCTATTACTTTCATTGTAATCCATACTTAATAAATATTTTGTTTTTGGTATTCTGAAATCATACATTTTAAAGCCGAAAGAAGGAGAAGGATACCCAAAGCTATTCTTAACATTTGATATACTAAATATAAAACAAAAACATTCGGCGTAGATCCGTAGTGATGAAACATATTAAGGAAAAAATGACGTCAAAAACATTTGGGCACAACAATTTTTGACTTGATTCTTTTCCATACCAAAACAGTGAAAAGTATTTTGTAATTAATTGTCAAGCTGAGCTCAAACACGTACTCCTGTAGAAAACGTTCCGGTTTTCCGTATGCATAAAAAAATTAAAGGGAATAAATCATAAGACAGACATATTATTACATAACTACACGCATATTACACGACCGTCTCGCTAGCGAATGAATAACCTAAAGGAGCTTTGCCTACCTGTATCAGCTGGGATTCCATCTGTTGGAGACGTTAGATTAAAAACCTCGCCACTGGTATTGGCATTGTCTATAGATGTGGTGAAGTCTACACAAAATAATTCTATGTTAAGCATCTTAGAAGCAGATATAATATACAGTGCTGTTTATATATTTTTTATAATTTATTTTGTTATCAAACACAGAACATTTTTTTGTAAATTTACATAAACACAGCGCTTACATAAACGTACACAAGAATATAATCTTCATTTATAATATCAGATGGTAAATTATAAAAAACAAAAAAGTAATCATATTTCATATAGAAAAAGTAATTCTAGGTTAAAGGAAAAAAAAAAGTTTTGCTGACTTAGATAGGTAATAACAATATTATTATTATTATTTTTATTAATCTGAAATAATTGGAAGCCTGGGGTTCCAGCAATCGTTTGTCTTCTATATGCCTCTTTGTGGAATATATATATATATTTCTATAAATAGGTTTTCTTTCAAGTAGGCTATCAACCCCTGAATATTTAGTCTTTCATTACTTTTGTTCTATAGATAAAATATTTTGAAAGTATATAAGTATTAGGTATCTAATGTAATTATAATCTGAGAATTGAAGTATCCCAAAGAGTACAATTTCTATATTAAGGGGTATTTCCATATTAGTTTTTTCCATTATCCATTCATTCAACTGTCCCCATAATTCAGAAACTTATAGACATGACCAAAAAAAAAAAAAAAAAAAAACATGTTGTATGGATTCATTAAATTCTCCACAAAATGAACATTTATCGGTGTCTTTTATTTTCATTTTGTACAAAAGCCCATTTGTACCTAATATTCTGTGAATAATTCTATACTGAAACCATTGTAACTTTGAGCTTTTTGTTGTACGAAAACTAAGATTATGTATTTTTTTCAAACTAATTCCTTACCTAAAATTTGCGACCATTTCAGTTCAATTTTTAAATCAGAATTATTCTGGTTTAGTATATTGTATACTGACTTCGAAACCTTAATAAAGCTAAAAAAAGGTTTCAAATTATTTGGAACAAATGGTCCAATTTTATTTTCAAGCTTATCAACTTTTAATTTTTTCATATAGCATTTAATAGCAGAAACAATGCCTTGGTAAACCAGAAAATATGTTTTAATATTATATTTAGTTTCAAAACCAGATAGTGAAAGAAACGTACTATCTTCACAAAGTAAAACCAAAATGCCTTTCTTAATTCATTCTTTATAAAAATCACATTATTACCTATTTTTATTTTAATATTGTTCCACAAAGAGCTTTCACTTATATCTATATCTTTTCGGGAAGACAAATTTATGATAACATCTGACCAGCTTGCAAATACTTCATGTCAGAAAGGGTTTTTTACTTCTTTACTCGGTCCTGTGAAGGCTGTACGGTTTAAATCAATGTTTTCAGAAAATAATAATAACTTTTTAATTTAGGAATCTGGATTATAAATTCTTCTTATCCAAGTTAATTTTAAGCCTTTGATATAGGCTCCAATATCAAGCATTTTAAGCCACTAAAATATATGAGTTACAAACAATATACGAATACAAACAGTGCTGTATATTTGATATTAGAGGGTAACCAATGGATGTTTTTTATCCTTTCAATTCTCAACATACAAGTTAATAAGATTTATCAGAATTATTTATCAAAAGTTCAATGTAGGATAAAAAACTGAATTCACATAGTTTTTTTCACTGACCCCCCCCCCCCCCTCCCCCTCTTAACTTAATTTGGGAAAAATTGATTGACCAATTTTGAGAGTATACTTTTTGTATCATGGGTACTGTTTTCCTAAACAATGTATGTTTGTTCTGTATATTGACTTGGACATCACTTGAATCCGTATGTTTCAATCCGAAATGATGTCGGATAACAAAACTTGCAGCGATTTTACCCCCCCCTCCCCCCAAACTATTTGAATTAAGTTTTTTAAGTTATTTGCAGGAAACATTTAACTGCTTTGGCGGATAATTCTACAAGATTTATGTCGTGAATGAAAGAACCGTGTTTGTCAAACCCAAATTAATAAATGCTGATTACAATACCTACCATTCACCAATAGTTTTTGTGTGATAAAAAGTGATTTCTCAGTTTTTATGACATCACTTCCTGTGAAAGTAGTCTGTGAAAGTTCTGAAATTTTATCGAAGACAATAAAAGGATTGACTGTAATTTTTTTTCAGTCTATGAAGAAATAACTCCAATCATCGTGTGCACATTAAATAACAATCGTAGAAACTGGATGAGCCAAGATTGTATGATTTTCATCCATTTGTATGGCGCGGAATCAGGGTCATTACATATCGATTTTAGGGACGAGGTCAAAAGTTCAATGTAGTATAAAAAACTTAATTCAGATAGTTTTTTCACTGACCCCCCCCCCCACCCCACCCTCTTAACTTAATTTGGGAAAAATTGATTGACCAATATGGGCATATGCTTTGAGAGTATACTTTTTGTATCATGGGTCCGGTTTTTCCTCAACATTGTATGTATGATGGCTTTTTTAAAATCATTTTAGTATATACTAAAATCAATATTTATGACCTTGATTCCGCGCCAATATTTCTGTATAAGCTGAATATTTCAGTATATGCTAAAATGGTTTTACTATATACTAAATTGATTTTAGGATACCCTAAAATTATTTTAGTATATACTAAAATCATTTTAGTATATCTTAAAATCAATTTAGGATATACTAAAATCGATATCTATGACCTTGATTTCGCGTCATATATTTGAGTGAATTCGAAGTAGATACTGAGGAAATAAAGGAACACTGAGGTTCCATTTAAATTTTGGATTTATTTCTCTAAATTGACGAGAGAGTCAAATTTGTACGAAGAACATGACTATTTCAACCCCCACGTCCTTTCACCAGTTCATGTGTAACAATATACTAGTATTGCTTGTCATTTCTTTTCTAATTTGGGTAATTGATTTACGAGTAGCACAGAAAATTTTCTTTGTTGGAAAACATGAGCGCCGTTTATGGAGAAGTAACTGCTGAATAATACGGAAAAATTTTGAAGGAACTCGTATTGTATATAATTTTTAGTTTTCAGTGTTTTTGTGTTGTCTTTTGATATTAATTTCATGGTTTTTGACTGTCTTTTAACCACATATTTGTGAGTGCTTTCCATGTTATCTTGTCCATTTTGACGTCTACTCTTCCTGTTTTCTCTTACAGCTGTAAGAATATTGCTTGTCAGAAATTACCACGAAGTAATATCCTTAAATTTTCATTTAAACTATATGTATGATAGAATTATTTATACAGTCTACCCCTTTGTAAAATATATGTACATGCTAATTTTCCGGAATACCTTTTGTCGATCAAGTGTACTTGCAATTGTCTTTTATAGTGCCTAGTGGTTGATTTCAACTGTATTTTTAGGCAACTGAATAAAAGTGTGGCCGGTTAAGCCCATTTCGCGTTTTCACCTTCATACTCTATAGGGCGAATTGTTTCACTTCCAGTTTTCACGTTTTCCCCTTCGCGTTTTCGGTTTTTCGACTTCGCGATTTCGCCTTTTCGCCGTTTCGTCTCTGAAAGTGACAACTGTGGGGCATTCTGTAAGAGTTAGTGGATACCCATTTAATCAGAGTGTTCCAGAAATTTGTTCTTTGTGTGTCATTAAAAATAAAGTAAAAAAAGAAATGTTGTTCGTCGTCTATTTTGTTACATGTCTTGCATAATCTCTCTTCTCTTTTTTTTTGTATCTTCCAATTTCTATAAGTAGGTCATGGTCACTTAGTCTACATTTCGCTAGATATACTCTAGTTTCTTTGTTTTGGATGTGACAAATAATATTCAGAGTATTCTGTTTTTATAAATTTATACAAGTAAATTTTGTTTTTATCATTCAAGTCATCCATTTTACCTTTAATCAAATTCAAATAATAAGTGTTTTTATAAGTTTTTATGTTTTGTATTTTCAGTTTAGACTCTTTTAAAGTTTGACAATTATTTATTTCTTCTAAATCCATTGTAGTTTCTTCTGTTACAGATTTAGCATATGTGAACCATGAATAAATACTATTGTCATCTAACATTTTTGCAAGATTAAAAGCTTCCTTAAGTTATGATGAAAATTTCCAAAAATTAAAGTCATTTGAAAAATCAAACAAATTTTGAACCCATCAACACCCAAAGATATTGATATAGTTGTTTCTTTTATTAAACAGTCTTTAGAACTGGGGGGAAGAGACTCTTAACTATATACAATATCTTCATGTTATTGTTGAATTACATGTATTTTATGTATATTCTATGTAGATATTGTGTATTTTCGCAATTGTATTTTGTTTGCTGTTCATGTTTTGCATATGACCCAAATGGGTTTTCTTAGCAAATAAAGTTATTATTAATTCTTAAAAAAAAAATCTGATTAAATGGGTATCCACTAACTCTTACAGAATGCCCCACAGTCGTCACTTTCAGAGACGAAAAGACGAAAAGGCGAAAACGCGAAGTCGAAAACGCGAAAACTAGAAGTGAAACTATTTCGCATTTTCGCGTTTTCGACTTCCCGTGTTCGCGTTTTCGACTGCGCGTGTTCACGTTTTCGCCTTATAGAGTATGAAGAGCGAAAACGCGAAATGGTCTGAGCCAGCATAACAATTTGTAAGAACACATTTTTGATTGTAGCCGTGACCTGAGCGATAAACACTAGAATATGTCTATCACATATCATCTCTATATCAGACGTTGATCTTACTATGAGATTGTTTTTGTTTTGTTCATAACTGAAACAGAAATAAAAACCGGGACCATATATTACCCACATAGTGCATGAATTATTTTTTTTGCTGTAATCCCCACACCCGTTTTTGTACCTTATTCTAAATCCTCCTTCAATACACAGAGATTAAGCCGAGTCAGAATCGTGATACCGAAAATGAGTTTCTGCACAGGGCTATTGCCGCGCTCGCATCATTCGCCACGCACCCAAACAACCCTTCGTAGAAATTCTATCTTCACTACTTTATACCTGTCACAATAAGTTGGAAATCTGATGACTTGATTTGTTTCTCGGTAACGATGATGCATCGGTATTCCCCTGAGTCAGCTGCTGTTGTATTGACAATTTGTAGGTCATATGAGGTACTATTCACAGAACTAACAATACTTAGTCTACGATGATGTGATATTTCCTGGTTTACAATCCATCCATCAGTATATGTATTATCAGTTACATTTTTACTTCGGCTTAAACGAAGCCATTGTGTTATCAAATTCCCAGATTTATTTGAACAATGCAGTGTGGCGGTGCCTCCAAGTTCTGTATAAACTTTCGTTTTCTCAGACAAGAGTCCTATAAAGCAATAATGAATTGTGTTCATATATGAATAAAAAATCCATTCTGAGGAAATATAAATTATTTTGAAATGATTAAACCATTTCCACTTTAAAAAATGTATTTAAATCCAAAAATCTAAAACTCGTGACCGAAAAACACTTACAATTCACTCATGACGCGCATTCGTTAATTAATGTGTTGTCCAGTGACTCGTTAATAATGTAGATTTTTAGGTATTCGAATTTCAGTTTAGCTATACTATAAATTTATGTCAATTTAAGGTAAAACCTGTAGGATGGATAGTTTAATAAGTTTTTTTTGGCGAATTTTACGATAGATTTTCAAGAAAGAGTTCACGCCAGTTAAATTGATAAATGAGAACAATAGATATATGCAAAAACTGCTTTAACTTTGCGAAACTAGAGGATATTTCCTTCATGCATCGCACTATCCATATCGATAGTTTTAGGTTTACTCTTATTGTCATTTTGATATTTTCAATGGATTTTTGTTCTGGTTTTCAACATTTTTGCCCCTAAGCACAACTAATGGTATTATTAACCAGACTTGGCCAAAATGGTCCTTCGGAGGTCCCCTATCAGAATTGTGTGTGATGACTCGGACTGTGAACCAAGATGGACGCGACAGCCAAACTTAGTTTAACATAGGATCCTATGGGAAAATTGTCTGAAACTACTGAGTCAATTAGAACTAAATTTGGCAGCAACGGTCGATAGATATTCGTCTTTCAGAATTGTTTCCGAGGGCCCGGACTGTCAACCAAGATGGCAGCCACTGTTTAAATGCCATTTTTGTTTAGCTAGTATCTGGAATAAAAGCGGATTTACTGAGTTTGTACTTATACATAATGAGATTAGAAAGTCAGGTCTCTATACTTTTCAGGGTTGTAGATTTCAAATTAGGTCTTACTTGAATATTGCTCTTTGGGGAAATATTTAAAAAAAAATACTGCGATTTTCAAATGTGTGACCATTTGGAGTTTGGATTGCCTGTTGGTCTCTTAGGCTTACCCTTCGAATCTTTTAGCTATAGGAATCATAAGAGTGCTACATAATTTTATAACAGGGGTTGGGACGTCCCTGTTATAACAAATGTTCTGGGGAATAGCTCACTGTATATAAGTCAGTAAAACACAAATAAAGTAAATTAAATGTTATATTAAATATCCACATTAAACAAATACATGTACATGTAATATACAAAATCAACATGGAGAGTCCATGCAAAGATAAAATACGGTATCCGTAAAGAGTCCTTAGTTTTACGTATTTGCGAAACCTGTGCGGCGTCTACATTTCAGAAATGTCCCTTAGAAACGTTTTTCGAATCGATTAAAAATTATTATTACTTAACCAGAACATGAGATGAACATATCTACACGAAAATTGAACGGAAATCAATTTGATCCTTAAGATGTTTGAATTGCATAATTTTTAACTACAGGTTTCGGAGATCGCCGTTGATAACTTCCAGCGTTATGTTATACGAAAAATGGCAATTTGAATAGTTATTGTGGTGCATGTGATGAGACTGGACAATTCCACCCTCGGGTTCACATTTTCTTTCATCAGAAACTCGGCAAGCCTCGTTTCTGAAATGAAAATGTGAACCCTCGGGTGGAATTGTCCAATCTCACATTTTAGACCATGACTGAGTATTATAGTCCCCAGTTAAAATGGCAACGAAATATGAGTTGCAACTTCTCACTGTTCTAAAATGCAAACATAACTGGTGGGAACTTCTCTGTTAACATGAGCAGTAATAATGTGATGACTGACACTTACCACCTTCCTTCACGTTCGAGAAAAAGATGTGTGACCTAAAATCAAACTTTCGTTCATTTGTTGTCTATTTTCGTTAATCTCAGACCTGTTGAAGTTGTCAAAGTAATCAACGTTTTCAGAGCAAGACAAATAGAGGGATGGGTACAACTCATTCGAGAGAACAGCCAAACACACTGTTTTCTTTACCATATGGTCTCTATTAGAATATCATATTTGACCTATTAAAATATAAATAATTCATGACATACGAACTCTGGGTTTTTGGATATTTTACCACTGATGTGCCTTATGTCGGTAAATTCTACCACTCGCTCTGCTGCGCTACGCTCAGAGTAAAATAAGGCACACCCGCATTGTAAAATCTTTCAACAAACCACATACAGTATGTCGTGAATTATTTCTTAAATGAATTATTCCATTACATTTATAAAATCTTTTGTCATTGGAAATTTGGTACTAAATTTATCTAGAACTTAGCATTTAAATTTTTGGGAGTAGCTAAATAGATTAAATTTCTAGAAATTAAATGACATTATAAGAACTTAACTTCCAAACTGAAACATTATTTGAGAGTGTGAATTAAATGAATGAATGTTTTAACTCCAAACCAGTTAGTGTCTTTGAATTTATTTATTTTTGTTGTTGTTGTTGTTGAAAATGTGGTAAATCGACAGTCGACGAACGTTAAATTATCCGCGTGACAATATTGAATGCTGCGCGATTAGAAATGTTCAGATCATAACTGGCTTGACTTCTTGTTTTTTCAATGGGTACGTAGCTGTGCTGTTTGTGTCTTACTTTATTGCAAATGACGGCCTAAGAGGCGAAAATTGGCGGCACTGTTTATCTACAGTGTCCAGTATTAACAAAACATTGACTCGGAACGATTTAAAATCACATCGGAAAGATATGTTAGAAAGCACAAAACTGTACGAAAAATGTCCGTGGACATTATTTTAAACAGGAGAACGGTGAGGTCACTGTCTGGTACCCCTTGTTAGTTTTAGCAGTGTCATACCTCATATTCTTCTGTTGAGGAAATTCGAAAAAAATGTCTTTAATTGTTTAAAAACAGAATTACACATTGGTTTGATAATGATATAAAATTTAATAGGAAACGAAAAATTTTCTGAAATAAATCAAATTTTTAAACTTCCATACCTGTGACTAAAATAAGAACATGAATATGGCTTGCTGACTGGATGCGGAAAATGTTCATGTTTTTTTTAAACTACAATGTTTCATATTTAGAAATTCCCGTTTAAATAAATAAAAAAAGGAAATCCACAGAAAAAAAAAGATTTTATTGAAATATTTCCTTGATTTAAGTATAAATACAAATTAGGCATTAAACTTTGCTATGTATGCAGTATTTCCTCTATAATTTGAATACATAGTCATTAATATAAGGAAATGGGTCATTGGTAACATTGGTTAACTTTATATATAGAATTTAATCGCGTGAATAAACAAGATTGGACACACAGAAATGTCTCGCCTGTCGTGTATTTCTAATGAAAGTAAATGTTATCAGTATTGGAAAAACATAGCAAAACACAAAAACTTAACTAAAACCACTGAACCATGAAAATGAGGTCAAGGTCAGATGACTCATGTCAGTTGGACATGCACACCTTACAATCCTTCCATACACCAAATATAGTAGATCTATTGCATACAGTATTCGAAAAACAGGCCAAAACACAAAAACTTAACTATAACCACTGAACCATGAAAATATGAGGTCAAGATCAGATGACACCTGCCAGTTGGACATGTACACCTTACAATCCTTCCATACACCAAATTTTACTAGACCTATTGCTTATAGTATCTGAGATATGGACTTGACAACCAAAACTTAACCTTGTTCACTGATACTTGAAATGGGGTCGAAATCAATTGAAAACTGTCTGACGGGGATGAAGACCTTGTAAGATACGTACATACCAAATATAGTTATCCTATTACTAATAATAAGAGAGAAATTAACATTACAAAAAATCTGAACTTTTTTTTCAAGTAGTCACTGAACCATGAAAATGAGGCCAACGACAATGTACATGTGACAGACAGACACTTCGTAACATAAGGCATCTATATACAAAGTATAAAGCATCCAGGTCTTCCACCTTCTAAAATATAAAGCTTTTAAGAAGTTAGTTAACGCCGCCGCCGGATCACCATCCCTATGTCGAGCTTTCTGCGACTAAAGTCGCAGGCTCGACAGAATTGACTGTTCTAAAGATGATGCGTAAAGGGAAGGACCAACTCGGCTCCAGAATTAAGATACCTATTGCAAATATACTATGTGTGTACAAAATGTCATTCCGATATTTACAGTAATATATGTGTATTGTTTGATGAAATGAAGCATTCGTTAGTTGGCCATCTTGCGCCAAAAATGTAGGTGGTGACGTCAAGTCCTATAAAATCTCTCCTAAAATTAATGAGGAATTTTCTACAGCATGCCACCATTTACATACGGGCATTATATGGGGCCACTGGTCGATAATTACAAAATTATAACGATTATATCATAAGTTAATCCGTGTCCGTTATTTTAAAAATAAAATTCGGTAAAAAAATATTTACGAAATGTAATTCATGTAATTATAATTATGTAAAGAAATCAATTCGATAAAATAAAGAATTAAAACAATTGTAATGCAATTCTGAATTTCATCACATCGGGAAAAAAATCGAAAACATTTTGTAATTTCTCACAGGTAACGCTGAATATTTACCTTTGAATTAAATTATAGGAACAACATACCTTTAAGGTGATAACTGCATGTAAATGACCCCCGCTGATGAAATTATGATGAAAGTTGTTTATTGACGTTAATTAACACCATGATTGAGAAATTTAATTAGATTTTAAATGATACGGCGTTTTCAACGAAAATATATCCACAGCATTACCATTTCAAGTTATCATACGCCATCAAACGTTAACTCTGATACATTTGTATAAACAGAAATCAAATTCTTAGACCTTATTGGACATTTCAATATTCCATTTCCACTCTTTTTCACCAATTAAGAATTCAATTCACTAGAAAGTGTCACAAGCGAAATAATACCAGACTCAAGCTAGCAGCCAATTTTTTGAAATGTCTAAAAAGCAAAAATTTATATAAAATTTAACTTTTTGAAGTGCCAGCAGCCGTTTAGCTAGCAGCAACTTTTGAGATACATGCAAAAACCTATATAAATAACAACAGCCTTAAACAACACTAAACGACAAAATGAACATATTTAGCAATATGAAAACTTAGACCAGCCCTGGCCACATTGACTAATTTTTTGGATTTTTCTTCTGCTGTCACTGACGGCAGAAAAAAAATCTAAAAAAAAAACAGTCACTGAGGCCAAGACTGGACTAAAACAAATGTGTATCTTGTGTATTAGTGCACGGTACATGCCATCAAAGGCGATGTTTTTTTTTTAAATTCCTTCAAACACTTTAGTATTTCAAATTAAAGTCATAGATAATGTATTATATATAATTCATACCTCATCAAAACGTTCGTTTTGCAATAAAATAACCAAAGATAAAATCGAAAATGATAACATATTATGACATGTTATGTATCTGTATTTGTTTTTGTAAATTTGATTTATGTCTCTTTTCGCGCGTTTATGTGATGTGACGTATTATTTTGGGAGTCTGAATAAATGTTAGAAATGGCAGCAGACGTGTTTTTGCTCGGTATGTTATAAAGATGAACTTTGTAGGGTAGGGATGTCACCCTTCTCTATAACAAACATGCCTTTCGTGACGTGACGGGAAATCAAAATAGAATGTACCTGAAAATAATGCATAATCAAATAGTTCCTTGCTATGCTCAGATTCATATATCGTAATTATTAATCATATGGAAAAAATTAAAATCTAGCTTTAAATAAAATGCTCCGCTGGGCGCAGCTAGATACGACCGCAGATGTCGAACCCTGAATAGTTCGGGCAATTATGAACACAACATTCAAGCTTGATACAATACTGAATTTGGATTGTGAATAAATATTTGACACAGCATAGGTTTCTGACACAGAATGAATGTTGTCTAAGAACTTAAAATTTTTTAATTTACCTATTCAAACCATATCAGTATTATTTGTTTTTATATATAAATCAGAAATAACCAATTTAAAATTTAAAATTGGGCACACATATCAATTTCTTGCTATTGCGCAATACTGTGCAATTGAAAATTTCTTCAAATATTTGACACATAATAGGTTTCTGACACAGAATAACTGAAATCAAAGAACTTAAAATTGGTCATATGATTTGAATTTATATTCAATTTTTTGCTTCTTGTGCAATACAATATGCTGTGGAGAATTGCCCCCCCCCCCAAAAAAAATTACCCCTTTTTTTAGCTTTTGTGCAATACACTATGAAGTTGCACATTAACCCCCCCCGTCTAAAAAAAACCCCAAAAAACAATAAAATTTATTGTAACCCCCCCCCACCTTTTTTTGCTAAAAAAAATTTGAAATTTTCTTTTTAATTTATGAAATATGAAATGAAAAAAAAATTACCCCCTCCTCAATTTCTCATTTCCCCCCTCCCCCTAAATTTTGTTTTCACCCCCCCCCCCCCCATTTCTTTATACTTTGCAACCATAACAGCCCATTTAAATACACCATAACATATCAAAATAGAAAATGACATCATAGTCATGGATGGCAAATTTTAAATATACATAATTTAAAAGCAGTTTAGATAAGATAAACAAAAAAGCTTCATCAGCACATTTTATATTGGCAAATTTCCAATGAAGTTCATTAGAGTTATCGGCAAATTTCCAATGGAATTTGTTAATAATAAAGTTTTGATAACAGGGCACACATATCAATTTCTTGCTATTGCGCAATACTGTGCAATTGAAAATTTCTTCAAATATTTGACACATAATAGGTTTCTTACACAGAATAACTGAAATCAAAGAACTTAGAATTGGTCATATGATTTGAATTTATATTCAATTTTTTGCTTCTTGTGCAATACAATACTGTGGAGAATTGCCCCCCCCCCCCAAAAAAAAAAATTACCCCCTTTTTAGCTTTAATTTTGGACCCCGATTTGGACCAACTTGAAAACTGGGCCCATAATAAAAAAACTAAGTACATGTTTAGATTCAGCATATCAAAGAACCCCAAGAATTCAATTTTTGTTAAAATCAAACTAAGTTTAATTTTGGACCCTTTGGACCTTAATGTAGACCAATTTGAAAACGGGACCAAAAATTAAGAATATAAATGCACGGTTAGATTCGGCATATCAAAGAACCCCTATAGTTCAATTTTCGATGAAATCAAACAAAGTTTAATTTTGGACCCCAATTTGGACCAACTTGAAAACTGGGCCCATAATAAAAAAACTAAGTACATGTTTAGATTCAGCATATCAAAGAACCCCAAGAATTCAATTTTTGTTAAAATCAAACTAAGTTTAATTTTGGACCCTTTGGACCTTAATGTAGACCAATTTGAAAACGGGACCAAAAATTAAGAATATAAATCACGGTTAGATTCGGCATATCAAAGAACCCCAATAGTTCAATTTTCGATGAAATCAAACAAAGTTTAATTTTGGACCCCGATTTGGACCAACTTGAAAACTGGGCCCATAATAAAAAAACTAAGTACATGTTTAGATTCAGCATATCAAAGAACCCCAAGAATTCAATTTTTGTTAAAATCAAACTAAGTTTAATTTTGGACCCTTTGGACCTTAATGTAGACCAATTTGAAAACGGGACTAAAAATTAAGAATCTAAATGCACGGTTAGATTCGGCATATCTAAGAACCCCAATAGTTCAATTTTCAATGAAATCAAACAAAGTTTAATTTTGGACCCTTTTGGCCCCTAATTCCTAAACTGTTGGGACCAAAACTCCAAAAATCTATCCCAACCTTCCTTTTGTGGTCATAAACCTTGTGTTTAAATTTCATAGATTTCTATTTACTTATACTAAAGTTATTGTGCAAAAACCAAGAAAAATCCTTATTTGGGCCCCTTTTTAGCCCCTAATTCCTAATCTGTTGGGACCAAAACTCCCAAAAACAATCCCAACCTTCCTTTTGTGGTCATAAACCTTGTGTTAAAATTTCATAGATTTCTATTTACTTATACCAGAGTTATTGTGCGAAAACCAAGAAAAATGCTTATTGGGCCCTTTTTTGGCCCCTGATTCTTAAACTGTTGGGACCAAAACTCCCAAAATCAATCCCAACCTTCTTTTTGTGGTCATAAGCCTTGTGTTTAAATTTCATAGATTTCTATTAACTTATACTAAAGTTATAGTGCGAAAACCAAATGTCTTCGGACGACGATGCTGACGACGGACGACAACGACGACGACGACGACGCCAACGTCATACCAATATACGACCGCAAAAATTTTGCGGTCGTATAAAAAACCTACAAGCGGATAAAAACTTTTAATTACCGGACTTCATACTTTTAAAACGTTGTGAAATTATATGTCCGGACCCTCCCCCCACTCCCGGCAAAGTTTTTAACCGTTTGTGGTTCATATTAAAGATATACACCATAGCTTTTATTTCATCCAGGGGTTAGGTGGGTTAACGCCCTTAAGACCCACACTAGATTTGTTGAGTGGGGGAGGGTTCGGAAATATAATTTCACAATGTTTTAAAAGGATGAAGTCCGGCAAAGTTTTTAACCGCTTTGAACCTGAGCATAGCAAGGAACTTTTTGATTATGCACTATTTTCAGGTACTTTCTGTCTGGATTTCCCGTCACGTCACGAAAGGCATGCTATCATTTTCGTATTTTCTGTTACGTCATCAAAGGGGTTTCTCGTAATCTTTGGTTATTTTATTGCAAAAGAATGTTTTGATGAGGTATAAATTATAAATAATTTATTACATTGATGATGGTGATTTATCGTAATGTCCGGTGAAAATAAATTCGATATTTTCACTCAGTGAAATTTAAAAAAAAAAAACATCGCCTTTGATGGCATGTACCGTGCACTAATACACAAGATGCACAATTGTTTTAGTCCAGTTCATGCAGTCCTGGCCTCAGTCAATTAGTCATTGAGGCCAGGGCTGGACTAATAGTTTTCATATTGCTAAATATGTTCATTTTGTCGTTCAGGGTTGTTTGAGTCTGTCGTTGTTTATAAGTTTTTGCATTTATCTCAAAAGTGTCTGCTAGCTAAATGGCTGCTGGCATTTCAAAACGTTATATTCTTCGTATATAACACTTTGCTTTTTAGACATTTCCAAAAAGTGGCTGCTAGCGAATGGCTGCTAGAAAGTGGCTGCTAGCTTGAGTCTGGTCGAAATAATAACATATAAACGAGTAATAACTGTAACAATGAACCGTTACGAAGTAACTGATATCTCGAATGCCTTTCATTGTATTCAATAAATTATTTGTTTTTCAGAGACAGAAATTCGGAAATTGTTCCTATAAAGTTTATGCATCCTTCATGGAGAGGTTACTTGAAAATATTATAAGGGTATTTTTTGTTACCCGATTTTTACAGTCATACACTGTCCCAATTGATCAACTTTTGGTTGTCGACATGCTGCATTGACAGAGATATGTCCCAATATTTCTGAACCGTTTACAAGAACTGATTTTATTGTATGGTGTTATAAAATGCATTCGGCTTTATTAAATAAAAATAATAAAAAAGACTTCTTACCTGTCGTGATAAGTCCTCCCAACATCAAGTCAGTGTAATTTGAATCATATTTATATAGAATGATCAATTGCAACACAACAAGATTTTTTTTGAATTTATGACCAAGCAAATAAAATGATATCTATTATTACATATTACACATGTATATTTGATACATTGATGTCTTCCTTGTATCAATATTATATTAAATCTACAATATGATTTAAGGACATAAAATAAAATAATTAACAGATAAAACACCACATTAATAATAAAAAATATCTGAGTTGCACATTTACCCAATACAATTAAATCTATCTATAAAGAAAGACATTTCAATTTCTTTTTAAAACAAGAACACCTACAAAAAAGAAAAAAAAACAACTGGACAGTCATGATCCCCGGCCAGGAGCAATACCCTGCAAAAATGAATTTAACTGGTTAACAAAAATATACAGAAGAAGAAGAAGAAGAAGATTTTATTAGCCAAGGAGGGCATAGTTACAGTACAAAACAAATATGATTGAGTTACGTATATAAAACAAACATGTATGACAAATGTATGGTATATAATATAACCATGTAAATGTTGCTTAAGTTAAAAACTAAAAGCAAATGAATTGTATAAGTATAATAACAATACCAGTTTGGAACAGGCACACATCATTAAGAGTTAAAGAAAACAACAATAGTGGTTGCAAAAGCTATACGGAAAATCAGACCCCACTTGCTGTTATTAAATCATAAATTGAGACCAGTATACTAAAATTTTCATTATTAAGTAACCATATAAATTTTTCATTGATGCTCAGATATTGAAAATTAGCACATGAGGTATTAATTAATTCAATCATTGATTTTCTTAAATGATTGTTGTTATTACACATAAACAAAAAGTGTTTCTCATCATCTATTTCCCCTGATGTGCACCTGACACATGTTCTGTTGTGTCGAAGAATACTCTGATATCTCCCACGTTCAATTTGTCTATTTTTCTACTCCAAAATTATTTTTAAGTTGGCAATAGTTCTCAAGTTTCCCATTGGTGTGTCTTGTTTTTTTTTAGCTTGCCACATGTCTAGGTAGTGCTGAAATATCAACTTCTTACTCATTTCTTTAAACTTTGTAAATTTGGTTTCTTTCAATGATTCATTCATTCCCTTTATATTATTAAGTATATATCTTACTGAACTAAACCATGAAGGAATTTTTTTTATCAAATAATGATTTACTCTCAATTAATGCATGATTTAATAATGAGAACGAAGTGCTAAGATTTTCCAATCTATGCCAATATTTGACCATAGCTTTGATGATATCAAAATAAATCGGAAATCTTCCAAGTTCAGATAGAACACCATAGTTCGTTGACTTTTTATGCACCCCAAGAATAAATTTACAAAATTTAATATGCATTTTCTCACAAGGAAAGTTTGTATAAATAGCATCTAAATTGCAAGTTTCAGATCTGAATTTTGCCGTGAATGTATTGAATAACCCCCATACTTCAGCGCAATAAAGAAGGATTGGCTTTATAGTATGATCAAAGACATGCATAGATATTTTAACACTAGGGTTCAATGACAGAAAATCACTTCTAAATTTATAGAAAGCTTTGATTGCTTTTTTAAATAGTTCCTGTTGAGCAAGGGAGAATGACCCAGAACTGCTGAACATGATACCCAGATATTTGCATGACTTTACACATTCAATAGCTACACTATTAAACAATTTTTGTTGTTGTATATGCCTTGCATGCCTTGTTAAAAATTAGAACTTTAGTTTTAGAAATATTAACACTTAAACACCAGTCTTTACAATAAGTTTGAAGTTTATCAAGTTTACCTTGTAACCCATTAGAAGTTGATGCTAGCAAAACCATATCATCTGCATACATTAAGCAGTGAATATGAGTATTGTTTATGTAGACAGGATCTGGAGTATCGCTTAAATACTTGGGAAGATCATTTATAAAAATTTTAAAAAGATTAGGACTTAAATTGTCCCCTTGTTTCACTCCTAATTCTACTGGAAAAAAATCTGAGATTTGATTTTTATTACGAATGCAGGATTTACTAATAGAGTAGATATTTTTCACACGGTTATAAAATTTTGAGCCAACTCCTATTTGTAATTGTTTGATTTTAATACCAGTGTGGATAATTGTATCGAAAGCTTTTCGAAAATCAACAATGCAGACAAACACCCTACCATCTTTAAATTTACAATACTTATCAATAATTGTTTTCAAGATGAACATATGGTCAGATGTTCTAGCATTTTTTGTAAAGCCAATTTGACGGTCATTAATTATTCTATTTTTTTCTAAGAATTTTTCAAGTCTATTGCTAATACTTTATTAAATAGTTTACCTATAGCATTAGTTATAGTAATACCTCTGTAATTATTAGAATCATTAGTATCCCCATTCTTGTGTATAGGGGTTATATACCCAGTGGCCCAAGAATCTGGATATCTGCCATATGTAAAACATGCATTGAAAAGTTTATGAATGCTTGGTAGTAAACATGACTGACCAAATTTTAGCATATTATTGGAGACGTTATTGAAACCAGGTGCTTTGTTCATTTTTAGTTTTGAAATGGTTGCACTCCACAAATTAATAGTACCATTTTCTATGTGAAGTGAGCTAACAAATATCATGGTCTTGTGCCATCTTCAGAGTAAATAATACCCATATACACATATATATATTCTGAAAGGCCATTATGTTAGCATTGTTTCAATCATGATAAAATAAATAAAAAATATCCATGGAAACCTAATTGGCATAGCAACATTTCAAAAATTTTCATAAAAAAGGCTTTAAAAATGTTACTTGAAATTTCACTCCACTTCGGCTTAAAATTGAGGTCTGATGCAGCGTTTCAATCCAATTGAGACTTATTTTTTTCAGATTTTGCATAAAATTTCATTACATATGTGAAAAAAAGGTTTACTTTTCCGGCTCTTTTTTTTCGCAATTTAACTTACCAGTGCAGGTGCCGATTATCACTGTCAAAGTTTTACACACCACGTGTCAATTCACAAGTGCCATTTTATGACGGTGTCTTCCCGTTTTGCCAACTTTTGAAAATCAGGTATAATACAATATTCCCGTTTAGCCAACTTTAGATTGTAATTAATTAGTGGGCTGTTATTTAGTAATTATTAGGTGTCATCTTAAATTGTGACTGAAAATTTGTTCCTGTTTGGATTAACATTATACGTAAATAGAACAGTAATATGGGGGAAATTGTTAGGATTTGATTCAAATATTTATGGAAATATTGAAATTATTTTAAAATTAATTGAAGCAAATGTTTGGTGAATTATAATATTATTACATTTATAAAATATTTTTCAAAGTTTAAAAGTGATTTAAGGGTATTTTTTCACACTTATCTTCTGTAAAATTAAATTACAAAAATAAAGAAAAAAAACACATTTTTTATGAAATTGTAAGGAAACTTGAGAAAGTGTGGCTATGAGTAACTAGTATTCAGTCTTAATCCGCACTACCTTTGGTACCTCCTCAACTAGTAGAAGAAGTATGGTTCAATGCACTCGACGACTACCAAACCAACGACGCAAAGACCACCAGTTTCAACGACTATGTTACCAAACAGTGGGTTGACAGAGAACCAGCGAAATGGAACCACTACTCAACTCTCGGACCAAGGACCACTAACCATCTGGAAGGCTGGCACCACAAACTCAACAATCAGTTAAACAAGGCTCACCTGAATCTGTTCCTCATAATCCAGAAACTCCAGAACACTCAGGCTGCCACCGAGATCCGACTCATACAGTATGCTGCAGGAGGAAAACGCAAGAATCGCAAGCTGAAATACCGCAACATCGACACCAGACTATGACATCTAAAGGAGCGACTGCAGCAAGGACAGATCGACGTTTTCCAGTACACAGACGCTGTTTGCCACCTACTCAAACTGGGATGAAGATACAACTTACAGAATATAGAACATTTGATGCACATTTATGAAAATGAAATTGGTCACTTAACAACAAGAAATAAAAAATAATTATAACACATATGTTATCTAGTTACAATAAATATCTGTATTAAGATAAACACTTGAAACAAAATATATTTTTTTAAAAATCACCCAACAATCCTAAAAAAATACCAGAGTTACAATTCGCAAATGTCAGTAGTGCATTATATACTTATATACTTAAGAAATATGATCCTGGAATAATTTTCAGTCGATTATTACCTTTGTCATCCAACCCAAGCCCTAGTCAAGAATCCTTTGTTCCTAATTACCTTTGATCTCATCTATCCAACTTTCATTTTTTACCTGTAATACCTAAAAATTCAAAAAGTTGGCTAAACGGGAATGAACTGTTTATGACCTCCCATTACTTGTCAGAAGCAAAATCAGTTAATGTTTTCGCATTTTTTAAAACTAAAATCTATCCTCTTTCAGTCAATATTACAATTTTGAGGTTAAGACATTTATTATTTATCTATCATGTAGTCAAACTTTACCAACTCTAATAATTAATAAAATTCTGGGGGATGCATTTCTCTGAAACTAAGATAATTAGTGGAGCGTAACCAATAGCAGTAGATATTTCCGACACAGAAATTCGTGAATCCAGTTCCGTGAAACATTTAATCTTTTCAAGGTTCTCTAGTTGGTCCTTTAATTTATTAATGTATGAAATGAACTCTGGTTTTGGCTTCCTTAGGTTTTCAAAATGAAACTTCCATGCAGAGAAAGAAACCGAGCTATCATTTTCATTGGTTTCTTTCTCTTTTAGTTCATTTATTAACTTCCAATATATTAGGGTCTTCGCCATGAAGACTCTCAATTTTAGAAAGAAGTGTTTGTTTGAATTTTCTGTATTTGAACTTTCGAAGTTTTGTATATTCACTGTATAATTTGTAGAAATGACCTTTTACTTTTGGGTTATTAGGGTACTTTGAAAATATTTTGCCATAGTCCAGTAAATTTATTTTGGCTACAAATAATTCAGTATCATACCACTTTTTATGTTTTTGCTTGTTAGTTTTCTTGTTTGAAAATTTCCTTCGTTTTAGAGATTTGGTTGCAGTTGATATAATTATGGTAGAAAGACTTTTTGAAGCAGAGTCAATAGATTCATTAGTATCCAGAATGTCTGTTTCTATAAATTCAGTTAATTCCTGCTGAATTTGAAGGGATAAAATGGCTGTCTGAAAGAGATTTGGAGAATCATCTGACCATATGAAATTTGGTTTCATTACATGTGTATCTATATCATTACAAATGTTAGAATTAATACAATAATTTGCAGAGAGAGACCACTCCAACAAACAGTGACAATCTGATAGTGTCACAATGAGTGTTGGAATAAAGTGGGATACACTAAAATATAATATATGGTTAAGGATATTCTCCGACACAAGTGTATAATCAACCGTACTGGCACCGTTAGGTGTATAGCATGTATAAGCACCAAAGGTATCGCCTATTGCAGAGAGATCTAATAGATCTTTGCCTCTTTTGTCTAATTTAACATCTTTGCAAAGACGACCACTAATTTTCGAGTCAGCATTTTAATTGGGGTATAGTCATGTTCAAGTAGTTCTGATTACTTTTGATTCCTTCTACATTGAACGAAGTTATTTTTAATCCCTGAATAATGGCAGATGAAATGCTTCTATGTCCGGTGGTTTTGGTTGGTGGCTTGCATGACATAAACAATTCACGTCATGTTCATCCCGGTATCCTTGTATTTCTACAGGGTGATTTATTTTCTTCATTTCAGTGGAAAGTTCTATGCTTCCTAATTTGGCATTATTTCCCCTAAGGATATCCTTGTATTTGTTATTAGAATCACAAGTCACAGAGATTTCCTTTTGTACTACACATTCATTTTCATTCGTTCTTGTAGATAGTCTAGATCTAACCTTCTTTGTTGTTGATGTTGAAGATTCATTTGTTCTATATGGCCATTGTTTTTGGGTTTTAATTCAGCAGTATTTTTGTTATATTCTTGGTTGGAATATCCATTTGATATTTTTCGCTGTTGAGTGTTTCTTTCTTCCCATCGCTTCTTTTCCATATTTTTGTATATTTATGTTTAGCACTGGCATGATTAAAGTTGTTTGGAGCATATCGATCCCTATTGCTGTTGGGTTGCTTGTTGATTATTACTACCATGGTGAATAGGCTGGGTTTCATTATGCATCTGCATTCCCTGATTGTTATGGTTGTTGTTTTGCTGTTGAATAGGGTGGCTATACATATTTCCTTATCCATTTTGACTTTGTAATTCATGGCTAGGATGAGTACTATGTTGTTGGTTGTAGTCAGGTGTACCTTGAACTCGATTTTCCTGCCAATTATATTGATTGTTTTGATGTTGAACAGTCTGGTCGAACATATTCCACTGTGGATTATGGTATCAATTCGGAGCATGTGGTGGTGGCTGAGGTATTGGTGTAACAAATCTATTCATAGACATAGTTGGTAATTGCCAGTGATATGGCTGCTGTAAAGCCGAGTATGAAATGGGCTTTGAATTGTTTGTTGATGAATTTGATGGTTCATATTACATAAACATTGTTGCACTTGCAGAGCCATTTGGGTGTTCATAGCTGTCTGAATAGGTACATTTTGTAAAGTCTTCATTTCAAGTGACCTAACCCTAGCCTCAAGTTTTTGAACTTCCAGCTTGATACAATGAACGTTGGTGATTTGAATGATTGATTTGATTGTGACTCGATATTGAGTTGTCGGACTGAGATGTCATTCCAGGGTGAGTAAGGAGCGAGTCTCTTTTTTGCAGGAGATTGATAATTTGTTCTTGGTTTCTGATTTTCTTTACAAGTTCGATTGCATATGATCTCAGTTCTGTATCTTTATTAGTTTTTGGTTGACTGATTTCATCTGAGATATTTTCTCTATCTATTTGGTACTTTTTTTTTCATTTGTCAGAGCCATGTTTGTTGGATGTTTAGCCGCATTATATTCGTTTAGGTTTTGAGACATGGTTTAAGGTTACACTCAACTAATTATCTTAGTTTCAGAGAAATGCACCCCCAGAATTTTATTAATTATTAGAGTTGGTAAAGTTTGACTACATGATAGATAAATAATAAATATCTTAACCTCAAAATTGTAATATTGACTGAAAGAGGATAGATTTTAGTTTTAAAACAATACGAAAACATTAACTGATTTTGCTTCTGACAAGTAATGGGACGTCATAAACTGGACTTGTGAATTGACATGTGGTGTGTAAAACTTTGACAGTGATAATCGGCACCTGCACTGGTAAGTTAAATTGCGAAAAAAAGAGCCGGAAAAGTAAACCTTTTTTTCCCCACATATGAAATGGAATTTTATGCAGAATCTGAAAAATTAAGTCTCAATTGGATTGAAACGCTGCATCGGACCTCAATTTTAAGCCGAAGTGGAGTGAAATATAACATTTTTAAAGCTTTTTTATGAAAATTTTTGAAATGTTTCTATGTCAACTAGGTTTCAATGGATATTTTTTATTTATTTTATCATGATTGAAACAATGCTAACATAATGGCCTTTCAGAATATATATATATATATGTATATGGGTATTATTTACTCTGAAGATGGCACAAGACCATGATATTTGTTAGCTCACTTCACATAGAAAATGGTACTATTAATTTGTGGAGTGCAACCGTATATTTTTTCAGAACAAATCCGGTACGATGTAGAACTCTCCGCCATATTCATAACAGAATATGTTACCAGACCCAACGACGTGGACGTTATTCTACTTCTGGGTCTTTTTTAATTGAATTTTGAACTGACTATAAAATATTTCAGTACGAATTAAACATTTTAGATAAATGTTTTCTAAGAGAAAAAGAAATAAACGAAAAAAAAAACATGAAAGATGCATATTAATAAATTAAAACAATAGAGAAGGATAAAAGAAATAAACTTTAACTATATACACAACAGATAATTGAAATAAACAAAAATATATACAGCGGTCAGGCGAAGAAGGAAAAAGAAGTGACCGTAAAACTTTTTTTTAAATAAGGGAAAAATTGGAATACTCCAGCCTAGTCTGTCACATTCGCCAATCAGAGGAAGAAAAAAAACCAAAATAATAGGAAGATATTTGAATAGTTCAGTTCATAGTAAATAATATATACAGCAATCAGGCGCAGGAAAAATGAAGTGGCCGAAACATTTTTTAAATACGGGGAAAATTGGAATACATGTACTCCAGCTTAGCCTGTCACATCCGTCAAGCAGAGGAAGAAAAAGCCAAAATAATGAGACAAATTTGAATAGTTCAGCTTATATATAATAATATATACAGCAGTCAGGTAGGTCAAAAACAAATTGGCCAAAACATTATGAAAATACTTGGAAAATTGGAATACTCCAGCTTGGTCTGTCACATCCATCAAGCGGAGGAAGAAAAAAGGCAAAATAATAAGGCGATTTTCGGCAAACCTAATTGTTACCTAAAACAGAAAATCTGTTACTCGGAATGTCACTAAAACAGCAATTTTACGGCAAACTTTGCTACTAAATTAGAAATTTTTTGACTGTGGATATGATTAAAACTACGGTTTCGAATTATATGGAAATTTTATCAAACGCATTTTTGACAATTGTGGGATGTCTAATGTCTGGGATTGAAAGGAAATTTTCATTCTCTCTGGATATCTCACAGCATTGAACAAAAACGTAAAGACCAATTTATCCAAGAATGGTCTGAAAAATTGAAAAATTCAGCAAAAGGTTTATGCTACAGGTTGTTTAAAACTTACTTTAGATTTGAAAAGTATTTTTCTGTTTTGTCAAATAACTATGCATATATATTCTGTAAGTTCAGATGTGGATCTCAATAGAATCTGGAAGATGGCAAGATTTACGGAGAAATGATCGATTGTTCCAGATTTGTAACTCGGGAGAAGTCAGTGATGAGTTTCATTATATTTTTTTATGTGTAGTGCATTAAATAATGAAAGAAAAAAATAGCTGTCTAAATATTTTTACAATAGAGCAAATATTTTAAAGTTTAATCAATTATTTTGCTCCAACAATATTGCCCTTGAAAAAGCTATGTAAATTCATAAAAAATATTAATGTAAAAGTACCTCCTCCAGGTTAACTATTTCGTATCTCACACATGTGTTATTGTATACATATATGTCTCTTCTCTGTAACTATGTTAATTTAGTTTATGAGAATAAAGAATTCATCGTCATCAAAAGAAGAGGTTTTAAGGCAACCCTTGCTACTAAAAAATAGAAAATTTGCGAGTAAGTGTTGTTACTGAAAACAATAATTTGCGGCGGACGAATGTTACTTAAAATTAAAATATTACGGCTTATTTATATTACTAAAAACAGAAAAATCATGTTACTAAAAAAAACTTCTGGCAACTTCGTTGACTTGTTCAACTAAAGAAAACTATATTCTGTTCAGATGGGGTCCATCTTCACGAAGAAGCAATGGTAAAATACGCATCTCAAGTGATAATGACAATCAGATGTGACAATTACAGAGTTTAAAGATACTGTGCTTAAAGACTTTTTACTTTTGATTATGTGTTGAATTTCTTATTGTATTAGTAGTAAATAAAAATTAGTCCGAATGAAGTCATTTCAGTAATATTTTATTAGAGGAGTCATTTGTCACTGTATGCAAAGTCTGGTCCAACTTACGGTAGACTAATAACTTTAAATCATCACAAATGGAATATTTATGCCACATTTTCATATTCTATAGCATTTTTAGTAAAATAAGTTGGACTTCTGTTCGCCTTACTTTAAAATCATTATAGTAGTTTATCATAATCAAACATTCTTTTATTTCCTATTTATTCTTTGGGTCTGGAAACATTATATTCAGCTGTGAATAAATAGATCAGCGAGTTGTTGTCTATGCTATTCTGGATTTGTTCTGAAATTAGTCCCTACATATTAATGCCGATGTTGTTTACATCGACTTCAAACTATATTATAGTCCAATAAAGACTGAAATCAATTAAATAAATATTGAAACAGTCATTTATCTTTAAATAGTAAGGATAATTAATTAAAATTAGCGTATGCCCCTTATTTTCATTTTAAATATATTATTTTCCTACCAGACTTCGTGTCTAACATGACAGCGAGCGACAATGTTCGTCAATCTTCTAAAATACAAATAATAAACGAATATTTGATATATATTTTTTTATTAAAATTGTAAAATAATAATGACATAAAACAAAAAATGCAAGAAAATATTGACATACTTACATATAATCTGATATTTCTTTACCAGACTCTCTTTCCGTCATGACAGTAAACGAAGATGTTTGCCGATCTTCATAAATACGACCAACAAACCATAAACTATGACACATTTTTATTAAATTGATGAAATAATGTTATAATAACATAAATATAACAAGAAAATATTATCGAACATGTATACATTCTTATATTTTGTCACCAGACTCTTCCAGACTCTAGCAGACTCTACCAGACTCTAGACGCGCCGGGTCAAGATCTACCTGTCTTGAAATTTTCAGACGAATCAGTCAACCCTTTGTTGGGTTATTGCCCCTGAATTGTAAATTTTAAGGAATTTTTGCAGTTTTAGGTTATTATTTTGAATATTATTATAGATAAAGACAGACTGTAAACAGCAAAAATGTTCAACAAAGTAAGATCTACAAATAAGTCAACATGACCAAAATCACTGATTGACCCCTGATAGGAGCTTTTGCCCTTTAAAGGCGGCGTCCGGGGTAAAATTTCCTTTAAAGACCTTTTCCTCTGAAACCACTGGGCCAATTTGGACCAAACTTTGGTGGAATGGTCCAAGGGTGGCCCCATATAAAACTTATGTCCGGCATCCCCGACTTCCAACCGACAAGGCTGTGGTTACTAAAAATAGACAAAAAGGGGGATGAATTTCAAATTTCTTATTCTATGAAACTACAAGGCCAATCGGAACCAAAGTTGGCAGTAATGGTCCCCTAGAGGTTCCCTTTCAGAAGTATGTCCAATGATAAGTTGATCTTAGTTTAACATAGGACCAGATAGGAAAATTCATTTAAAATTCTTCTTGTCTGAAACCACAAAGCCAATTAGAACTAGACTTGGTAGCAATGGTTCTTATATGGTATCCGATGACCCGGACTGTCAACCAAGATGACCGCCACAGCTTAACTTAGTTTAACAGGGCCCTATAGGAAAATTCATTGAAAAGTCGTCTTGTCTGAAACCACTTGACCAATTGGAAGCAATGGTCCTCTTTCAGAAATAGGTCCAATTTCTTGGACTGTGAACCAAAATGGCGCAACAGCCGAACTTAGTTTAACATAGGACTCAATGGTAAATTCACTCATAAAATTACTTGTCTAAAACTACTGAGAGTTTAACATAGGACTCTGTGGTAAATTCAATCATAAAATTACTTGTCTAATACTACTGAGCCAATTGGAACTAGACTTTGGTCTGAAGATGGACCTCTTTCAGAATTGTGTCCGATCACCCGGATTGTCAACCAAGATGGCTGCCACAACCGAACTTTGTTTAATATGGGACCTTATGGGAAAATTCATTTAAAAATCATCTTGTCTGAAACCACTTAGCCAGTTGGAACAATACTTAGCAGTAATGGTCCTTAGATGGTTCTCTTTTAGAAAAGTGTCTATTGACCTGGACTGTGAACCAAGATTGCTGCCACAGCCGAACTTAGTTTAACATAGAACCCTATAGAAAAAGCAGCCAAATTGACTACAACACTAAAGGTTTTAGTCCTGCTCAAGGTGAAAAGTTAAATCCAGGTGAGCGATACAGGCTCTTGAGAGCCTCTAGTTTAAATTCATTAATACTTTCTACTTGTATCACATGTTTTGGAAATAATTCCCAAACGAGATTTCAACCAGACTTAAACATCAGAAGAATACATCCTTAACATAGAACCTTGTAGAAAAACCAGCCAAGTTGACTGCAACACTAAAAGTTTTAGTCCAGCTCAAGGTGAAAAGTTAAATCCAGGTGAGCGGTACATGCTTTTGACAGGCTTTAGTCATATTTAACTACAAAGAATTGCTTATGCTCAATCGATTATTTACTAAACCACACGTGCAGAAAATGGCAACAATGTGAAAATCTCAAAGTTTTGCCGAGTTAAATCTACCAAAGTGTTTCTAATCTTCTCAAGTTTATGATTGTGAACTGTTAGATCGTCCGATACATACTTTGTTATGAATTTTTTTTAATTTCAAAGCAAAAAGGTGTGCAAAATGCCTGATTGATCGTTATTGATGAATGACCTCGATATTGAACTTTGGAAATTGTTTACAGGTCATAACATCTACAGTAATTATATTTAAGCGTAATTAATGTAAATTACTTTAATGTCATGTCAAGTAAAATTATGGTTTAATAACAAAGTGTTGGTGACAAGAAAGTTCGAAGGGATGTGGTGATTTGTTTTAGTTTCTGTTGCGAATTTAGTGTGATGATGTTTATGGCACGCCGTTTTTATATTTATTCAAATTCCAAGATATCTTATTTATTTAACAAGATATCTTATTAAGTATTAAGATATCTTTAATTTTTATAAGATATCTTATTTAATTTGAAAGTTATATCTTATTTAATTTGAAAGTGAATAAGATATATCTATAAGTTAATAAGATATCTCTATAAGTTAATCAGATATCTCTATATAATAGTTAATAAGATATATTATAAATTATATAAGATATCTTACTTCTTTATAAAGATATCTTTTAAACACATACTTTATTAGATATCTTATAAAGTTTATAAGATATCGTATAAACTAATAGAGATATCTTATTAAGTTATAGAGATATCTTATATATTTAATAAGATATCTTTATAACCAGTTAAATAAGATATCTCTATAAGTTAATAAGATATCTCTATAAGTTTATAAGATATCTCTATTAGTTTATAAGATATCTTATTAAGTAAATAAGATATCTCTATTATTAACTATATAAAAGATATCTTATATAGTTAATAAGATATCTTATAAATTAATAGAGATATCTTATATTTTAAATAAGATATCTGATATATTTAATAAGATATCTTTATAAACATTTTAATAAGATATCTTATTTAATATATAAAGATATCTTATTTAATAAATCAGATATCTTATTTAATATATAAGATATCTCATTTCATTATTAAGATATCTCAATTAGTTTATAAGATATCTTATTTAACTAAATAAGATATCTCGAAATTTAATAAATATAACAACGGCGTGCCATAGATGTTTGTTTATTCGTACGTTCATTTGTAGGATTTGCGAGTTTGACTTTATTTTGTTTGGTTACATTCTGTACAATATCCAAGACAAACTGTAGCAGGAATCAACAATTACTCACAATTATATTTTTTTCGAAATAAAAAGATGTTTGTTGAATACAATTTTTGTCTCGCCTGCGACGAAAAGTCACGAAGGCGAGAAATAGGTATAACTTCTGGCGTTGTAAACTTTTTAAAATCTTTTTGTGAACTTTGCACACATAATGCCTACAATTTAGATTTTTGGTCGGCAGATACCTTGTCGTATAAAGTTTGCCACAATATACTTGTCTGGTGACCATGACCTTGTTTTCATGGTTCACTAATTTCATAAACATACACGTAAAATCTGCGACTAAGTAACGTGGTTAAATCCATTACTCAGCAACTGTAATATCTAGTCCTACCATATTTGTTCTATAGATAGTTCTTAATGGGTACATGCCAGTCTGACACCTGGCTTGGGCCTTTGACGTCAATTTCATGCTTTAGTGACTTTGTCACATTTTCTTGGTCTCAGCAACTATAATACCTAGACCCACCATATTTGGTCAATAGTGTTTGGTGGGTACATGTGAGTCTGATACCTACCTTTTGACCTTGAACTCAATGTCATGGTTGAGTGACATGTGTCACATTTTCGTGGTAAGTCCATTTCTTAGCTACTGTAATACCTAAGCCCATCATTTCTGGCCAATAGATAGTTCTTAGTAGGCACATACCAATCTGACACTTGCCTCTGGATCTTGACCTAACTTTCATATATGAGTGACTTTGTCACATTTTCATGGTTAAATCCATTTCTTAGCAACTATAATACCTAGACCCATATTTGGTCAATAGATAGTTCTTGGTCGGTACATTTCAGTCGGACACCTGCCTTTTGACCTTGACCTAAATTTCATGGTTGAGTGACCTGTGTCACATTTTCGTGATTAAATCCATTTATTAGCAACTATAGTACCTAAGCCCAACATGCATGGTCAATAGATAATTCTTAGTAGGCACATAGAAGTCTGACACCTGTCTCTTGACCTTGACTTCAATTACATGCTTCATTGACTTTGTCACATTTTCGAGATTAAGTCCATTTTCCAGCAATGTAATACCTAGACCCGCCTTATTTGGTCAATAGATAATTCTTATTGGATACATGTTGGCATGACACCTGCATTTTGACCTTGAACTCAATTTCATGCTTGAGTGATTTTTTTTCATCTTTTGGGATAATGTCCATTTCTCAGCAATTGCAATACATATACCAACTGTATTTGGTCTATGGTTTGTTTTTTCTAAAAAAACTAGTAATTACGATGCGAAATATGTTCTAGTTACTCCCCTTTGGCCGATCGTTTGATATTCACGCCTAACTGATTTTGATTTGTGTTCACTCCACCTTTTAGTCTTAAAGTGAATTGTTTTTCCAAGTCATTACGTTAGAATTCTTTAGAGTAATAAGATCGAAAAATTTTATTTCTTCTATTTTGCCAAGGCCTGTTGATTTTTCGTATACAGGTAATAAGTGTAAAAGTGTTAATCTAGAATTGAGCAGATGTGCTCTAAGACTAATTTAAGTTATATTAGGTCTTTTAAAAGATTTTTTCATAAAGGCATTCCAGTCAGGTCATTATTTGCCTTTAAAGATGGTGGGCTTCACCTTAACGAAGCTGGGCAATACGAATTGCGCAAGTGTTTTCAGCATGCTATTAATCATATGTAAATAATTTAGTATTGTGTATTTTGTCTTTATGTATGTGGTAATTATTATTTAGTTTTTATATGCTAGTCTAAAGGAAGTGTTTCATTCCTTAGGTTTTTGAATTTTCAAGGGAGTGTTTCATCCTTTGGATTCAATAATGTATGTCACTTTAAAGTATCCTACTTTTAGGAGAGATTTCCGTTCGCATCTCCTAAGTAGATCTAGCAGCTGAAGAAGTGGTTTATTCTTTCTGCTTGGAGTTGAACTTTCAAGAGAGTGTTCCATCTCTTGGGTTTAACCGCTCCTTTAGCTTATTTGGTTTTGTTTGGCGGGCTTGTTTCGCGGATATTTAATTTTTGTGGCCCGCCATTAAATGTATTTTCCTAGCTATAACTTAATAAGTATTAGTATTTGTATATGTATTGGTATTTGTTCTTTATATTATTGTAATGACATGTATGTGAAGATTTTTGTTTTCGGCCAAATAAATTTATATTATTATTACAGTCTTAATGAAGCCAAAAATAATTGGTTTGTTTTTTCTAAAAAACTAGTAATTACGATGCGAAATATATTCTAGTTACTCCCCTTTGGCCGATCGTTTGATATTCACGCTTAACTGATTTTGATTTGTGTTCACTCCACCTTTTAGTCTTAAAGTGAATTGTTTTTCCAAGTCATTACGTTAGAATTCTTTAGAGTAATAAGATCGAAAAATTTTCCCACCCTCCCTCCCTTGTTATAGTGTTTGAAAAATATTTTATTTTTATTTATTTTTTTTAATTTATTTTATTTGATTGTTGCATATTTTGCTTCAGTGACTTATGCGGCGGATATTTAATTTTTGTGGCCCGCCATTAAATGTATTTTCCTAACTATAACTTAATAAGTATTAGTATTTGTATATGTATTGGTATTGGTATTTGTTCTTTATATTATTGTAATGACATGTATGTGAAGATTTTTGTTTTCGGCCTAATAAATTTATATTATTATTACAGTCTTAATAAAGCCAAAAGTAATTAGATAGTCCTTGGTGGGTACACGGCTGTCTGAGATCTTCATTTGAATTTCACATTTGAGTCAACTTCGAATACGACCACAGTGACTAAGATTTCAAATAATGACACTAAAAATGACTGTTGCTAAAAGCTGAATTATATCCTGGTTTCCATACCACGGAATGTACATTGATTTTGAAAAAAATACTCAATATTTCAGGAAAAAAGGAATACATTCACTGTAATTGATCTCAGATAACAAATAACAACTCGGTTATAAAATTCAATTTGAAATTATACACAACTACAGTTGCAATCTTTCCACCACTGCTTTCCAGGTCGATCTATGCCATGAAAATGTAACATAATGTTAATAAAAGAAACGCAAAGTTACTGTAAATAGGTTGACCACAAATAAAATGAATAAAAAACATATTTTCTCATTGCAAAATTTGAAGGAAATTCAAATTTATGGTTAAAAATTTACTTTCCTTACCATGGCGTCATGTTTCTTGTTTTAATAGTATCATAGCTATTCTTAGACCATGCATTACTTAACCCTAATAATAAAAGTCTGTCCCTTACAAAGAACTGATATTTATTTTTTTATCTATTTTCGATAAAATAATCAATTCTATGAAATATGAAACAGCAGTTTCCTAGAAACCGGCTATTGATTGCAACCGCCGATGTAGATTTATTATGCGAAAAATCAATACTGGAAGACAAAATACACAAGTGGTAAGTTACATTATTTTCCAAAAACGTTCCACCGTTTAATACATTCAAACATGAAAAGATCTGAAAATGTATCCATGAGTCTGAGCGAAGTTTTCCGGACCACAACTGTTATTCCTTTTGATGTAGGCTTATGACTTTTGGTATGTACATGTACATGTAGGTATATCAGCTGATTTTCATAAATTTCTGGTATTTCTTATCAGGACCATTTTAAAATTTTTTGTAATAGGCTTAATACGTTCATATTCAAGCTATTCCTTCACTCAACTTTTGCTGCGTTTCAATAATTATTCATTCCTTCTTCCTTTTTATATTACGTTTATTGCGCTGCATCAGCGCACTGCTATTTGTATTCGTTTTTTAGCTCACCTGACCTGAAAGGTCAAGTGAGCTTTTCTCATCACTTGGCGTCCGTCGTCCGTCGTCCGTCGTCGTCGTCGTCGTCGTCGTCGTCGTCGTCTGTTAACTTTTACAAAAATCTTCTCCTCTGAAAGTACTGGGCCAAACGTAACCAAACTTGGCCACAACCATCATTGGGGTATCTAGTTTAAAAAAAATTGTCCCAATACCCCGCCTGCCAATCAACATAGCCGCCATGGCTAAAAATAGAACATAGGGGGTAAATGCAGTTTTTGGCTTGTATCTCTGAAATTAAAGATTTAGAGTAAATTTGACGGGGTAAAAATGTTCATCAGGTTAAGATCTATCTGCCCTGAAAATTTCAGACGAATCAGACAACCCGTTGATGGGTTGCTGTCCCTGAATTGGTAAATTTTAGTAAATTTTGCAGTTTTTGGTTATTATCTTGGTGTAAGGGAGGTAATCCAAACACATTTAAAGTAAAATGTTGCGTATGATTCGATTAAATGTAGATTGTCTTGTGGTGATTTATAGCTGTCAATTTATTTTTAGAAGTTACTATTAATTAATATTAATTTTAGCCATATGTCATTTTCTCTTTTAAGACTATATGATGTATTTAAATGGGTAATTATGTTTGCAAACTCCATGAGAAATTTGAATAGGGATTATGACCCCATATCTGGAGTGAAAGAATTTTTTTTTGGAAAAAGGGAAAGGGGGGAGGTAAAAAAAAAATAGGGGCGGGGGTAAATAAGAAATTGTGGAGGGGGGGGACAATTTTTTCTCATTTCAGATTTCAGTCGTCGTCGTCGTAAACTTTCCTTTAAAGATCTTCAACTCTGAAACCACTGGGCAAATTGGAACAAAACTATGCAGCAATGGCCCTTAGGTGGTCCTTATTCAGAAATATATCCGATGACCCAGCCTGTCATCCAGTATGGCCGCCAGAGCCGAACATAGTTTAACATAGGAACCTATGGAAATTTATTTAAAGATCTTGTCTGAAACCACAACATGAACCACTTGGCCAATTGGAACAAAACTTGGAAGGAATAATTCTTAGATGGTCCTCTTTCAGAATTATATCCGGTGACCCCACCCGTCATCCAAGATGGTGACCAGAGCCGAACATAGTTTAACATATGACCTTATGGGAAAGTTCACTAATTAATAAAAGATTTTGTTTGAAACCAGTGAGCTAATTGGAACTTGACAGCAATGTTCCAGGCTGCCAGTCAGGGTTGACGTAGTCCAGGTGAGCGATACAGGCTTCTGGGAGCCTCTAGTTTCTTGCAGAGATGGTTAACGGGAGTCTGGTCCCCACTGGGATCCCTACTTCTATACTCGGATAGCTCTTTGTGATCTTCCGAATTTTCTTATTGACTCGAGACAACCTCGATATTTCCTCATGCATATATACTTCTGTCTTGTTCTGGATATTAAACGGAACGCAGTATCTTTATCAACTTGTTCCTAATATTATCCTATATAAACATATTGATCATCGGTAACAGAGTCACAGATGTGCGTCACATAAGAACGTCAGAGTTTGATTGAGAGAGAGAAAAAAATAAAATCCTTCCACTTGCCCAAATATTTTAAACATATGTGGATGAGAATCTTTAAATCTATAAAGTAATATGACGTAACTGAAAAATAATAATTACCTTTAAAAATCATGAATTCACAAGTAGAACGTTTAAAGCATTTTCATTCAACTTTAATTCAGCAATTTTGCTTTATATAACTTGAGCATTCTGTATTTACATAATCCGTGCACACATATATATGGACAAAGTTTTTTTTTTTAAATATTTTATAATAAACACTTTACCCCTACTATTGATATCGAAGTAGTCATACAGATTTCATAATACACATTTTTAGCTCAACTGGCCCAAAAGGCCATGTGAGCTACATGTATTGTCATCACTTGCATTTGGCGTCCGTCGTCCGTCTTGTGTCGTCATCGTAAACTTTCCTCTGAAAACACTATTGGAACAAAACATAACCGCAATTGTCCTTAGATGGTACTCTTTCTGAACTGTATCCGATGATCCCAGCAGTCATAAAAGATTGCCGTCAGAGCCGAACATAGTTTAACAGGACCCTATGGGAAATTTACTTAAAGATCTTCTTGTCTGAAACCACTTGGCCAATTTGAACAAAACTTGGCACCAATGGTCCTTAGACCAAATATTAAATTTATGTATTTTATAATGTTGAATAACAGGTAAGAAAAAACTATTAAGAAAAATTTATATGGGTCATTTTCAAAAAAGTGCATTTTTTACATTGCAAAATTGAGAAAAAACAATTTGTTTGAATCATCATATTTATTAAACTTGCAAAATATATGATACTTCTTGAACAAAATACTCAAATATGCAATCTTAATGACATAACATAAAATATTATTAACACATTTTCGACTGATGGTGCAAAATTTTGTCTATCCTGTAACCACATTTGTGAATTTTTTTTTACTATCAACAGGAAAAATGTGAAAAACGTATTGATTATTTCTCAAAGGTACGTTAGTGGTGCTTCAGAAAACAATAACAGAATATTTAATCTCTTTGCATAAACGGGATAAAGATATCACTTAATATTGTGTCCTGAAAAAACTATCTAAAAATAGATTTTTAAATGCTGCAAAAATCGCTACAATCAACGTAAAACCAACCGAAGCACTTCCTTATATTCGGCTTATATTGGACTTTTGAATCAATCCATCACTTAGTTCTTTGATTACATATAATTTTAGTAAAACGCTATTTTCTATGGTAACAGGAACGGACATCGAAGATTTACATATACATATTTGTCTATCCTGTTACCAAGTTGGGGTAACAGGATAGACAAAATTATATGTTTATTGATTCTATTGCAAAACAACAACTCCCCTTGCACAGTTGTTTGTTTTTTCTTAAATATATGTAGACTATCAAATGTTTCATTTCATTTTCAAATATTTCATAATGTCTACAGATGCATAGTTGTTTATTCTTATACTTAATCTGTCTATCCTGTTACTTTATTTAAGGTAACAGGATAGACAGTAACAGGATGGACAAAATTTATGTTTATTGATTATATTTCGAAATAACAGCTCCCCTTACACCGGTGTATGGTTTTTTCAGTTAGCGTTCTTTGTTTCCAAACAGTTAGTGACCCATTTGAGAACGTATGGGTGTAGTAATGTATAAATTTGTTGGTAACATGATAGACATTTTAAAAGGGTACGCTATTAGTTTGACTTACTTTTCTGGTTATAACTTCGCTTTTGTTTCTTCTGACGTTCTATTGTTTTGGTTGTAATTTGGAAAATATTTGTACTTTTGATTTCATCATAGAAGATATTCGTATTTGCAGACAAAAATAATTGCTCTGCAAATTTAGCACCGGTAACAGCACAGACATGCATTTTATGGACGCCAACATAATTTACTTTGTAAAGAGCAGATATAAATATATCTTCAAGACTTTACTTTCTTGTTAAAATTCAATTATATGCTATTCAAAAAAATAATTTTGCCGATTTGAAAACATACAAAAAATCATTGAAAAATAATGTGCAAACATGGTTCTCTCAGTCCGCACACTCGCAAATTGCTCAATATTGAGCTTCAAAATCAATTTATTTTGGATCGCAAGGAGAAAATCGTTCTCATTCTAGATGTGTATGGGCGGCGGAAAGGGTAAAAAAGACGCCAAAAAAAATTTAAACAGCTGAAAACAAAATCAACAGACGCCAATGCAAAACTAATGGACATCGATGTTAAACGAACAGCTTAAAATTAAATAAACAGACTCCAATGCAAAACTAACAGACATCGATGTTAAATGAACAGCATAAAGTAAAATCAACAGACTCGAATGAAAAAAACTAATGAACATCGATGTTAAACGAATAGCTTAAAATAAAATCAACGGACAAATGCAAACATCTAACGTATAACCGAATTAACCCCAGGTGGCAGTGTGATTCTTCTGTAGATAAAAATAGTCACCAAGGAATGCCGGAAGTAAAAATATACACGCGTAAAAATAGCTGATAGAACATTTTATAGCGGTATGTTTGTTGATTATACTCTAAAAGATGCAGACTACTGAAACGTGTTTTATAATTAACTATATAGTAATAAAAAATAATTTTGTCATAAACAGCCAATTAATTGTGCCATGTAGTGGATGGATCGTCGTGCAGCAATATTTGTCGGTTTTTTCATGATCCCTTGAGATAATGTTTTCATTTTTTTTATTTATGTGAAAGTCTGCAAGGCCTAGCTTGTTAATCAATTTTACGATTGCGTGTATATAGGCGGATGCATGGGACAGGTGCGAATCTAGCTAGGATATTTTTTAATGGGGACCGCCCAGCAGGCAAAAGACTTCACTATGACGTCTTTTTTAGGTTGAATTATGGTCGCGACGTCATATTACCAAAAATCGACGTCAAAAAGACGTCTTTTTCAGACGTCTTAAAGACGTCAGGAAAAGACGTTGTATTTACGTCTTTTTTATGGTATGATCACGACGCTAACATAAGTATGACGTCCCTTCTGTGGCATAATTTCAACGTCATATCAAAGACGTCACATTGACGTCTTTTTGCAAACTATATAATTAATATATCTACGCGTATACGCAAACTGTTACTTTTTCTGAGTAATATTGTATATAAATCAATCGGCGTACATTTTTTTACTGGACCCCTATTATTCAACATTGAATCAACGTTATGGTTTTCAACCAAAAACAATAACATTGTTTCAATGTTGATCCAACGTTTGTAAAATAACGTTGAAAATTACAACAGTGTTTCAGCGTTATTTTTTTTCCGTCCATCTTGGACATTGTTTCAATGTTGTTACAATATTTGGATATAGGCCAATCTGAATAGGTCATATATTAATTTCAACATCCATCTTATAGCACTTATTAATAATCCTGAGGCTCTCATGCAAGTTGACTGGATTTCGTTACGTCTAATGTTACATGTACGTTGCAAATTTTGATTTAATTAATTTTATTCTGGACCAAATAATTCTAAGTCTTGCTATATAAGACCCCTGTTTTATGTGAATGTGATACGATTTAATCCCATTAAGTTCCAATAAAGTGCAACTAGAGGACAGCCTTTTTTTTTATAAATTTCCATTGATATAGAGAAAACAAGACTTTTATGATTTTTTAAAGAAATAAATTAAACCCCCCAAAAATGTACCTCAGCATGTTGAGCAAGAAATATTGACCCCTTCTCGTTCCCATTACAAATTGACCCCTCCCCCCAATTTTCCGATATTCACAAAATACTATTCTTAATATATAGTACACTACTTGATTTATTATTGTACATTATCATATATTTCCAAGTTTCTGCTTTTCTTCCAGAATATGCATGGCGAGTGCAAGATTGAGTACCTTTCGGAGATATACTCAACCAGTAAAGAAAATAAGTAAAAAGAAAAATCCCCCCCCAAACTTTTGTTTTAGAATTAAAAAAATGACCCCTTCATTCATAACACCCAAATATTGCCCCCTTTAATGTCTTCTTGAAAAAACATTTATTCCTCAAGAGATGAGGATCAACCCTCCCCCCCTCCCTTGCCAGTATTAATGATGCGTCCCAGCTTTGGTTATTCGATCCCCCTTTTTTTCCAAACCTAGTATGTTACACTCTGGTAGAAATTATCACAATGAACTTTTAAGAAAACTTCATCATTACTGTGTATAAAATGTTTATTTGCTTTTGTGATTAACATTTTAAACGCGGTTGTCGGCGTTTTGAATTTTCGCGGTTATGCAACCGGAAACCAGTTAATATGCGCATGTGCAGGAAATTAGGAGTTTTTCAAATTTGGCGGAAACTACGATTGAGTGTGTTTACAGAGTGTGTACAGAGGAGTTATTTTGCAGATTTAATTCAATATTATTTCAGAGTGTGCTACAAACAGGTAAATTTATTGAATGACGTTTCTTCTAGTCTTAAGGGGGAACAGGGTTGGATCCAGCCATTCCAGGATTTTGTTGGTAGTTTGTAATAAAAACACGGGGAGGGGGAGGGTCACTAGTCCTTTATTATTAGCTACAATAATGTAGCTCCTGTGACAAATTTTGACTGGGCGGAGCTACAAATCAATGGTATAAATTTGATGTTGGTCAAAAGTTTACATTTCTTAAAGAAAGTTTCTCAAAGCCTTTGAAGCATGTCATAAGATTATAACAAAAAAAAAGTCACCAATGACAGAGGTTTGGCATGCCAATATGCTTGTTAATGTTGTCATGCACGTTTTGTTTGTTTAGTTGGGGTTTTACGCAGTTTTCAGCACATTTGGCTATTTCGGGGCAGCCAGTTTTTATACGCCCGTCAAAATTTTGACGGGATGTATTATGGTATACAAATGTCCGGCGTGCGTCTGTCCGTCGTAAATCATATCGCATCGTAACTTGAGAACAACTTATCCAAATTACATGAAACTTAACAGTTGTTTCTTATGATGGTTAAACGATCTGTATACTTTTTGGTGAAAATAAGATTAAAACTTTTTGAGTTAAGGGACTTTGTAACCAAAACAGGGATGTGTTTTTTTCACATGTCGCGCCGTATCTCAAAAACGATTTATGATTATTGCTTAATACTTTACACACTTCTTAGATTAATCTAAAGATCTGTATACTTTTTGGTGATGATTCAAAATTTTATTTTAGAGTTGAGTTTTTGTAAAAAAAAAAAAGGGGGGGTTTTCACATGTCGCATCGTATCTCAAAAACTATTTATGATTATTGCATAAAACTTCACACACTTGTTAGTTATATTCATCTGAAGGTCTGTATACTTTTTCGTGGTGATTCTTTATTTTATTTTTGAGTTATTGAATTTTTATTGAGCTTTTTGGTAAAAAAGGTAGTCTTTTTTTGTCACATTTCGCGCCGTATCTCTATTGCTTAAAAGTTTACATGCTTATGATTTGCCAGGTTTCCATATACATCCGACCAGCAGCTCCACTAAATAAAGGTGGATTTGAAAAACATTTATTATGTTTTTTTCACAAGACGACGGGCGTATCATGCGCTCGTATCAGAAGTACAATTTTTTTTCTTTCTATTACAATGTAAGTGGTGTACTCTATTTTTAGCTCACCTGGCCTAAAAGGCCATGTGAGCTATTCTCGTCACTTTGCGTCCGTCGTCGTTAACAATTTTTCAAACATCTTTTCCTCTGAAACTACTGAATGGATTTGGATAAAAGCATGATTGTTCCATAGGGTATCCTGCACAAAGTTTATGCTTCGATTTTTGATCCGTCGAAAAATATGGCCACTGTTACTAAAAATAGAACATAGGGGTCAATCAACATTTTTTCGCAAATATCTCAAAAATCATTAGGTTAGAGCAAATTCTGGCAGGTTGAAAGTGTTCAGCATGATGAGAGCTACCTGTGTGCTGATTTTTGTGAAAATCTGTCGACTGATGTTAGAGTTATTGTCCTTTTTTGACATTTTTGGCTTTTTTTATGTTATTATTTCAAAAATCTTCTTCTCTGAAACTACTAATCAAAATCAAATGAAACTTGGTAAGATTGTGCCTTAGGGTATCCAGCAAAAAGTGAATGCTTGGATTTTTGATTGGTCAAAAAATATGTCCGCCCTTACTAAAAATAGAACAAAGGGGTCAAAATGCTGTTTTTTGCTATTTTTTCCTGAATTATAGAAAGAAAATGAAGATGAAAGCTACTTTCAAGGTAAACATGGTATTAGGAGTTGAATGGTGATGATAAAAGTTTGTTTTGGAGGGCCATTTTTAAAATGGCTGCCATTTTCCCGCCATTTTTTACACTTGCCCGGATTTCAACAATATTTGGTTTTTAAAGTAAACATGGTATTCTTAGTGAATGGTGATGATGAGATTTAGTTTATAGTGCATTGTTTGCCAGGTGAGCGATTCAGGCTCTTAAGAGCCTCTTGTTTATTGAGAAATTCTATTTCTCCAAAGAACAGTAATTTTGTGCACTGTTTCATGTAATTTTGACTTGTGCATTGTTTTTTATTGAAAAATTAATAAACATCACACACGATATATATTAAAAAATTTCCTAAATTGCCAGAAGCTTCCATTTAGCTATGCACTGTGTAATTCATTCATTTCTTTACTTATTTGATAACATTATTTATATAATTTTTTTACTCTGTTTTCAGGGTGATGACAAATGAGCTGATGTCAAAGTTTAATATAAATGGTAACAGGGGCAAATTTCTGTTTCAAGATTAGACAATTTTCAAGATAATTAGAGGTAAATTATAAATCTAATGAGGTCGTTAATTTGTTGGGCTTTTATATATGATTGGTTATTAAAGTTACACTACATCATGTTCCCTTTGACACAATTCAGAGATGAATTTTCCGTGTAACCATTTAGATCTCTAAAACACTATGATTTTGTATCTTTCTATTAATTATAGAATTATGTTGTGTTTATCATTGACTATGCAAAAATACTTGCCTAGGTTTAAGACTATGGTGGAATGAACGGAAGGGGGGTGCACTTTGTCTTCAACCGAGGATACTTTATTGCGGTCAACGGTAAACACAACTTTAATCTTATTATTATAATACTAACTGTCAATTATTATACTTTCTGTAAGAATGTCTTTTCATGTTAAAGATGCTTTATTTTGGCATAGTTTTTAAATGAATTACTTAGGGAAAAAAGTTCCTTATAGTCAACAAAACTGTCTTTACATAACGCTTGCACTGTCAACAGTATGCACCACATGAGTAGGCACTCGCTTAGTCTGCCGTTCAAGTGCTTTATGAAAAGTTATAACTGCATTATTATTATTAAAGTGAATATTTAACTGATATCGTATGTATTTGGTCTTATTTCTTGATCAGTTAGTACAAATTTAAATATAGTGCTATAATTTAGTTTAATGCAGAAATATTCAAAATTGTACTATGTAGCACAATTACTCTTTCTTATTTCAAAGCCTAAATAAATAATTATCCCCCCGCTTAGCGAAAGCGGGGGGATCATGTAATACAGTCCGTCCGTACGTACGTACGTCTGTAGTGGCAAGGCATATCTCTGAAACGGTAAAAGATAGAAACTTGAAATTTGGCATCATGGAAGAGTATATGACCCACTAGGGAATAGACCCCTTAAAATTGGAATTCGACCCCTTGGGGCCAAATTATGAGCGAAAAACGAATTTCGCGATATCCAATAAATGGAGATATCTCCAAAAGTGTTAAAGCTAGGATATTGGAACTTATGTCACTACTTATATTGCCTTTCCCAAGTTGAAAGAGGGTATCAAAATTTTGGTCCCGCCCCTAGGGGCAATGCCCTAAGGAGTTAAAAAATGTCTAAAAACGATTGTCCAAGAACTCCTCCTACACCGTAGAAGATAGAAACATGAAATTAGGTACACTAGTAACACTTGAAGAGTTGTCTGTGCCAAAGGTTTCGGAATTTTGATTTTTGCCCGGGGGGTGGGGCTACACCCTAATATGTAAAATCTCAAAATATGGTAAGATCAGTTCATATCCCCACCCCTTAACCATATATATTTTTATTCCACATTTAAAGACGAGTTACATGGTCACCCCCGGGGGTCAGCCCCACCCCCCTCATTTGGAAAATTACAAGATATCTCAAAAACAGTTAAGATCCCCACCCCTAAACCATATATATTCTTAGTGGGCATGACAAGACAAGTTTAATGGTCATCCCCGGGGGGTCGGCCCCACCCCCCTCATTTACAAAATTACAAGTTATCTCAAAAACAGTTGAGATCCCCACCCCTAAACCATATATATTCTTAGTGGGCATGACAAGACCAGTTGAATGGTCATCCCCGGGGGTCGGCCCCACCCCCCTCATTTACAAAATTACAAGTTATCTCAAAAACAGTTGAGATCCCCACCCCTAAACCATATATATTCTTAGTGGGCATGACAAGACCAGTTTAATGGTCATCCCGGGGGTCGGCCCCACCCCACTTATTTAGAAAATTACAAGTTATCTCTAAATTTGAAATTATGAGGGGTTCAGACTTTGTGCATTCCGACTTTGCTGGGAGCGGGGGGATGTGCAATCTCCGATTGCTGCGTTTCATGTAGGATGAATTACAGAGTATTTCTATAAAGACTTTTCATCACAGTTTCAGACCAAAGTCACCACAGGGAATTATATAATGTTTATAATTTCCTGGTTTACGATAATGATAACTTTTATGTTATTCCCACACTATTTTTTTATCTTACTCTGCTATGCATGTGGCTTAAAAGATTGGAAAGAAATACTCAAATGCCACAAGACAACGTCACAGTATATTGAAAGAAGTGTTGACAACGGAAGCGCTATCCAAAATATATCCTAAATAATCGGAACTGTATGTACATTGTTATATTTCTGTTTCTTTTTTTATTACAGACGTTGCAACCAGGGCCTTCAATGGGACAGAGAAGGAAGTAACGGATTGTATTGCCAGGACTCTAATAGGCCCCAGACAGATTGGGGGGAGGGGGAAGAAAGAAATAAATATATTCCATTCTTTTTTTTTTATTTCTTTGAAATTGACCTAAGATCCATTAATGACTTCATATAATGATCAGTGATAAAACAGCTTTTCTATAAAAGCATGCAAAGCAAACCTTTGATCGACTTGCTTGCTATGTTTGCTTGGATGTTTGTAAACAAGAGGGTAGGCGGGGTTTCAGTCTGTTTAATATATACTGGTATTTGATTGGACAATAAAAATTGACATATAATTTGAAACTTAACATTTAAATGAAGTTAATGTTTATTGTCCAATCAAATTCCAGTATAAAGTAAACAAACTGAGGTATACTACCTACCTGTTGTTTACAAACATCCGAACAATCATAGCAAGGCAGTTTGGATTATTGTCATTATAATGCATCTGCCAAGGTCTTTGTCCATTAACTTTTTTTCACGTCATCTTTGAAACAACTTGGAGGAAGAACAAAAATTTGTATTTGCATGGAATTAACAGATTTTCAATCCAGGGACTTGATCCCAGCTATTAGGAATAGAATACAGATGCTATTAACAGGTTTTTTGCAATTATCTCAAAAAACAATTACATTTACGTTCAGCAGAATCCTTACGAGTCTGATATTTTGTTTCCTTGGATGGTTATGTTGTATGAAGCTGGCTATGGTGGATGCCCTTTCTTTGATCAGGCTACATGTTTGTCCATTTGTACACTTTTCTATTGTGTGTTATAACTTCTGCAGTATGCATTGATGGATCTTGATCAAATTTATACACATCAATAAGCAACGCAAGAAATACATGTTAAAAAATCCTTAGGGACGAGATCAAAAGTTCAATGTCGGATAAAAAACTTAATTCAAATAGTTTGGGGGTGGGGGGGTAAAAATCACTGCAAGTTTTGTTATCCGACATCGATTTTTGAATATGCCCGTATTGGTCAATCAAATTTTCCCAAATTAAGTTAAGGGGGGGGGGGGGGGGGCAGTGAAAAAACTATGTGAATTAAGTTTTTTATCCGACATTGAACTTTTGATCTCGTCCCTTAGAATTTATTATGTAAATGCAAAAAAGGGGTCACAATGATAAAGGCACCACAAAAAAAAATAGAAGTTGAAAAGACATCACAAAGAAGACATTGGAAAGACGTCGCCAAACAGACGTTGAAGAGACATCACTTAAAAGACGTTGAAAAGACGTCACTTTAAAGATGTTGAAAAGACGTCACTTTAAAGACGTTGAAAAGACGTCACAAAAAGACGTCATTTCACCTTTCAAATTCAACGTAAAAAAGACGTCATTCTGACGTCCCATAAAGGCGTCTTTTCAACGAAAAAACAACCAAATTTGCCAGCTGGGCGGGATTAAATAAGGGGGGGGGGTCCAGCTAGGCTATAAGAAGAAGAATTTTATTTCCAATAAAGGGCCCATTAAGAGCAAGCAATCAAATACAAATGATTTATGTTATGACATAATTTAACAAAATTAGTAATTTTAATTCATCCTTCACCTTGAAAGAAATTCTTCCTTTTAGATAAAAAGAACGTAGTTTTGCACATAAAAAAAACTGTGAGACATTTAAGAGGTAAGTAGGCCATTACAGTTCTTAAAAAATTATATATACATGTCAATCTAGCTTTAAAATAACTCAACCTCCAACTAATTGCAACACAAGCTTTTTTAAGTTCAAATTGGAACTTATACCTGTACAAACAACGTATTAAAATATATATAAATATGATTTGCGGAAAAGGTCATTTATGGGTGAAATGTGTGATTTTTAGAGAAAAATCACTGAAAACTGGAAACTTTCATTTTTGTATACATTTTGTAATATCTAAGTTATGTTGTAGATTGAAAGCTTTTACCTATTTTCTTATCATTATAAATATTGATAGAAAATGTGAAAAACTGGAAATGAAGAAAAACTGGTTTTTAGCTCACCTGGCCAAAGGCCATGTGAGCTTTTGCCATCACTTGGCGTCCGTCGTCCGTCCGTCGCCCGTAAACTTTCACATATTGATCATCTCCTCTAAAACCAATGGAGCAAATTTAACCATCTCTGTGCCACGGGCCACTTTTGGGCCACTTTTTTTATACTACGTTCACTGCCACGGGGCCACTTTTGGGCCATTGTTTTTTTTCTTGACGTTAAACAATGGGAATAACGTAGCATTACTATGACGTCACAAACTTCATTGCCGGGTACACAGTGACGAGGTTTGGTAAGGGCATCCCCATAATGAATCTAAAACTTTTTTTCCAAAAATAAGCAGTTGATAATTACGTAGCATTTGATGGATGGATGAATTATTGTTTAACGTCCAGTGTAAATTAGGACAAACGTAGTATTTGAACAAACATAGATACGTCCGGGGTAATAATCCCTCTTTCCAGGGATTACACTTATATTTTTTAAAACTTAAAAGGGCAAAGTTCCATGACACTTTTTTCTTTTTTTTTTCAAAAACAGATCAGATGTACAGTTGACTCTCGTTATCTCGAACACATTTAAGTCGAAATTCCGGGTAACTCAAATTATCTGTTTGGACCCGCAACAGCAGTAACTATACAGATTTCTCCTGATATCTCGATTTTTTATGCTTAAGTTGAACGAGATTTTCAGGTCCCAATGGATTCGACATAACGGGAATTGACTGTATACGAATATTACCATAATCCTGCATTTCTGGCCGCCTTTAATGAAATACCACCACCCCTAATGAAATTGTCTCTTGTTTTTATTTATTTTTGTAAATACTCAAATTTTTCGCAACAAACTTTTATGAAATCAAATTTTGGTCAAAATGTTCAAATGGATATAAAGAACAATGAAATGTGTTGACAAAGTGGATGAGGAAAGCTGGATGTGAAATTGAAGATATATACCTTACATGTATATTTCTATTTTACCGGCAGTACTAACTCATGTGAGTCATATCTTTTTATCAGATAAAAATAACAATACAAAAAAAAAAATAATACAACATTTCAACAAACAAAACAAAACATTCTAAAAAAAATATCCCTTTTTAAATGGCCTATCCCTTTAAATTTTTTTTTAATTCATAGATTTATTATTGGTCCAAAAAAGTTTTAAAAATAGCACAAAGTGCTCATGCCCAGTACTGATGCTAATATGCACGCTTTAGCAATGGATTTTGAATTAATACCAAAATATTTATAATTATTTACGGGGGTACTTCATAAAAAAAATCTCAACCATTTTATATAACGTAGGAAGATAACAAGGGTACCTGCATCATTTGCAAGTTTCAAGACTTCATGAAAGTTTATTATCACAAGCAATCATGACAGTAATGCAAAAAGTGCTACAACTAAAATTCACAGAGGATACTCTAACTTTGACAATTTTGCAAGTCTTGAAAAATAAGAGATATCGATTAATTCAATTTTCCGTGTTTGTAAATTAAATTGAATTTCCCCCCGCGTTCGCACTTCTATAACTTTTTATATTCATATGCTGAAGTCTGCTTGACCCAAAACGCAGTCTTCTTTAACACCCATTTCTTATTTAATAGAGATATCTTTCTATAAATGATATCCTTCAGTGACTGACTGCATATAATCCTGCATGTATGCATGCTACAATGTACTTTGACTTAAATTTTATTAAGTTCATTGAACTATTTGCAGATTGGGAGTATTTTGCTCCGTTGAAACCGCCATGACAATTGTCCATTACTGGACTAAAAACAGATGTGGAATATGTTTTATTTTCACGGATTCATTCATTCAGACTTAAACAGTTAGGACTAATCATTTTATTACTGAGGGGGTCTGGGTTTTTTTTTCAAAACAATTTTTTTCTGTCTACCTTGTTCTGAAAAAAAAAATTGTATATTCCTGTATGTTCAAACAAACATTAAGCCTGCATATTCAACAATTGAGTCTCATTTATGTTCTTCAAAATAAATCTGTTATGCCTCATGTGTGAAATATATAATTTGATATTTCCAGACCGGAAAAAAATAAGGAAGTACAGGTTGGTGCCTTATATGTAATTAGCCTGATACCGGTATACTTAAAAATTTACTGTTATAGAATTGTTTAAATTTTGTTGAAACTGAGTCGTACCTTACTCGTGCGAAGCAAGGACAGTCAGGGGATCGACTTGTTTGAGTCAGAATTGTTCTGATGCAAAAAAATCAGAACTCACCTACGTATATACGTCATAAAAAATTTCGTCGATTTTCGCCGATGTAAAGATATTTCAAAGTTGTCACGTTGCTATTGCCTCCAATAAGAAATATTGATAGTCAAGACTTCGGAGGTCACTTGCGCTATTACAAACTCTTGGACTTACACCATGAGTGAGTGGTTTATAGATTTTATTCCATGTTTTTGACGAAAAATCAACATTTTTTAGTCTGACTTTAATTCTTTGCACTGTCTTAAATCGGTTTTTTTCAACCTCTCTCATAATTTTTACGCAATCTTTACACATTTTTGCGTTAATCAGAAAATTTTGGTGTAGGTTCACGACCTATAAGAGAGGGTTCACGGCATCTAAAGATGGTAACTGTCGTGTACATTTAATTGCATTCTGACGTGTGCAAGTAGCATGACAGGAAAATCGGAAAGAAGGAAGATAACTCCGTCTTCCTTATACATTTTTTCTACTGAAGACCGTAAGTTGTTTGTCGACCTCGACAAAGCCTGGAAATTTATTTGATTTTACCAACCAAAAAATTCCAAAACGATTACTGAAACCTATTTTTTTTCTGAAAATTGTGCAAAAATATCTTTGAAGGTTGTATTTCTTTGTACAAAAAAAAATTTAAAAAGCTCCTTTGTTATATTTTATTTTTAGTTACATAAGCTTAAATCTAGAATATTTTCGAATATTATAAAAATTCTAAATTGTTAGAAAAAGATAAAAAAAGTTTTCTATCTATTTCACAATATCCTTATTTTAATATTGTTTGTACGATTTTATTATTATTTTTTTAAATGCTCAAATATTTTTCATTATATGTCATATCATCATTTTGTTTAATTTAGTAATGACACAATACATTTTTGTTTTCACTTTGAAAATTTCCAGATAAACTGGTTTTCATCTTATTATTTATCTTTTTGTCATTTTTAAAAACTACAATCCGCAAGAAGGTCACATTTTGAGGGGGAGGAAATCGATCCTGTAAGGGAAATGGTAAAAGCAATTGTAGGCATCTTGTTCTACATATTAAAGCGTAAACTATCATACATTCAATAATTTAAAAGTTCAATTCATATAACATTTTGTACTCCATTCTGCTTTTTTTAATTTTTCGATCGAGTTATTTTATTTAAGATTCTCAATTAATCAAGTTGGGGGGGGGGGGGGGGGGGTGGGCTCGCATACCTCGGTAGCTTCGGTGGCCGGGTAGTCCAGGTAGTTCGTCATATTAGCCTGTCAACTTCGAATCTCACATGTGGCGGGGTGTGTTCGACTCCGATCTCAATTGATATGGATTGCCAATTTTTCTACCAGAGGTCGATGGTTCTCTCCGGGTACTCAGGCTTCCTCCATCAATAAATACTGGCCGCCGCGAAATAGCTAAATGTGCTGAAAACGGCGTAAAATCCCAACTAAACAAAAAAACAAGCTATTAATCAGATATATGTGTACTTTTATGTACAGGAAACTCACAGATCTCATTTACGAGTTTTATACATATATAAGGTATTTTGCTTTTATTTTGTTGCATTTGAAAGTTTTGTATACATGTAAATGTATGCTTTAAATACTGTTTTATGGTAAATGAAGTAATATTTCCTCAGAGTTTCTTTGCAGATAAGCATTGGAGCTTAATGCAGGGATCAGCGTAAAAAGTAGTTCCGTAGGCATGTTAGGATGAAGTCCTAGTTTTGCTCCTTCTCATGGATGTACAAAATATTTCATCTGGTAAACAATGACTACTACTAACTTTAAAAAATAAACATCTAGATAACTTCCTTATTGCATGTTAAATTTGCTTTCATTTAAAGATTTTATTCACGGATGCAGTAAGTTAACGTCTCGCATAATTTATCGAGTGCGTAATTGTCCCCGGATGGAAAGGGGGGTGTCTACTCCCTATTATTACTTGTTAGTATGAGTATGGCAAAATATAATTAAAGGGTGTGGTTTTGCTAAGAAATCACTTAGTTAAGTAAACTCCGCCAACATTACCCGATTGGTATGCATAAAACGAGTCAAGTTAAAAATTTGCTTAGCAAAATCTTACTTCATTGAAACCCTGCCCGTTAAGATTTGACTTAACTCTAAAATAAATAGCGGGTAACTCTAAAATAAAAAATGGGTGACTTCAGTCGTTTCAAAACCCAATTAAATAATAAAACTTCATTCAAACAAAAGGGCATGCATTTTAAACAAAATATCCAATTACCCCCTTTTATATTCTCTGTGAATATTTGATTTATATTAAAACTTTGTATCTTGGCTTATTCATACTTTTGGTTTGGCGAATAGGCACATTTAATATGTGGTAAAGTTTAAAACTTATAAAATAAGATAAATTTGTAACAATAGGCTATCGTAAGTTTATCTCCTCAGTCTATATATAGATTTACCAAATATTTACTACGACACGCATGAAATTAATGCATTTAATGAATGATAATTGTTACTCATCAGTGTCTACCTTTATTGTTTCCGTATGATACATTAGAAGGGAACAGATTTTTAGAGATCACACAAATCCCATAGATACATGGATCGATCACCATCTGAGGACGTCAAAATATTCAAATTTGACAGAAATACAAATTTTACACGATTGTGTTCATTCAATTTGTATATCGAATGTTATGTCGTCAGTGCACTGTTATTGTCTTTATACTGCAATCTTTGGTGACATTAGTCGATATTACTACCAATTTTAAAATTATTTAAAACGTTTGTTACCTTCAAGATGCCCCAGTTGATTTGTTGCCCGGGGGAAGTCACCCTTTGAAAGATCGATGAGAAGGTGTACAATTGATAGTTGCATAAGATTATTCAAAATAAGGGAAAATTTGGCTGTAAATATTTTTTTCAACAATATAAAATACGTAACACATGTAATAAGAGAATACGTATTGAATTTTGTTTTAAAGATTTGTCAGTAGGTTTGTAAATTTTATTTTTTTTTTTTTTTTTTGGGGGGGGGGGGCTGAGATTTTTGTACTTGATAATATATTTTTTTCTGGATAAAATCAATTTTTTTTTCACACTTCTAGCAAAGTAGTTTTTTTTCGAGAAGAGAGTTTTTAGTTAATTTTATGCAGCATGAAGTATTGGATTAATCTTTAGTTGAAATAATCTAGCAAAATATTATAAGGATTTAATTTTTATTAGAACATCCATTGGCTATTGTAAGTTAACAACGCCCTTCTAGATCTACTCTGTACACACATCTTGAAGGTTCAACTAAAAACTCGGTGCCTTACCGTAATTTACGACCCATATATGTGACACGTGACTTTCAATTAACTTGCGTACAGTAAATGTATTAAATGGTTGCCACCAAACATAAATGAATTGACATGCCTATTTGCCTTTCAGGATAAAAAAAATGGCGTACTGTACATCATGTTTATATTTTTTTAGTTATTTTTCTTCTTCAAATTAACACCTATTTTCATATTTCATAATGTTCTTGATTATTTAAAAAATATTTTATAGTTTGTTTTTATACTAAAAAATAAAAGATTTTAAAATAGTACACTTCCTTGATCTGCCACTATTTTTAGAATATTATAAAGATTTTTTTAATTACAATAAGTATGGTGTAATTTATTTTGATTTAAACTCAATTCAATTCAGCTAAAACTTTTTGCAAACATATAAAACTAAGCGGGTTATATCAATACAAATTCATCTCATGATAAATTCAACGAACACATACATGATATGAAAATAGCTTTACATCCTCCCTTCCTCGGTTCTAATGACTGAAATACAAAATAAATCAAAATTTCTATATCATTGGGTGTTGATGGGTTTAAAATCTTTCCTCTGTTTCCATGTAGTAAATAATGGGATTTTTTTTGTAAAAATATTTTAGAATAGGTTTTCTCAGTTCCAAATTTTCTTACAATCGAATGTAAAAAAACACACATGTTAACAAGGACGTATAATTAACATATATACGTCCTTGATGTTAATAAGCAAATATCAAAGTCAGGACTTATTAGTGCACTCGGGACACTTTGGGATTGTGAAATGATTTCATCTGTAGTATAATTTGGTACAATTTGCAATTTAAACGGTTTTAGAGATAGATGTCCTTTTTATCAAACAACGGACACAATCCATTTATTACTGAACAGATCAATCGAGAATGGACTGTTAAATCCCAGTAGATCTATTACGTTTGTAATTATAATGCCGTTATGGTCCATTGAATTAAAGTGATCAGACTGAATTTTTCTTACATTGAAGTCTTTAATGTGTGAGATGTTTCTGAGTGAAAACGAGTTCTAAGGTTGAAGATTCTACATTAATTTTTCGAAGAATCTATGTTAAGGTCGAATCGAACTAATTGAAAGTATCCTACAGTTTTCTGATTTTTCGAAGTAAAAGTCCATAAAAAGCATTGTGTAAATCCTCCAGTTTCGTGAAAAGGTAATATTATATTGCTACATACACGAAAGCTCTGATGATTTAAAAAAAAAAAATATTTGGTGTTCCCATGTTCGACTGTTGAAAATTACAAAAAAGCACCAATAGTGGGCAATTTTTAGGTAACGTCATGACGGCGTTCGTTAAACGTTGCAGATATTGTAACCTAAACTATTTACTTTGCAGACCAGTTACTTTCTTTCATTTTCTTATTTTTTACCTTTTATATAGGGGCCTTGGTGGCCGAGTGGTTTAGGTAGTTCGTTATGACTATTAGGTACTCCGGCTTACTCCATCAATAAAAATTGGCAGCCTCGAAATTGACGAATGTGCTGAAAATGGCGTATTTTATATTAAAAAAGGAGTACAATTATCTAAATTATTGTATTTTTACTGGATTATAAAATATATGGTAACATTGAATCCGCTTGTCAGTGCGAATAACAAGGTAAAACTTTACACGTAGAGAAAACAATTTATTTATTAAACTTTATCGTTGGGTATGCAACAGCATGTATAGCAATAAATAATATTTAATATTCAAATTGTTCTGCTCAAGCTAAAAAATCCAAGAATGATGGTATATAATTTCATAAGTGTGAGCGTTCTAAGCAAGTTATATTGTAGTCCGCTGCAAAATCCGCTGTGCGCTAATTTATAATATATTTCGTAGGCAATATTTGTTATAAATTTATCAACAATGTATCTAATACACTAGGGAACTATTTCATCAAATAACATTACCAAATGCTGAGCCATACATTTACACTTACCGGTATGTAATTTATAAAACCGTGCGTATCGTCATTATGGTAGACTAAAATATGAAGATTTTGTCCTAAAACTTCTAATAATATTTGAAATTTTATTCATCCGACTGAATGATTTGCCTTAATACTTACTGAAATAAATACGAATTCTCTGTAGAATTATAAAAAATGTGCGAGACTTCCAAGGAAGACATGTGTCGCCTGCGGACGTCAATTTTTACAAAAGATATTAAAATTTTCTAAAAATGAATTATATATGAACACCTTTGCATTAACGTTAATGCACAGAGAAAGTTTCAGCAAATTCCTTTGAGCGGTTATGGAGAAGTTGAGGATAGAAGTTTTGACCCCCCCTTTTTTTTTCAAAAATGTCAATTTTTAGAAAAAAAATTAAAATGTTCTAAAAATGAAATATATATGCACACCTTTGCATTAAGGTTAATGCACAAAGAAAGTTTCATCAAATTGCTTTGAGCGGCTATGAAGTAGTTGAGGATAGAAGTTTTGAACCCCCATTCTTTCAAAAATGTCAATTTTTACAAAAAAAAATTGAAATTTTATAAAAATGAAATATATATGCACACCTGTGCATTAAGGTTAATGCACAGAGAAAGTTTCATCAAATTCCTTTGAGTGGTTTACGAGTAGTTGAGGATAGAAGAAAAGTGTGACGACGCAAGACGCAAGACGACAGAAAGTGATCCCTATGTGTCGACCATGCGTTCCGCAGGCGACACAAAAAGTAAGTTACGGTGAGTCAAAATACATGTATGTAGACATGTATACTTTCTTGTGAACCGTAATCTTCATTTCTAATTTCACATAGGCGGAGCCAGAGGATCGACGAGTTGGGAGGGGGGGGGGGGGGGGGGGTGGAATTTTCAATTTAATCTTCTCATGTGTTCTTAGTTAATGAAGATTTAAAGACTTTCTTTCAAGGTACAACATCTTATCTAGTTTAATTACCCAGATATGTTTAATTACCAATGAATTTCAAATAGTTGGTTTTAAAAAGACAGACAATTTTAAATAATCTTGTGTTTATATATGAATCAATGTGTAAGTCATTGTATATGAAGGGTGTGCGAGTCATTAAATACATGCAAATCTTCAACGGGCACTGATGGAAAAATTAATTTTACTTTCTTCGCTGCGATACATTTCCATCCAATTAACTCTTCGTCTTTTTTATTATCAGATTTGTAAAAAGTTACATACATGGTAATTTTCACATCTATTTTTCAATCAACCATTACAAAAGATCACTGCATATGTTATGGTCACTTTCTTAAAATTTTCGTTGGATAAATATGAAGATTTTCAACAATGTGAAGCTGTGTTTCTAGTAATTTTAGCACAAATTTTTTGGTTACCTCAAGGAGGGGGGGGGGGGGGGGGTGTCATCCTATAAATTCGCCAATGTTGCAGGTTTTTCTAACAAGCTTTTCAGCAACCATAAATCTGCCCTTACAAAATTCGGTTTTATATATTTATCGTAATCTGAACTACATAAACTGTGACGACAAAAGAAATATATGGAATACCAGCGGGATTACAAAGGAGATTTGCCAGTACGTAGACTAGGACTATTTCTGTATGGGGATGAACTACTCTCAATGTATACCAGTCCGTAGGGCATACTTTACTTCTTTTTTGAAGGGGTTACAAATTTACTAATTTTGGAGATCTTTGGGATAAAACTTCAGACGCACAACGTATCTTTTGGGGGTAAAAAATTATGAGGCATTTTAAAAGGGATAAAAGATGTTTTGGCGTATATTTGGGAATATTAATATTTGAAAATTTTCATCTTTAGTGCATGTACCTGTGACTTATTTAGTCCAAAGTCTACAAAATGTATCAAAAAAAATTTACATTTTAAAATAAATAGCTCAAATCATACTAAGCTAAACATTTTATGTATTTGTTAAGTATTTCATATTCTGTCAACATTTAGGTGAGTTTATTATTATTAATATCATGCTAAAAACTTATTAAACCGTTGGTGGTTAAACGATATTACGCGCGTCATCAGTTTAATGAAATCTAATATTGCTGATTACGTTTAAAAGTAGTAAGGCCTTTTTCGCCATATTTATTTCACTTCTAGGGCCATTTTCAATAAGCCGTCTGAGGCCTATAAAAATTTCTGTGGGCATAGCCTAGTATGTGTTCCCTTAAGATTTGCTAATACATGTAATAACTAACATATAAGTTACTAAAAAAATTCTTCTTACCTAAACATGGGAGACATTTTTAACACAAATTTGCGAAATTAACTTCTTGAATACAATTTTTCCACGTGAAGGACACTCAGAACCAAAACTTGTTTTTGGTGTAAATGAGTTTATGAATCTCTTTGTATATGACAATAGAATGATTTTGGGTCTGAAATTCCTTCTTGGCAATATTCCAAAAATGATACAAATTTACCCAAATTGCCCATATATGCACACGACCTTTGCGGGTAAAATTTTTTTCTTATAAGGTGCATTGCTTACAACCGATTAAGATAAAAAGTAGAAAAATATTTCAGATTAAAAATCAATGTTTAAGAGTGAAACAAATACTGGGGAAAGTGGCCCTACTCATCTGTTTTCTCCATAAAGCCGAATTGGTGTTATTCACCTTGAAACTTGTAATCACAGATATAATATATATACTGTATATAACTATTCCTTCTCTCTACCAAGTATTAAAATAGCAAAATATCCTGATCCATGAAAACTGATTTGTGCATTGGAAAATGTTTGAAACCGAGATGAAAAAGCCAGTTCCTATACGACAGAACTTTAAAAGAAAAAAGTCAGTCTGTCTGTCGATCAGATGATTCGAAAAGGAGAAATGTCAGATGAATTTATTCAATTTCTTTCTCTTACACAATTTATTATCACTCCAGCAGGTCTCAATTTTTACGGATGAATCACATTTTAACATATTACTGGAAATTTTGCCAATTAAAAAGATGGTCAATTCAATGCGTGCCATAAAAAAATTGGTAAAATTTTCAACCTTGCGATGACCAATTAATTTTGTAATTTAAAACAACTGTTACAGTGACTATAACAAGCGAGAATTTATACTGAAATTTACTGATTAAAATCACTTTGCAGGATATTATGTCATGAAAATATACAAGTTGACTCCAAAAAGTAATAATTTAAACCCGAAAGAGGGTGGTGTGTATAATACTTTATTTATTTATTTGGAAATGCGCCAAGAAAGGGCGAAAGGCTATTACTTGTTATCATCTCTTGCTAAATACGAGGTCATGACCTTCCTGATAAGGCTGCGGTACAATGTATGATTATTTAGATGTTGATTAATTACTATTGTATAAAATAAAAACAATTAGTGGAGGCATATTATGGCAGATAGGGGAATTAATAGTTGCCATCTTATAATGTTTACTATAACAAGTTTGCATTGATAAATCAACATTTTGATATAACATAATTCCTATAAATTTTCCAGAATTTAATTTTAGTAAAAGATATAATGGCAACTGGGGGTATTCCTAAACTTTAGACCAGGCAAATCAAATTTGTAGACACGAGAGAGAGAGAGAGAGAGAGAGAGAGGGGGGGAGGGTGACATATAATGGCATATAGAGGAATTGATTGTTACCATCTTATAATTCCTACCAATATTCCAGCATTTAGTTTTAGTAAAAGATATAATCAGAAGATCCAGAAAAATGTCAAACATTTTATCAAGAGGATGAAAGTATTTAAAATTGAAATTATTTCTCTAAACCTGGGACATTTTCTGAACCAGATCCTGAAAAAAGTTGTATTTTATGTAACTTGCAAAGCCAATTAGTCAAAAATTAAGCTGATTGAAAGTATGTAATCATTATTTTCATCAGTAAGTTATCTATTAATATAACACATTTGTTCTCGGATCAGTTTTATTAAAACATTGAAACAGAAGGTAATAATTTTTTTTTAGATTTTTCGTCATTGGTCAAATTTTTTATTTCCCCAGTTTGATTATTGTATGATCCTTCTAGCTTTTAAAAAATACTGCAATTGTTTTACTTTTAAAAAATCAATGTTTTTTATCCATTTTTTCAGAAACAATGTGTATAAATGTGTATAAACAATGTGGTACAACGATAAGCACTGTAAAAGATAATAAAGTTTGTACCATATACAGATGGATATAAGATTTTTGAAAGACCACTACTTATGACCAGCTGTGTTGGATGTCACAAGCAAATCATGTTAATTACCCTTGATATGTGGGAAAGTAATACCATCAGTACAGACAGATTAAGTGACTGTACTTCTCAGAATTTTTTATCGTCTCAAAAAATTTTGACCCCCCAAATTTTATTTCAAACATTTTGACCCCCAATAATTCTCAACCCCCCCCCCCCCCGCCCCATTTAAATATTGACCGGCCCCTAAGCTAACATGCCTTATTGTGTTGTATTTGGATTTTAATTCTATGGTGGTTAAGTCTGTTTCTTTTTGGGAGGTTTCCAAAAGAACAAGCCAGGTTTTTAAACATTTGGTACATTATTCTAGAATGATGGCTTCATAGCAAAGTTTTGTTAAAACCTTTCACTGAAGATCCCAAGAGACTAGCCATGTTGGGCTACCCAGTCAATAAATTCACTGCCTATTCAAAGAAAAGCGTATGAAGAAAAGTGAAGACTTTAAAAAAGATACATAAATGTGGGGTAAAAAACTGATTTACATTTAAAGGGGGTGTTGATTATCTATAAAACATAGGTAATATAAACAAAATATTAATTTTAATAATTAGTAATTTTAAGTTTTATCCCATGTATTTTTTAAATCCCAGATTTAGACCCATTTGATTTTCCTTGCACGTATTATACATTGTACACATCATAGACATACGTGAAATATTCTTGGTGCATTAAATTAAAATTAGAATAAAGCTTTACATTCAGGTTTGAAAAATTTTTCACTATCGATATCCTACAATAAAAATGGTTTAATAAATACTTTCATAATTTGGTGTCACCATTGGTGTTTGAAGCATGTCGGATCGACTTTTATAGTGTGTTATGATACTTTTCTTTTAGTTTCCTTGACCATATTCACAAAAAAGTGGGGGGAGGGGGGCTCTTCGATTTAACTGCTTAACCATTTTATGCTCGTGTCCCAAGTTGGGAATCTCAGTTACCTTTCTGTTTACTAACTTGTTGATATTCTGACATGAATTGTACCGCTATGTCCGTTTTTCCTCAAACATACAGTTAAAAGTTTAACATGAATCATATATTGGATAGTGGAAATAAAGCATTTTCGGATACTCCACAATAAAACAATCCACAAAGTCCAGATTCTTTAAATTATTCAAAAGGTGCTTGAAGAACATTCATCAAAGCTTCTTATGCAGCTTGAAATGTAAATCCGAATGTCGCCGAACAACTTTAAAATATAATCTGTTTGTTAAGTTTGTGAAACGGTGAAACTTTAGCAAATCGGATGTTGATGATGTTTTCGTTTAATTTTTTTTTTTTTGGGGGGTAAAATACTCATTAGAGCAAATATACTTTGGTGACAGGAATAAAATTGGGAAGTAGAGCACCTATATTATTTTACTAATTATTTTCTTACTTTTGATGACCGGGTAAATTGCAGAAAAGTAGTTTGTATTTTTTGCAGACACGACATATTCTTTTCTTCAGAAAAGTAAAACTGTTATTTCCCAAAAAATTGTGGACATTTAAACCAATTTATCTCGTCGAATTTACACCCACCCCCTTTCCCATAAAAAATAAAATAAAATAAAAATGAAAAAAAAATAAAAACAACAAAAAAAAACAAATGAATAAAGGAAATGTAATGAAATAGAGATAAACGAAAATTACACAATAACGGAGTTACAAATAAAATTTACATTTACTACATTTAAATTCATATTTAAAAAAATATATAATTCTTTATCCGTCTTGTTTTTTTCAATAAAGATTACCAGTACTACATGTTTTTAGATAAAATACATAAAATCTTGATATCATCCTAACTAGCTATCCCGCCCGTTTATGCCTGTTCAGAATTTGTTCTGGACGATTAAACACAATAAACATGTGATAAGATAATTAACACCGGACTTATTGTTTACTCTGACACGTGCCGATGAAAAATATTTATGTATGAATCTAATAATAATGAGATTTTAAATTCATGGTTTTTTTTGGCATTTTGATTTTAATTTTATGACCTTTTTCTTCATTTCTCTCATTTTATAAAATTATAAAAAAAATAAAATAAAATATGCCTCGATCGTCCACGAATGAGGAAAAGTAAAATAGACAAGATATGAACTTCTTGACAACAAAGATCATGGAAATAGGAATCTGTATTGTGGTATTCTCTACAATCAAAACTGCTGCAAGTACCCTCCCCCTTTCCCCAACACTTTCCTTACCGGGGAATTTAAGCCGATGCTTACATAGTAAGAAATTCTGATTACTCTTTAGTGGAAGAAAGCCAAACATAGTGAATCAAACTTTGGCTTTGATATATATATAGAAAAGGAAAATGACATTGTATGCGTAAAAAGTCGTTCTTGTGCATCGAAATTGGTATCAGAGAATATTATCGTTATCATCATGATCATTTTTAAATGAAATAAAAGCGTAAGAACGGAAATGGACTTTATTAATGCATACTACGTACATGTACGTATGTTACAGTTTGTAATTCCGATATGGGAACGATTATAATACGGATGCAGTTTTAGGTTTTTTTTTCACCCACAGGTGTTTGAATGCCTTAATCTGACCAACAGAAAATATTAACTTGGAGTTGCCTTATCAGAGGCCCGAATTTTAGATCGTAAAATATTGTCATAGATTCATATCCAGCTCATACATGTCATATTCAAAGGTCTCACTTGGTAACTTCGTAATTAAACGTATAATACTCACTTTTTAATGTAAGTTTCATTTCTTATTTTGTAGTCTCACATTTTGATGTGACAAGGGCGAATCTAGAATTTGGGGAGGGGTGACATCCACCCCACATTTAATTATTGCCCCTCGCTGCAACGCGACGGATGAATTTAGTAATGATCTGCGTCCGCCCGTGCGTTCGTCTATGCGTCTCATAATTCTGAACAGATTAAACAAAAATAAAGAAATATTAAATGAAAAAGGAATGAAAGTGAACATTTTGTTTAAAATATTTTAAATGCCCTTTTGCACTAAAACCAACCTAAACATAAAAAAACAAGCTATACTTGTATGATTAATTTATACATTGTACCTATATGAATTTCACATATACTGATTCAAATATTTAAATAAAAATGAAAGCAGATTTTAAAGTTTAAGCCATCGTCTGTGAAGAAATAAATGAAAATCTTCAATGCACGATGATGGAAAATTAATTTTACTTTCATACCTTTCCATCGCATTCTTCTTATCTGTATTATCCCGTTGTAAAAAGTTACACGCGTGTTAGTTTTCACAACTATTTTTCATTTATTATCAATTACATGTACTACAAGAGATCATTTGTAATGATCACTTTCTTAAGATTTGATAATTATAAACATAATCAAGGAATTCGATTTGTGTTTTTTTTTTATTTTTCATATAACATTTTTTAGTGACCTTAACTTAGGAGAGGGGGACACGTGCTCCCTGTGCTCCGTAAATCTGCCACTGAGTGATCTTTCTCAAATTTTCATAGTTTTATATAATGTATACATGTAATTAAGTTGAAAAGTTAAGTTATAAAAAGTGCAAAAGTGGCCGTTAATACATTTGGCTGGGTTACATATATCATGAACCAAGAAATTCTTATTTAGTTTAATTCTATATCCTCGAAACAGTTTATATTTTGATGAAATGCCCTCTAATAAAACACTAACTGTTAACAAATCTTTATGATGTCTATTTTTATCTTGCCTGACCAGAAATGACAAGCAACATTTTTAAAACTATTATTCAAAGGTGACCAAAGCAAAACGTTTTTGCAGCAGAAAATTAATTTGAAACCCTCAATTAATATCTGCAAATTCATTCCGAAATCGCATAGCTTAATGGACTAGAATATGACGTATGAGATCCCTAGTCATTAAAAAAAGCGTGGTTTGACTTCAGAGGAATCTTGGACTATCTACATAATTTATTCAGTTTAAAACTACATGTATTTTCATGATTTTGATTTGATTTGGCACCGGTGCACACCCTATCAGTTTCGTTTCTTTTTTTTAAACTCAGATTGCAAATAATCTTTATATAGTTTGACGGGGTGTGTTCGACTCCGATTTAATTGACAAGGATTGCCAATTTTCCTACCGAAGGTCGGTGGTTCTCTCCGGGTACTCCGGCTTCCTCCACCAATAAAAACTGGCCGCCGCGAAATAGCCAAATGCGCTGAACACGGCGTTAAACCCCAACGAAACAAACAAACAATCATATAGTTTGATGTTAGTTTCTCAAAAAACTTTGTCTACTCAGTTTGAAAAAAATATCTTTCCCGGTTTCTGATGTCAGTATTGTATTGTTTTACCTCTTTTTTTGTTGAAATCAGACAGGAAGACATTCTGATTTAATGAAGTAAGTTTGTTACTGTTTCAGTTAAATTGAGGCCACTGATTTTCTCAGGTCAGTTTCATTTTTTATTTGTTGAAGTCAGATTCGGAACTATTCAGCTTATAATTCATACTCATGTAGATTCCTATTTGATCAAGTCAGTTGCATTTCTTATTTGTATTAGTCAGATTCGAATATATATCCGTCTCGCAGTAAAACAAATGAAGATTCTTATTTCATGAAGTCAGTTTGTTGGGGTCCCATGCCCAGTTACTCATCCCAAGTCAGTTTCATTTCTTATCTATTTAAATCAGATTCGAAAATACCCAGCTGAAAGTCATAAACTTGTAGATTCTCAATGGATTTAGTCAGTTTGTTCGGTCTCATTTAAATTGTGCGCACTGATTTTTTCAATTCGGTTTCATTTATTTTCGTTTAAATCAGATTGAAACTAAAGTCGAGAAATACCAAAGGGATATTCGAAGGAGGGGAAAATCGAAAACAACTGACATACTCCGAAGAACACCGAAGACAAGACCAAAACAATACAAACACTACACTTAAAACCTAAAAACATATGAACAACATGGATCCCACCAAAAAACCGGGGATAGTCTCTCAATTTTGCAGCTATGTCAGTTTGCTACTTTCTCATATTCTCATTTAAGTTATCCTTCATAAAATATACTAGTCAAGAGATTCCTCTGACGTCTGATGACCCTGTTTCTCAATTGACTAGCGTCAGAGATCACTCTATATACAAATTTGTCGACTCTCTCCAGATATTGTTAATCAGTTTTATATAGGGATTTTATTTCTTGTAAATGAACTTGAGTTGAGTGCTTTTTTTTATGTCAGCTAATTAACCCTATCTTTCACAGTTTTTTTCATCACTACAGTGGTAAAAAAGAAGTCATGAAATATTTTTCATCTTTTAATTGAGTAGAATTTTAACATAATTTATATAATCTATTGTTCTGTAGATTAAACGGTCTAGATATTATATATTACTATGTTTTATTGAGCCAAGCATAATAGTGCTCAGATGTCAATATGAAGCTATCGTATTTAAATACTGTTCGGAGCATCCCTTTTGTGAAGATTACTGTGGTCCTTCTGCAGAAATTTTTCATCTTATCTTTTTTCGCAAAATGTATCTCCTCCGTGACCAATTCATATACCTGCTGTTCCTTGTCAGTTAACGTTGGGGTATGAAAGTAGGATATTGAGAAGGATTTTTTGTTAGAGAATGCTGTTTTTATCACACAATCCTTTAAAATTATATTAATATTCACAGCAGAATATAACAAAACATTCATTTTTATGGTAAATCTGTTATCATCATTTATGGTAAGATTTCCTCTGTTTAATTTGTTAAAAGGTGACCGAATTGTTTCACTGAACTCCCAAATGGATCAGCGAATGTATACATAACACGGGATCTTTAAATCATAAATTACACGTTTGACCTTTATTTTACAATGTTATTCCTGAAATTGTATATAATTACAATTTCCGGAAAAGGCTAAAGGCAGTTTTCGAAAACGAACAATAAGAAATTGAAAAAAAAAATCGGAACTTTCCAAAGAAGAAAAGATGTATTTTATTATTACCCGGCTCCTTTAGTTTTTTTTTATTTAGCAAGTTTATGCGCACATCATTTTCTGACTGTAACAAGTAAGTTAAGAACAACGAGAAGGGAAGTTACTCTTACTAAAAAAATGTCTTGAATTGGATCAAGAAGAAAAATCTTAACTTGAACAAACTTACTTGTACAAGTCAGAATAATATACGATTAACTAAAGAGAGATAACTCTTCCCGGATTTTTTTTCTGACAGTTAAGAGTAAGAAACATTCTGACTTAAATATGTAGATCCCCTGACTGAAGGAAGGACTTTTGTTGGGTAAAATTGTATTTTTTTAACAGTGTTTCAGGCAAGAAGTCTTGGTTTTAATGGTTCTTTTACTGAAAAAAATTTAAGATAGATACGAAAAAATAAGGGCGGTATAGATAATCCGTTCACAAATATAGAACACTAAGTGAACCAAGAAATCTGTCACACACCCAATAGAAGTTTTCTTCCGATTTTAACTTCTATCCAGATTATGTTGCGCAATTGTGACCCATGTTTCTATTGATATGGTCCTCTTTCTTTTTTTTTTCTTTTTTTTTTGGGGGGGGGGGGGGGGGGGGGGTTGGGTTTAATCGAGATTTTCACTGTATATCACTAGGGAAAGTATCTATAATAAGTTAAGAATAATTGTACCTTGAGCACAACTAATGGGTTTAAAACGACGAAATGTGCCTCGCAATTAGTAAATAATATGACAAAAAACGGATAAGGTCATATAGCTATATATATTTCATCCTAGCTCTCTCCCATAAAAAAAAACAAATGGTTGTTCCCTTAATGAATATTCCATGAAATTGAAAATCTAGAAAATTTTCCATATTCAGAATCAATATTCCCTTATTTTACCCCTTTATGGAAGCTATAGTTGTGCCATTGTTAACGTCATGCTATTGTGAACGTCACCGGACAATCGGCATTAAAAAAACAAACAAAAAAACAGTTTGGCAGTGAACGTAAATTTATGTGAATTTCTCGTGGCACTGAAAGGGTTTAACCATCTCTGTGCCACGGGCCACTTTTGGGCCACTTTTTTCATACTACGTTCACTGCCACGGGGCCACTTTTGGGCCATTGTTTTTTTTCTTGACGTCAAACAATGGGAATAACGTAGCATTATTATGACGTCCCACACTTCATTGCCGTGTACACAGTGACGAGGTTTGGTAAGGGGCATCTCCATAATGAATCTGAAACTTTTTTTTCCAAAAATAAGCACTTGATAATTACGTAGCATTTGATGGATGGATGAATTATTGTTTAACGTCCAGTGTAAATTAGGACAAACGTAGTATTTGAACAAACATAGATACGTCTGGGGTAATAATCCCTCTTTCCAGGGATTACACTTATCTTTTTTAAAACTTAAAAGGGCAAAGTTCCATGACACTTTTTTTCAAAAACAGATCAGATGTACAGTTGACTCTCGTTTTCTCGAACATATTTAAGTCGAAATTCCGGGTAACTCAAATTATCTGTTTGGACCCGCAACAGAAGTAACTATACAGATTTATCCTGATATCTCGAATTTTTATGCTGAAGTTGAACTAGATTTACAGGTCCCAATGGATTCGACATAATGAGAGTTGACTGTATATGAGTATTACCATAATCCTGACTTTCTGGCCGCCTTTTATGAAATAGCATGGATTATTTACCACCACCCCTAATGAAATTGTCTCTTGTTTTTATTTATTTTTGTAAATACTCAAATTTTTCGCAACAAACTTTTATGAAATAAAATTTTGGTCAAAATGTTCAAATGGATATAAAGAACACTGAAATGTGTTGACATAGTGGATTAGGAAAGCTGGATGTGAAATTGAAGATATATACCTTACATGTATATTTCTATTTTACCGACAGTACTAACATGTGAGTAATATCTTTTTAGCAGATAAAAATAACAATAAAAAAAAAAAATAATAATACAACATTTCAACAAACAAAACAAAACATTCTTAAAAAAATATCCCTTTTTAAATGGCATATTCCTTTAAATTTTTTTTAATTCATAGATTTATTATTGGTCCAAAAAAGTTTTAACCATAGTACAAAGTGCTCATGCCCAGCTAGTACTGATGCTAATATGCACGCTTTAGCAATGGATTTTATATAAACAACCAAAATATAATTATTTACGGGGTACTTCATAAAAAGAAATCTCAACCATTTTATATAACGTAGGAAGATAAGAAGGGTACCTGCATCATTTGCAAGTTCCAAGACTTCATGAAAGTTTATTATCACAAGCAATCATGACAGTATTACAAAAAGCACTGCAACTAAAATTCACAGAGGATACTCTAAATTTATATATGGTTATAGGGTGGGAATCTCAAAGTTTTCAAATTTATAAAGACAAACATATTTTGAGAGGCAGGACATAATACCCACTAGGTAAACCCATTATACATCAATGAATGTGTATACTAATAAGAAGAAAAAAATATAGTTATAGGGTGAAGATCTCTACCATTTCCAGTTCGAGATCATATAGCAATCTTATTCCATTTTTATTTCCGAAATTTATCACTTTTTATTCCTTCAGATAGCTGTTTATTAATAAATAATAAATATTATTAATTTCTACACGGCAGTAGTTAATTCCCCAATGATTACTTTTGATAGCTACTAGCGTCCTCGATTTTTCTGATTTTAACTTCTATCCCGATTACTTTGTGCAATTTTTCTATAGACTTGGACCTCTTTTCTTTTTCATTTTTTCTTCTTTGTTTTTTTTTTTTTTTTTGGAAGGGGGGGGGGGGGTATTCGAAATTTTCAGGATGTATCATTACGGAAAGCATGTAATGGATGAATTTGTTCCCTGCGCACAACTGACAACGAAATTTGCACCACAATTTATATCAAAGATTTTGTTAAATTCAGTAAAAAATATGACAAAAAATGAATGAGGTCATATAGCTATATATTGATGCATACATGCCAATGCTCCGGATTTCTCCCTGAACCTCAGGAAATTTGACCCTATTACCGGGTTACTGGGTGAACTGTAATATTCTCCGGGATTTCTAAATTTCAGGGATTTTTTCAGTGCTTATACATCGTTTAATGGTTTAAAAAATATCTGTTTGATCTGATAAAAAGCCGACGGTTATGAAACTTCATTGGTAATACTTAATTCACATTTTTGCACTCTGTAAACAACTTCCAAATACCTTAAAATCGTTTTTGGGTGGGGGCTTAGCCCTGGACCCACCCCCTGTCGATTTTATCAAGGATTCTAGCAAAAATATGTTGGCAAGTATATAGATGTATTATAGAATATTCCATGAAATTTAAAATCTCGAAAATTGTCCATATTCAGATTCAATATTCCCTAATTTTACCCCTTTTATGGAAGCTAAAGCTGTGCCATTGTTAACGTCGTGCTATTGTGAACGTCACCGGACAATCGGCAGTAAAAAAAACAGGTTGGCATTGAATGTATATATTTATGTGAATTTCCTGTGGCAGTGAAAGGGTTAACCAAACTTTACAGGAATGATGTATGGAAGGTCCTTTACTAAGATTATCGAAATTTTTCCGATCCGCCAAAAAACATGGCTGCCAGAGCAGGACATAGTTTAACATTGGACCCTATGGGAAAACATGTTAAAGTTCATCTCCTCTGAAACTACTTGTTCCAATTCGATAACACACATAACCATCAACGAGGAAGGTAGTTTAACATTGGACCCTATGTGACAAACATATTTTGATCATCTCCTCTGAAACTATTGAAGCATATTTAACCAAACTGTTCTGGAATAATGTATGGAAGGTCCTTTAGAGGGATTGCTCATTTCGTTCGAATGCGACAAACATCATGGCTGACAGCAGGAACATAGTTTAACATGCATGCCTATGGAAAAAAAAACATATTTTGATCATCTCCTCTAAAACTATAATAGCAAATTGAAAATTGAATAAAACTGTACTGGAATGATGTATGGAAGGTCCTTTACAAAGTTGGCTCATTATGTTCAAATCTGAGAAAAACATGGCCGCCAGGGGGGAAATGCTTTTAACTTTGGACCCTTTGAGAAAAATATATTTTGATCATCTGCTCTGAAACTTTTGAAGCAAATTCAACCAAAGAATTAATGGAAGTTTGTAGAAGCATTTTGTCAGGTGAGCGATACAGGCTCAGCCCACTGAACCTCTAGTCAAGGTTACATTTTCAAAATCTGTAACTTAAAATGAAAACAGAATTTCTTATTTTAAATTGATTTAATATATTGTGAATTATATGTATTGGTATGAAAGAAATTTTGGGGTTAAATATTTGATTTCTAGCGAAAAAAAATGTAAATCTGGAAACAAAGAAAACTTTGATAATTAAGATTTAAGAGTTATAATATATAATTTTTATATATATGCACGAGTGAATTATTAGTGTTTTTCTGTCGTGAGTTGTAGATATTTGGTATTCAAATTTCGAGATAAGTTATTCTGTTTATTACATTGAAATATTCCATGTTTTCAGAATATTTAACGAGAAAATACAAGGGATTTTGTTTTTTTATATTACTACGCGACGGCTATTGTAACGTCACTTCCTAGAGTGAAATATGACTTTCGATTTCACTTGGAAATCCCGGTATTTCACCTCCTCAATGTAATAAATAATTATTAAACCGGGAAAAGAGGTAATTGTCACATTGTATGGTGGATTTCCTTTAGAGGGCCTTGATCTGTTACGTTGAAGAAAATTCACTGCAAAACTATGTCTGCAAGTCGTGTGGTTAGCGTTCAAGCTCAGTCACTTCAACCTACGTCAAATGCTGCGCAATTTCACTCATTACGTGTTTATCTGCAGGTTCAATTTTGGTTTAACAAGACTGTTAGACACATGAATCCAAAAAATGGGGTTGGGCTAAACAGAACAAAAATCTATTACTAACGGAAATGTCGCAGCAGCCTATCCGATACTTTGTACTAAGTTGTTCTAGTGGATGTGGCGGATGCAGGGGTATACATTGTTCTAATTCAACCCCAATCATAGATGAAGATCTTATCAATGATGAATGAACATTCTCTGACATTATTTGTAATAAGAAAGTCAATAAGTTTGTTGAAACTATAAAATCATAAATCTGTGGGATGATATGATAAAGATAACACAAATTACCACAAGTCTTATTAAATTTTACTCAAATTTGATAAATCATAATTTCTCGAAACATAATATAGAATGTCAAAATTTCAACAAAGCTTTCAAATCATACCATGTAACCACTTTTTTCATTTTTTCCCAATTTTCTGCTAAAATCACATATTTAACCCAGAATATACTTTTATTAGCCATCACTTGGCGTCCGTCGTAAACCTTTTCAGTGAAACCACTGAACCAATTACAAGCATAGTTAGTCTGAATGATTCTTAGTGTATCTAGAATAAATTTTATGTTTTATTTTGTTGTCCGTCGAGAAACATGGCCGCCATGTCTAAAAATAGAACATAGCTGGTAAACTGCAGTTTTTAGTTTATATCTAAAAAAGTATTTATAGCAAAACTGGGGTAAAAATGTTCATCAGGTCAATATCTACCTGTCATGAAATTTTCAGACGAATCGGTCCACCCATTTTTGGGTTATTGCCCCTGAATTGTTAATTTTAAGGAAATTTTTGCAGTTATAGGTTATTAGCTTGAGTATTATTATAGATAAAGACAAACTGTGTACAGTAAAAATGTTCAGCAAAGTAAGATCTACAAATAAGTCAACATGACCAAAATCGTCAATTGACACCTTATAGGAGTTTTTGCCCTTGAAAGATTATTTACATGTAAACAGAAAATAATGGTCTGACATTTTCACAGATGTATAGGGCATTACTTGAAATAAATGAAATGGTAGCTGTACAAGTAAAATGGAGCGTCAAGGGTCAAGGTCATTGAAGAATTCCATAGCAACCAATGAACAAGTCCCTAGCAACAGATGAAAAAGTCCCCAACAACCATATATATTTGGGTTAAGGACCTTATAATTTACCTGTACAAGTAAAAAAGAATGGTCAATGGCCAAGGTAATTGAAAAAGTCCTAAGCCACCATATAAATTGTGTTCAGGACCCTACAATTTACCTTTCAAGTCAAAATGGAAGGTCAAGAGTCAATGCCATTTAAAAAGTCCATAGCAACCAATTTAAAACTTCTTCTCTGAAACCGTTAAGCCAAATGAATTGATGTTTGGTATGGAACATCTATGGAGGGTCCTTTACCAAGTTTGCATAACTCATCCCGGTCCGTGAAACAAAATGGCCGCCATGAGCATGTTCTGATTGTTCGAAATTTAAAACTTTTTTTCCTCTCATACCATAAAGCCAAATGAACTGATTTTTGGTATGGAGCATCTATGGAAGGTCCTTTACAAAGTTTGCTTAACTTATCCCGGTCTGTGAAACAAAATGGCCGCCATGAGCATTTACTGTTCTGATTGGTCGAAATTTAAAACTTCTCCTCTGAAACCGTAAAGCCAAATGAACTGATTTTTGGTATGGAACCTCTATGGAAAGTCCATTACAAAATTTGCATAAATATTCTTGGTACGTGAAACAAAATGGCCGCCATGAGCATTTAAATATTCTGATTGGTCGAAATTTAAAACTTCTTCTCTGAAACTGTAAAGCCAAATGAACTGATTTTTTTATGGAGTATCTATGGAAGGTCCTTTACAAAGTTTCCATAACTTATCCCGGTCTGTGAAACAAAATGGCAGCCACGAGCATTTACATGTTCTGATTGGTCGAAATTTAAAACTTCTCCACTGAAACCGTAAAGCCAAATGAACTGATTTTTGGTATGGAACATCTATGGAAAGTCCTTTACAGAATTTGCATAAATCATCCCGGTCCGTGAAACAAAATGGCAGCCACGAGCATTTACATGTTCTGATTGGTCGAAGTTTAAAACTTCTTCTCTGAAATCGTAAAGCCAATTGAACTGATTTTTGGTATGGAGCATCTATGGAAGGTCCTTTACAAAGTTTGCATAAATCTTCCCGGTCCGTGAAACAAAATGGCCAGGTGAGCGATACAGGCTCAGCCTACTGAGCCTCTTGTTATTGGGGGTTAATACTTTTTCTCACCTTAGCAAGGTCAAGTCTTATCTTTAAATACAATTTTATCATATTTCATAAAAATGCTTCCCTTGAGAAATAAAAACGAGCACGTTATCATAAAAAAAAAATAATATAAATGAAAAAGATGATGAAGAAAAATAAATTTTTAAAAATGCTGTTAATTTATTTTTACAAAGTTATTTGCGTTTTATTCCCTTTGACGAGTCTTTGTGGATATATTTAGTCTAATTGGAACCCTTCAATTTCAAATATTCCTACGCCAGTAGAGCGTCCATAGATGAAACAGATAGAACGCTTTATAATACATATAAGATTAATTTGTTAAATCATTTTCTTTTGAAATCTATAAAGTAAGAAGTAATCATTGTGTTGGGATGCCAACACTAAGTCTCTCAAACGAAGTTCCCCATAAGCTATTTAATAAGCAATTTGCAAATGACCCCCTCCCCCCAACTTATATCTATGAATACAGGAGTAAAAATATATATGGTTATAGGGTGGGATCTGAAGGGTTTTAAATTTAAAAAGAAAAATCTATGCACACCAATGAATGCATCTTTCCATAAGGATTAAGAATATATCTGGTTATAGGGTGGGTATCTCAAGGGTTTTAAAGTTACTATTTTGAGGGGAGGGGATTTCACCCATTCCCAAGTTATTTCTAAAATGTGAATTTTAGGCCATTTGAGGGGGAAGTTTCATGAAAATCCTCTATACAGTATCTTAGCACTGACCCGGACAAGTACATTGCCAAGAAAGAAAGAAGAATAAAAATAACTAGAATTGCAATTGCGAGCAATAGCAGATGCTGGAAGCTATTTCGATTGTTGTATCTTGTTCGCAATACCAAAATTAGCCTAGATATTAATTTTCATTGAATTAGGACAATGTTGAGTTTTTACCAATACCGGCCGACATTTTGAGCGGCTTCTTTTCCTCTGAAACCGTATAGCCAAATGAACTGATTTTTGGTATGGAGCATCTATGGAAGGTCTTTTACAAAGTTTGCTTAACTTATCCCGGTCTGTGAAACAAAATGGCCGCCATGAGTTTTTACCAATACCGGCCGACATTTTGAGCGGCCATGTACATGTATTTCAATGACTGCATCTTGTTCGCCATCCCAAACTTAGCCTAGATATCAATTTACGTTGAAATTGGACAATGTTGAGTTTTTTGCTACTATTACAACATTTTTCAAAAAGGCCGCCAAACGGATCCAACCAATCGCAATTTGTTTTCATGAACATGTTCTACTTATCATACTTTACAAAAGTACAAAGTTTCATGAAATTCTACGGGGCAGTTTTTGAGATATGAAAGTTTCCAAACATTTTCATACTTTTTCCGTTTCGATGGCAAAGGCGGCCATTTTTAAAATTTTTAATGTTACATGCACAACTAGACTTGGTGATCATTGTTACTGTGAAGTTTCATAAAGATTGTTCCAGCCATCTCTGAAAACTCGTCCGGACAAAATTAAGTGGAAGAAGAAAAAAACCAAAGAAACGGAACAATAACAATATGTCGTCCCGACTACGTCTAGAAATCCCAAAGATGGTTTGCCCATCTACACTTGTCAGATAATAATTCATAAAAGTTTCATCATTTAATTTGGAACACTTTTCATTTTTAGCTCACCTTGCCAAAGGCAATGTGAGCTTTTTTCATCACTTGGCATCCGTCGTCCGTCTGTCGTCCGTACATCTGTGATCTTTTACATTTTCATCTTCTCCTCCGAAATCCCTAGACCTATTAAACTGAAACTTGGCCAGTAGCTTCTATGGAAGGTCCTTTACAAATTTTGCATAAATCATCCAGGTTCGTGAAACAAAATGGCCGCTACGAGCATTTACATGTTCTGATTGGTCGAAATTTAAAACTTCTTCTCCTCTGAAACCGTAAAGCCAAATGAACTGATTTTTTGTATGGAGCATCTATGGAAGGTTCTTTACAAAATTTGCATAACTCATTCCGGTCCGTGAAATAAAATGGCCGCCATGAGCATTTAAATGTTCTGATTGGTCGAAATTTAAAACTTCTTTTCCTCTGAAACCGTATAGCCAAATGAACTGATTTTTGGTATGGAGCATCTATGGAAGGTCTTTTACAAAGTTTGCTTAACTTATCCCGGTCCGTGAAGCAAAATGGCCGCCATGAGCATTTACATGTTCAGATTGGTCTAAATTTAAAACTTCTCCCCTGAAACCGTAAAGCCAAATGGTAACCTAGACTGTCACCCAAGATGGCTGCCACAGCTGAACTTAGTTAAACATAAGGCCCTATGGGAACATAGGACGCAACATGAAATTTCTTAAAAAATCTTCTTGTCTGAAATCATTGTGGGAATTGTAACCAGCCTCGGCAGCAATGGGTCTTAAATGGTCCGCTTTCAGAATTGTGTCCGATGATCTTGAATGTCAACCAAGATAACTGCCACAACTTAGTTTAACATAAGACCCTATGGAAAAACCAGCCAAATTGACACCTAGATTTTGAGTCATGCTTAAAGTGGACAAGTTAAATTCAGGTGAGCGATACAGGCTCTTATGAGCATTTAGTTCAGTTCCACAATCTCAACCCCCCTCCTTTCCCCCATTAAAAAACCAAATGCTTGCTTCTTACAACGTGAAACTAGTTTAAAACAAGATGCAAAGAAAGAAAAGATCTCCGTTTCGGTCTTAAAATGAAATTTTATATTGCAATGAAATTGTTTGTTGGTAACCGATACCCCTCACCCCCAATCAATCTCCACTCCGTTTGGAGGACGTAAATTACCTTTTAAATCTTACTGCTTACGCCCAATTCCTATGAAGTATCTTAAACCAATCCAAGATTATCACATTTTGACATTTTAATTTTTAGATTGTACAATTATTGCTTAGACATTTTAACACATGTTATTATAATATTGTATAATTCAAAAGCTGTCATTTGTCAAAATAGATCACATGGTCAACCTGTAAAAAGCTTGTAAAATAGGTCTTTCCATAAATAAAATTAAAAATGTTGAAAAACTAAGAGTTTCTAAAATAATTTAGTTGAAAGACCCCCTTATTCCAAAAATAGAATTTAGAAGAACAAATTTATAAAGCGATATTTTGATTGGCTGTTGGATTAGTCTAAGGACCAAATCAGAATCGATCTTTCATTCTTACTTCGAAAGTTCATTAAATATGTGATATCTACATGTTGTTTTGTTAATATTAAATTGTTAAAGTTTATCATTTTCAATTCAATATCAACATAATGAAAATGATTCAGAGAAAATGTCAGAGATTCAAAACCGTAAAGCACAGGTTAGTTCGTTGGTTATTGAAATAGAACATGATTGATATTTTGTGAATTTGAATATTATAATAAAACAATTATAGCCTTTAAAATGTCGGTCGATACACGTTTTATCGACCTGATGAAATTATATCGACCTCGGACTTCGTCCTCAGTCGATATAATTTCATCAGGTCGATAAAACATGTATTTGTCCTCAGTCGATATAATTTCATCAGGTCGATAACACATGTATCGACCTCCTCTAAAGGCTATAATTGTATAATATTGGGATTTAAATTTGCTTTGTTTACATACAAAGTACTATTCACTATTGCACACCAGCATAAGATGAGCGTCAGTGAAACGAGGTGAATTATACCGATGTCCCTCGCTATAGTTGTAAGGGGAATTTTACTAAATCTGCAATTTAAAAAAATATAGAAAATAAGAACAATGTTTAATATTGCATATAGGAGCGATAAAGATATACAATTCTATAGAGTTAAACAAGCTTATTGTGGCATTTCGTAGGCTCATAATATACTTAAGATACCCTTCTACGTACCTTACACTTAAGTGAAAATTTTAGTGTTTTCTTAGTTAAAGAACTGCTATGCATACAACTAGAGTATTGCGGGTGGGGCTTATTGGTACAATGTACTAAGATTTTTCTTAAACTAAGAATGTTTATGCATACCACTTCAGAGAAATGGTCAGGGTTAACTTATCTGAAGTATTTCCTTAGGAACATCTTAACTTAGTAGTTTTATGCATACCGACCCTGGTCACAAGTTCTTGTAGTTTTGGGTTATTGGTCTTTGTTTTCCCCTGGTGGCATCAAAATTCTTACCTCATTTAATTCACTAAATAGAAAAGATACTTTGAAATGATATGATTGTAATGGGCTCGTATGGAGTGCCGTCCTCTTTTGTTATTTTTTATATAATCAAAACATTTTTGAATATATATAGCTTCATTCTGTTGATTTGACAGAAATCTGCTAGCACAAGTTTAAAGTGCTCAAATCAAGAGAACAGTTCTAGATTATTAAATAAACATAATCGAATTATTGATATATAGAGGACAATAAAAAAAAAGAGAAAAAGAACTGACTCGCGACTTCGCGAACATGTCCATATTAACATGACGGGTCTCATTATATAAAATCATAATTATTTAAGAATAGTATTAAATTTCTTTGGTCCGACCGAATAATTTTTAGGAACAGGGATGGTACCCGAAGACAGTTTGTTCTTAGATTTTAATATAGAATCTTAACGTTAAATCAAGCCCATTCCATTGTTTAAATGATAAAATGAATAAAAGAATCATTTGCTAAAGTATGTCTACAAAAGGTGATATTGAAATCTTTAACTTTTCTAAACGGATAAGTAGCAGGCGCCAGGTTAGGACTAATATATTTCCTATATAAGATAGTCTTAGGATATGACTCGCCACTTCTCGAACCTGTCCACATTAACATGACGGGTCTCATTATATACTATCTTAACTATTAGCTCATCGTACGTCGACGTCGTAAACATTCCTTTAAAGATCTTCTCCTCTGAAACCAATGGGCCAATGGAAACAAAACTTGGAAGCAATGGTCCTTAATTAGATGGTTCTCTTTCAGAATTGTATCCGATGACCGGCACCTCATCCAAGATGGCCATAAGAGCCAAACATAGTTTAACATAGACCCTATGGGGAATTTAATTAAAGAACTTCTTGTCTGAAACCATTGGACAATAGCAATAGTCCTCAGGTGGTCTTCTTTCAGAATTGAAATCAAGTCCATTCCATTGTTTAAATGATAAAAGAAATAAAAGAATTATTTAATGCCTTTAAATTTTCCGTTCAAAATTTGACAAAAATTTCTAGAAATTTCTAAGGCTCTTCCTTTTGATGCAGAGGTAACCCTTAGCTGAGTTTGGATTCCTGTTTGTTTTATTTGTTTTGGTTTTTGATGGTTGTGCTTATTAATTCATCATTATATCTTTAACCGGCTTTCCAACATTTTGATCTCGAGCACTGTTGATGCGTTGTCAGTCAACGAAATGGCTGTACAATGCATCAATTTATTTCGATATTTTGTGATACAGTTTATTGCTAAAGTAAGTCTACAAAAGGTGACAATTTTTCTAAACTGATAAGTACCAGGCGCAAGGCTAGGGCTAATATATTTCCTATATAACATAGTCTTAAGATATGTCTTAATCATAATTCGTGTTTTCGCACCCGTCCTAACAAAGGATATGTCACAAAATTTATTGTAAAGTTAGGACACCAATATCATGTCTTAAGATAGTTCTAGGACATTCCTAATAGTAAATATAATTATTAGGATAATTAATGACAATATTTACATTTCGGTTGAAATAAAGTGATACAATGTGTTCACTAATTAAGCTATAAATTCATCATTATATCTTAAACCGGTTTTCCAATATTTTGATCTCGACCACTGCTGATGAGTTGTCAGTCAACGAAATGGCTATACAGTGCATCAAATTTATTTCGGTATTGTGTGATTTTATTATTTTTTGGATGAAAGGGGGTAGAGGGGTGCAAAAAAGCTGTGTCTAAAAATTACATGTGCATAGACGAGCAACTTTTTTTTTCATATTATATAATTATTACCTTTAACATAATATTACATTCTGCCTCTTTTTAGCACATTTCTGAGATTATTTGCTTTTGCAAATTTTACTGGCTTGCTTATTCAAATTCCTTCTAACTCTCCTTCCCCACCCGTAAGGGATACAGAGCTTTTATTGCTTTCCTTTATTCTAAAATCACATATTCGTTTCAAGTGGGCTATTACATACTTCCGGCAGTTGAGTAATGTTTTATAATAGACAAACGGAACAAGGAAGATATAATTCTGAAAAAAAATGTTTCCCTGAGTGTGAATAATAAAATTTATTTTAGTTTCTGATGTCATTTAAGATAACAAAGATGAACTTAAGACCTTAAATGTAACGATAGAAATCATGGCTACAGTAAAACCATATTTACAAATATTTAAATTTTCTTGGGAAACGATTTTTCGCAGTTAAAACGCTGACGTAGATATTGATATAAATTTATATCCCAACAGTGGATGACTGAGTTGTATTAGTGATATGATTTTACGCTCCTTAGAGTTTGAAGTCCTCCCTTCAATAATTCGAGAGGACAATAAATGACATATATATAGATTTTCAAAGATTTAATTAGTCAAAATATATTAAAACTTTTATAATTTGTACAATATATTTTAGAATATACATGTATACACATCTGAAAACATTCAAAATTCAAAGTATCCCCTCACTAGTATTTAAACTACCTTGTGCATGAATGGCTATATTTTTAATTTCCATATTTCCCTTAATTCTGATTCCTGAAATAATTGATTTCTAAGTTATCTCCCTTAATAAAATGGACTTTAGCAGGAAATACACAATACACGTATACATCTGTTTAAATACTGAAATACCGTTAATAAAATTCAACCCACATAAATTCTTCCAAAAAATACCTCTCAAAAACAAAACAAAATTTGGCTCCAAAAATACTAAAAATTGAACAGTTGGAAAAAATGCCCTCTTCCCAAAAAAAAAAAAAAAAAAATGTGAGCTTATGCGTTCTTGGGAACCTTGAAGTACTGCACACCGAAATGCATATTGGGTTGTGGCCAAAAAGGCCCAAAAATTCGTCTTTAACTTAACTTTGTTTGGCTGTTTTTATTTTTTGTCACTTTTAAAGTCTGTTTAATTTACCTTTAGTCCATTGAAAGCTCACTGACCCTTTGTCATTGTTTCATTTTCAGTATCATTCTGTTAAATTTTCAACATATTCCAAATAATAATACTAATAAAACAAAAGGAATTGTCCCCTAATTATAGAATTCTTTAAATAGGAAACCAATTAGAAAAATGTCTAAGCTAAAAATGTTTAAATACCACCAATGACTAGAATAAAAAATCCTTACAGACCTGTTTAATAAACTACCTTTGTAATGAATTTTTTTTTATAAGGTAAACTTGTGGTTTGACAACCTATATCTGCCACGGGATCATTTCAAATAATTAGAATGCAAATAACAGTTTCGTATAAAATTCTATGGGTTTTATTAACAAATATTATCATAAATAATACATGTAGTTAGGGAATTCCATATTTTGATAAGTTTTGATTACTTTTGTATTTCATTATCTTAATGAAAACTCGAATTTGAACTTTGTTTTTGTTATATTCCAAAAATATTACCGCCAGATTGGCGAAAACCAGTCAATATTTAGGATTTTTGTATGCGGGAGGACGGATCACTTTTCTTTATGTCACAGCTGTAATATTTATCACAAAACATATCATATAGTGGAAAAACTTGAATATTTTATCTGATATATGGTTTTATAGGGTATATGATACATAAAACTTCAGCTACCAGCTTGCTGAACGTAGACCATACATTCATGACGTCATATGAAAAACTGAAGGAAAATTGTGTGCACCTCAAGGAATGTTAATTCTTCAAACAGTCGATTGCTTCCTTTATATAACTTCCTTTTCAAGAATCTATTTCCATATAATGACTCACTTCGGTTTCCTACAAAAAGAACGAAATAAAGTTTAGAAACGGAAAAAAAACAGAAACTAGAGCCAGTATAGCTCACCTGGAAACCAGGAGAATCAATTTGTCAAGGTGAATGCATGTTTAGGTTTATTTATAACTAACTGTGTCATATCATAAAGAAAAAATTAGGACCAGATTTCATGGTAAAACTAGAAGAAATGTGTCCATAGGACATGGATGACCGCGTAACACATAACTCTAAATTTTGAAGATTGATGTCCGGTAAACAGGAAGTTGATGTGTAACTGAGACGAAAGTTTAACACACGGTACAAGACATCGTGCTGATCCTTCACACAAAATTTCAAATTAATGCCCTGAAGGGCCTGTGTTTTAGCTGACGAAAAATTATGGAACACTATGAAATTCTGTCAGATGTCATGTAAACGGGAGTTGATATGTGACCAAAGTGAAAGTCGCACATACGGTACAATTCATCACTCCACACCAAATGTTCAGGTTATTTCCATGAAGCTGTCGTCCTACAACTTCGACTTTAAGAAAACTTTCGAAGTCAAAGAAGAAAGGTCGCATTAAATTTTCTGTATTTACTATAGTACTATAATTCAGAAGACTGATATATCCGATGGAAAGTCTTACAGGTTTTAAAAAAACAAAAACAAAAAAACTGTAAAAGTAGTAAAATTTAGCTTTCCAAGAGAAATAACTCCTAAAAGAAGTCACTATACAACTTTGACCACTAAAGACTTATGGTAATGATGATTAGTTCATTAGCTGAAAGTTTCTATTTGTTATTGTTTTCAAGATAGAAGCAAAAAACTTGAATTTGGTTTTCAAGGGCAATAACTCCTATAAGGAGTCGTCGTACAACATCGATCTAGCCAACTTTTGTAGGCCTGGTCATAAGGATCCTTTCATCGATTGAAAGTTTCTTTCCATCTTTTATAGTTTTTAAGATAGAAGCGAAAGACAGCAAAAATCGTCAAATTTAGCCTTTCAATGGCAACGACTCCTAAAATGACTCGTCGTACAAATTGAGTCAATGCAAACTTTTGTTACCTGGTCATAGGGATCATTTCATTGATTGGACGTTTCTTTCTATCTTTTATAGTTTTCAAGATAGCATACATATGTAGAAGCCAAAAACCGCGAAAACCGTCAAATTTAGCCTTTCAAGGGCAATAACTTCTATAAGGAGTAGTTGTAAAACTTCGACCAAATGGAGACTTTCGAAAATCTCTTCAAGACAATGAATGAAGGTCATGTTCATTTTTCTGAATCTACTGTACTTTAGGAGATATAAAGGAAAATATGTCAGTTTACTCTTATGTTCTAAAAAATAGCCATGGACGCCGTGGTTTTAGCTCGATTAGCATAATCGACATAAATTTTAAAGTTGATACCCCAAAAATGCTTGACCAAATTTGGTTACAGTCCTCTCAATGGTTTCAGAGCAGAAGGTTTTGAAAAAGTTTACGACGACGGACGATGACGACGGACGATGACGACGACCCCCAAGTGATGACAACAGCTCACATTCGGTCCACGTGAGCTAAAAATCAAAACAGGGTTTGCATTTTCAAAACGTCTTTGCATTGGACAGTTGTGTCTATTTCACAAGACTTTCACAAGGAATGCAAGTTGAAGATTTACATTCACAAATCGAAAGATAAATGTACCAAACAGAATTATCAACTCTCCACCCCCAACAAAATGCTTGATTTGGTACTATTAAAACAAAATTGTAAAGTATAAGACCTGAAATAGCAGTTTAAATTTTCGATTAGTCTTTGATAAAAATTTAATCAAAATGTACATAATTATTAGCTCACCTGACCCAAAGGGTTATGTGAGCTATTGCCATCACTTAGCGTCCGGCGTCCGTCGTCCGTCGTTCGTCGTTAACTTTTAAAAAAATCTTCTCCTCTCAAACAACTATGCCAATTTAAACCAAAGTTGGCCTGGATGATCCTTAGGGTGTCTTCTTTCAAACTTATATACGATGATCCCGGTAACCATCCAAACAGCTAAAATGTTCAACAAAGAAAGATCTACAAATAAATGAACATGACCAAAATCATAAATTGACCCCTTATAGGAGTTTTTGCGTCCTTTCTCTCCTCTGAAACCACCGGGGCGACTGGGACCAACTTTGGTAGAATGGACCTTGGGTAACCCCTTTCAAAATTTTGTCCGGCATCCCCGACTTCCAACCGACATGGCTGCTTTGACTAAAAATAGAAAAGGGGGGGGGGGATGGGGGGGGGGGGGGGAGTGTGGTAATGGAACCAGACTTGGCAACAATAGTCTTTAGGTTGTCCTCTTTTAGAAGTATGTCCGATGACCCGGATAATCAACCAAGATGGCCACCACAGCCGAACATAGTTTAACAAAATACCCCAAGGGAAGTTCATTAAAAATCTTCTTGTCTGAAACTACTGAGCCAATCGAAACCAGACTTGACAGCAATAGTCCTTCGATGGTTCTCTTTCAGAATCATTTCCAATGACTCAGAACGTCAACCAAGATGGCCGCCACAGCCGAACTTAGTTTAACATGGGACCCTATGTGAACATTCATTAAAATATCTTGTCTTTAACCACTTGGCCAATTGGAATCAAACTTGACAGAAGTGTTTCACAGGTGGTCCTCTTTCAGAATTATGTCCGATGTCCCGGCATGTCAACCAATATGGCCGCCACGGCTGAATTTAGTTTAATATTGGACCATATGGGAAAGTTCATTAAATAATCTTGAAACGGTCCTCTTTCAGAATTGTGTCCGATGATTAGGACTTTCAACCAAGATGACCGCCACAGCCGAACTTAGTTAAACGTAGGACCCTATGGGAAAATTCATTAAAAAATATTGTCTTAAACCACTTAGCCAATTGGAATCAAACTTGGCGAAATGGTCCTCTTTCAGAATTGTGTCCAATGACCCGGAATGTCAACAAAGATGGTCGCCACAACTGAACTTAGTGTAACATAGAACACTATGGGAAAATTTATTAAATAATCTTCTTGTCTGAAACTATACAGAGACAATTGGAACTAGAGTTGGCACTAATGGTCCTCAGATGGTTCTCTTTCATAATTATGTCCGATGACCTGGACTGTCAACCCAGATGGCCGCCACTGCTGAACTTAGTTTAACTTAGGACCCTATGTAAAGATTCATTAAAAAATTTGTCTGAAACCACTGAGTCAATTGGGACCAGACTTGGCAGCCGTGGACTTTAGATGGTCCTCTTTCAGTAGGTTGTCCGATGACCAGAAATGTCAACCAGAATGGCTGCCATAGCCGAACTTCATTTAACATAGGACCCTATGGGAAAATTCATTTAAAAACCTTCCTATCAGAGAACATTTGGCCAATTGTGACCAGACTTGGCAGCAATGGTCATTATATGGTTCCCTTTCAGAATTGTAGCCGCTGACCTGGCCTGTCAATCAACATAGTCACTCAAGCATAACTTAGTTCACATAGGACCCTATGGGAAAATTTAATTTGCAGATCATCATACCTTAAGTTGGCCATTTGGCAGCAATGGCCCTCTTTCAGAATTGTGTTTGATAAACTTAAATGTCAACTAAGATGGCCACCACACTCTAACTTTGTTTAACATTGTACCTATGGGAAAACCAGCCAAGATAACTGCTACACTTAATTTTCAGTCCTCCTGAAGGTGGACAAATTAAATCCAGGTGAGCGATACAGGCTTTTGAGAGCCTCTAGTTTTGATTCTCATTTGGTGGATAAGATCATCTAAAAGGCTTGCTATCGATTTAGTTATATCCTTAATATGAAATTTGTGTAGGATTTTAGCCTACAGGAGGGTTGACTACTCATTTGTTTTAATTTACTCCATCGAATTTTTCAAGGCAAGAGTGTCAGAGATTGTGTGTTTCTTATTGTTTTTTATTATTATTTGAAGGCCTAAAAGGCAATGTTAGCTATTGCCATCACGTGGCGTCGTCGTCCGTCGTCGTCTGGCGTAAACGTTTCCTTTAAAGATCTACTCCTCTGAAACCACTTGGCCAATTAAAACTAAACTTTGCAGGAATGTTGGTGTGAGGTCCTCTACAAATAATCATCATTTCATCCTCATCGGGCAAAAAACGTGGCCGCCATGAACAATTGTTGTTTCTGATTGGCTGAGTTTTCAAAACTCTTCTCTGAAACTGCTTGGACAAATGGAACAAAACTTTACAGGAAGCATAAATTGGAGGTCCTTTATACAGTTTCCTTTTTTGTCCCGATCGGAGTACAAATATGGCCGCCATGGGCATTTCTTGTTTCTGATTGGCCGATTTTAAAAAATATTCTCCTCTGAAGTCTCTTGGCCAAATGGAACGAAACTTGAGGGAGGTTCTTTACAAAGTTTCCTCATTTCGTCCCGATCGGGCAACAAACATGGACGTCATGGGCAATTCTTGTTTCTCATTGCTTGATTAAAAATTTTTTTTTCTCTGGCCAGGAAGCATATATGGAAGGTTCTTTACAAACTTTCATAATGTCATCCTGGTGGGACTACAAATATGGCGCCCATGGTGATTTCTTGTTTCTGATTGGCTGATATAAAAAAAATCTTCTCTGAAATCGCTTGGCCAAACAGAGCGAAAATTGACAGGAAGCATCTATGGGAGGCTCCTTACAAAGTTTCCTGATGTCGTCCCGATCGGGCAACAAACATGACCGTCATGGGAAATTCTTGTTTCTCATTGGTTGAATTGGAAAGAATTTTGTTCGATGACCCGGACGATCAACCAAGATGGCCGCCACAGCCCAACTTAACTTAACCTGCGACCCTATGGGAAATTTATTTAAAAATCTTGTCTGAAATTATACGCCAATTAGAACAAAACTTGATGGTGCTCTTTCAGAATTGTGCCCGATGACCCGGACGATCAACCAAGATTGCCACCAAAACCTAACTTAGTTTAACATAGGACCCTATGGGAAAATTCATTTAACAAATTTTCTTGTCCGAAAGCACTCAGCCAATTGGAACCAGACTTGGCAGCCATGGTTATTAGATTGTCCTCTTCATAATTATATATCCAATTATACAGACGTTTGTTTCTTAGGTGCTTTTATGGCTGTTCATTGGCAAATTGAATCCAAGTGAGCAACACAGGCTCCTAGGAGCCTCTTGTTCATACGTTTTGTTATTCGGCTGACTTCTTCTCAAATTGTTTATGCGCTGCAAATATAGCTTGTAATATTGTAACAGTGGTTTGATTCCGCCAGTGTACTTTATCCGGCGGATGAAAACCCCTAGTGTTTTTTATCCACCAACAAAATATCCCTAGGTTTTTTTCTCCGGCTCCAGTGTAAAATATCCATCACACATCCTAACATTCTAAAGAGGGTATTTTTGAAGGGGAACTATATAAAAAATGGGGTTTGGTATTTTTGGGGGGTATTTGAATATACTGAAACTTGCATAAATGATTTATGTGATAAATGGACAAAATAAACTAGTGTTTTTTACCCAGGAAAAATTACACTAGTGCTTTTGTACCCGGAATGATTACACTAGTGATTTGGAACCAGGAATGATTACACTAGTGTTTTGTTACCAGGAATGATTACACTAGTGCTTTAGATCCAGACAATGATGAAGTGTTTAAGTACTCATTTTAAATAAGTGAGCGGGTGAGTTTTTTTAGAAAAAAATATGCTGACCCTGATTTTGGTAAAAAAAAAAATTCTGGTCTGCACTTGTATTGAAAAAAATAATCTGTCTCACATTTGACAATTTACAAAAAAAAATTTCTACATTGAACGTATAGGGAACATAAGAAAGACTGGTATTCTCTCCACCGCAACATCTCTTGATTTAATTGTTAAAACTTTATCAGGTGAAATCAAAAATAAGGTATTTCAAATATATTGAACAATAGAATATTCATAAATAGTGAATGCATATCAAAATTTAAATATTTGAACACTTAGATAATCAAAGCTTCTTAATATTTTAGTTTGTTTTAAGTCAAATCAAACTTATAAATAACATCTTATTAAGAAAAATGAATCCGAACCTATTAAAGGGAGATAATGCTAATCCACACAAATCACATTTATAAAATACACAGGGACATGTAAATAACCACCCATAGTTCAAGATGCGACAGGAATATACTAGGTAATTTCATCCTATTTACAATAAAGTATCTATGTATTAAAACAATAAATTTACTATTCAGTAAAGATCGATCGAGGGAGTTTTTAACGTCCTTGACTACCTATTTAGGTCTCGCACGGACGGTTCAGTAAAGAGTTTAATTTAAATTCTAATATGTTTCCCATGTGAATTTAAAGAAAAGATATTAAAAAATAAAATAAATTACAAATTTTAATAACATACTGAACGCATTTTAAAATAAAAAGGTTTACAGTTAGATAACTAATGCTCATTTATATTTTTATTTGTATTAAAGGTTTCAACTTATTTTAAACATCTTATTCAGAATTTTTTTTTTATCAAGACCGAATAAAGGGAGACTATTCAAATCAGCTAAAATCACAATACATGTATTGTTTGTAACTAACAAAAGAGAGTCCTTACTCAGTCAAATATACACTAGAGAGTTTTATCCTATGTACAAAAAGTACCAAAATATTAAATTCATTAAAATATATATTGCGAGGTCAATGAAGTATGAAAAGAAAGTAAACAACAAACCGGTCTAATGCTCGGGGGGGGGGGGGGGGGGGGGGGGGGGCACTTTTATACTTAATTGATAGGGGGTGCCGCTGGGGCTCTGTAACCCCACCCTTTTCATATAATTAAAATTTTTAAAATGTATACCTTTTCATATATTGCATAGGTAAAAATGTAACCTTTTCCCATATTAATATTGGACGGGAACCACATTCCGGAATAAAAGAGAAAATGCTCGAGAGAAAATGACGCTCAGATTTCGGCTGTGTCCCCTGTGAAAAAATCTGAGGAAAAATCTGAGCCAAAAATACAGGGCTTTTCGTATAACAAGTAATGTGTACTTTATTGACCTTATGATATATTTATGATAGTTTTCCCGACCTATTCACATATTTTCAAACTTGAAAAGGTGACCTATTCCAGCGGCACGTCCTATCACCTTGTATATAGGAAGTGGCCCCCCACCCCCCCGAGGTCTAATGTAAACAAAACAACGAAATCAATATCGACGTTTTCACACTATTTACATCCAATATTCCCTAGTGAAAAACAGTTACCCGGAATAAATACACGGCGGAATGAAATTAAGCTTACAATATAGTATGGACATTTCGCATGTGAAAGACTGAAATACAGTTTTTCGTTATTGACATATCGCCTTTTATTAGCTGCTCATGGCCCAAAGGGCCATGTGAGCTATTGCAATCACTTGGCGTCCGTCGTACTTCGTCGTCCGTCGTCTTGGTCAACAATCAACGACATTGTCTTGTGCGCATGCGCCAGATTACTGATAGCACTGTTGTGTAAATTGTAATGGGAATCATGCCTCGACTGACAAAGCATGTCCTGCAAAGCAGGAAAAACAGAATATAATTAAAAAGGCAAAAACTGAAAACATATCTTTTGCAGATGCAAAAAGAGAGGTAGAAAAAGTCCAAAAAAGGACAGTAAAATACCTAAAACCCAGGCCTTTACTGATAAACAAACCCTAACACACCATAATAAATTCAGTATTCAAGATGTTGCAACCCTTATAATATATAGATATATGGGTCCTAATTCTCAATTAGAAGACAATACATTAAATAAAACTGTTTGTTAAAGCAGTCATCCAGAAACTATTTAATACACAAATTGACTTGTACCTAGCACAAAGCACAGCATCCAAATGCACAGTTATTCCCTGTTAGTAAACTGAAATATAAGTATATATGACACGGAATCAAGGTCATAAATATCGATTTTAGTGTATAAAATGATTTTAGTATATGATAAAATCATTTTAGGATATCCTAAAATCAATTTAGTATATACTGAAATATTCAGCTTATACAGAAATATTGGCGCGGGATCAAGGTCATAAATATTGATATATACTAAAATCGATATTTAACATGTTTAAGACCCTGATTCCGCGCCATAAGTATAACTTAAAACCAACAAAACAAAATTGTATACTACAATGAGTTTATATCTGAAAATAATGAATATTGTTATAAGTATAATTATCAATGACAATTAATATTGTACAGTGGAACTGCAGATGGCTGAAATGTAACGGTCCAGAATATATCTGGAGCCTATTTGAAAGAATCTCCTGATATACTTTGCTTCCAGGAAACCTAAATAACAAACATTGATGACTTCCCTAATATAGAATGGTTTTTACTAGCAGATTATTCTATGAGGCAAAACAAGAGTAAGGGAGAACAGCAATATATATTAAAAACAATATACCATACATGAATAAAAAAAAATCAAAGCAGACTTTGAGTTATCAAATATTGAATTTAAATATGAAAATAGTCATATAACTCTACTTAACCTATATGACACTGGTAAAAATACTAAAAAAACTGGATTATTATAACCTACTAGATCAAATTAATGATAAATACATTATTGTAGGAAATTTTAATGCTCATCACCCATACTGGGGTGGAAAGCATACAGATAATAAAGGGTCTGAATTATATACAAATGTAGAAGTATTGAAAATAGGAACATAGTGCTACTAAATGATGGCACAGGAACTAGGCGCAATCCAACCAATCTACAACTATCAGCCATTGACCTTTCATTTTGCGACCCTAGCATTGCTTGTAAAATAAGTTGGTAGGTACCAGTTATGGTAGTGATCATCACACCATTTCTATATCCATAAATAACAAATATATAGAGCCTGAAAATGACAAGGATCTTATATGGAACTATAAAAAGGCAGACTGGGATGGATTCTCCAGAAAATGTGATCATATATTAACTTGTGACATGGTCTCAGAAAACATTGAAAGAGACATGTTCTCAAATAACTAAAACTATATTAAATGTGGCTGAAGAGTTCATCCTGGTCAAAAATAGTAGAAAAATTTTAAAAAAAAAACCCATGGTAGTATGGTGGTCAGCAGAATGTACAAAATCAGTTAAAGAGCGGAATAAAGCCCGCAATAGGGTTCATCATACTGGGAAAGGGGAAGATTTTGTTAGATATAAAGATTAGAAAAACAATGTAGAAAAACTATAAAAAATGCCTAAACAGAATATTGGGAGTCATATTGTACAGAAATTAATACAGATACTACTCTTAGTAGTCTATGGACTAATATTAATAAAATGTTGGGCAAAGGAGCTAAAATAAAAGCTTACACACACTTATGAATGATAATACAAGATATGAATCAAATAAAGATAAAGCAGACTTATTGGTTCAAACTTATGCTAAAGTTAGTAATGATAATAACTATAGTACTAGTTTTGTCAAATAAAAAACTCTAATAGAAACACAAGTAAATGAAAAGTTGTTTGAAAATTTTAATGACAACTCTGCCACATATAATGAACCGTTTACTATGCAAGAACTTAAAGATGGCAAACAGGACACTAAAGATACTTCACCAGGAAAAGATAAAATTACATATTCCATGTTCAAAAAATTTACAAATAGCACATTATCTGTTATATTATTATTTGTGAATAAAATATGGTTCCTATAGAAGTTGCCCAGTCAATGGAAACATTCTGTTATCCCTAGTTACAAACGTGGTAAGAATCCCAGTGATCCACAATATCCTACAGACATATATAGCTACAAGTCTAAACTCTAACTTTGTAAAAATTATGGAAAAAATGATTAATAATAGACTCAGATGGTATATATGGTAACATGTTGAGTTGGGTTAATAACTTTCTCAGTGAAAGAACTATACAAGTTAAAGTAAATAAAGACTATTCAGAGGTACATGTTATCCAAAATGGTACCCCCAAGGAAGCGGTATCAGCCCTACACTGTTCAACATAATGGTTAATGACTTTTCATAAAAAACACTGTGCCATTTCCCAATTTGCAGATGATGGAGCAATCTGGTTATCTAGAAAAAATGTATACTTCATACAAAAAAGAGTACATACAGATTTAGACAATATTAATGCTTGGTGTGAAAAATGGGGCTTCACTATATCTCCAACAAAAACATTACGGTTGTTTTCAACCGTAAACAAAAAATTGGTGAAATTGTATTAAAATTAGGAGATAAAATTCTCCAAGTCATCAAAGAAATTAATTTCGTTAGTATGATATTAGATGATAAATTAATATGGCTGAAACATACACAATATATTAATTTGAAGTGTAGTAAAATACTGAATTGCATGAAAATGCTTACAGGAACAAAATGGGGAGCAATCAGCTCATCCCTAAGAAACATTTATATAGCCATAATTAGGTCAAAAATAGAATATGTATGTGAGGTGTACAACTCTGCCTCATACTCAGTTAAAAAAATACTAGACAGTATACAAAAGAAAAGCACTAAGAACATGAAGAATATTTGCAGGTGCCCACAAACCTGCTAGTATAAGTGGTCTACAGGTAGAAATAGGTGATCCCCCTATGAACTAAGGCGTAAAAGCCTTATTACAAAAGCCTATCTGAATATGAAGAGTAATAATAAATTGCACCCCACCAAAAAAAGTATAGAAAACAAATACGAGTATCAATATTATAAGAAAGGTGTCAAGAATAAACAAAAACCATTTTGTCTAATGCTATAGAGATTTGTACCAAACATAATATTAACACAGATTCAATTTATAAATCTGTAGAATTCCCCACCCCACCATGACATGTAATAAAACCAGAAGTTAAAACTAACTTAAGGGAGATAATCTCCAAGAAAGATAACCCACACTTAATTAAAAGTGAAGGTAATATATTAATAGATACAAAATACAAAGAATATCTTAAAATTTATACTGATGGATCAAAAGATCCTGCCACAAACCAATATTCTTGTGCATTTGTAGTACCTGAACTCAAAATAACGAAAGTATTTAAACTAGAAAGTCACCTGTCTATATTTATATGTGAATTAGCCGCAATACTTCTTACTTTATCCTGGTTGGAAGAATTCAAACCCGATAATGTGGTCATATTTGTAGACTCACTATCAGCTCTACAAGCAATTACGGGATGTATCTTTAAAATTAATACACAAATTATATGTCACAGTCAAAATTAACCCAATATCAGGATTTGGCCAATATATATATATAAAAAGACTGCAACCGGTGTCACTTTTATTAACTGCAACTGTAACAAAGAATTATTTAACATATACAATGACTTACAATACAGCAGAAAATATAAATTCATTCAAACACACAATGACAGACGCAAAACATTAAATGTAGACATTAACCTCGTTTAAAACTAAAACTGTATTATATGAATTACAAATTCTCAGGACGGAATATGACACTTTTCAGTAATGCCCAAAGTCATACTTTAGCAATATATATATAATTGAATTAGGAACTGAATATAAAAAACAAAAGCGGGAATAAAATGTCGCATAAACATGATAAAACTACATATTTTCTGTAATGCATATTTCGCCGAAGGTCGAAATAAATGAAAGCCGGAACATTAACCAAACTGAACAGGACGGAAATTTAACCTTTTATAGAATACCTATTTCATTGAAAATTCTACAGCACAAAAAAAGAATTATACATCGAAAAGAACTCTCAAACTCAAACGAATTGAACATTATACTTTTTTTAAATAAATTAAATACAAGCTGAAGTATTAAAACATTGCCTACCTGTAACAAAGAATAGGGAAATTCACAAAATCCACAAATTACTCCTGGACATGTTAAAACAGCTAATGAATAATATAAGGATATTTTGTATTTATACCTAGTAAAATTTCGCGGTTAAAATTGTGCGTGCAAAACATGCGTATAATGTGATATTATTTAGATGTATTATTGGATACATCATTAACATGCATTGGTGACGTACAAGTAGAAAACGTCATCAGTCTTGTGTCATTAATGAATATGATGAAAACGGATCACATGGTACATGGACATACATGTAATGAATGATGAATATGAAAACAAATGAATACGCAAATATTTAATATAATCAATTAACAATTTACTATAAGCAATCAAACATCCGGTGACATATTCCCCCTCCATGAAAATAATTCGTCCCCGAATTCAACTGAAAAACTTATAAAATATTAAAATTTTCTAAAAACAATTTATGTTCATTTAAGTCAAGAATACGTTCTATGTGTCGACTCCAAGATGCACACAAAGATTTTGATGGATGAACTCCGTCAATCAACAATGAATAAATATATCGAAGTTTTTTGCCATTCCTCTTGTGAATATAAGAGTGTAGAAATGGAGTAAGAACACCATTCTTAAAATTTGTCTCAACTATGAAGTTATTAACCTCATGTAGTATAAAATTCAAAGTTTCTTGCATCTTACTATATTTGTCTTGATATTTCAAGTACCTAGTTTTACCAATTGAAATTCTATGCATATTCCACTTCTGAAAACTCATTGTCGCAATAGTTGCAAAAACTACTTTACATCCCTTTAGAATCATATGATATTTATCAAATATTTTCGCATTTAACCAAACTGGGAATAAATATTATATTTGAATGGATACCAAGCCATGTTGGACTATATGGTAATGTGTTAGCAGACAATACTGCAAAATCTGCTCTAGACTTGCAAAATATATATGCATCAATCCCATTGTATAAAGAAGATATAAAAAATTTAAGTAAGAATATATTAAAGAATACGTGGCAATAAGGCCAAAAGTTAATTTTGGCATAGATATTCCCAAACTCACTAGAGAAAGGGAAATTACTATATTCAAGCTCATATCTGGATATATATACTAACTATATTCTATAAATATATCAAAGTCAATATATTTAATAGTGAATGTGACATGTGTAAAGTGAAAAATGATCAAAACCACTTCCTTTTTGAATGCAATAAATACACTGTTGAAAGAGCAGAATTATTCAAGCAACTTGAAAATACTGGCATTAAGGACTTCATGTGTAATAATTTATTTACAGGACTTTCAATATTTCCCATTTGCATTTTTTAACTGAAATTAACAAAATTATGCAGGAAAATACCTCTGATTAAAGTACAGTATAATTAATCATAAGGTAGATATTATGTAAAATAATATCTGCTGATAGTTAACATAAACATAAGGTATTTTGTTTTTCTTCTTCTCTACTTGTAACATATTCGACCGAAGCTCACATCCTAAAGTATATTGGCCTCCTTTCGTTGGCCAACTGGTGACAATTAAAAAAAAAAAAAAAAAAAATCAGGGGCAAAACCCACATAGATCAAAAATTCAAAACTAATATGTTTTACAAAATTAACCATTGAATTTTGATTAATGTTAAATAAAAGAACGTTAAAGGGTAAATATTGATCACCAGGGTCAGCGATAAGGACTCAACATAGTGGGTTATTTTTATGAAGTATGTAACTGAAGTATGACTGTGGTACCCACATACATTTCTTTTGTTGTGTAAATCATAAAATGAATCATGGTAAAAAGGCTGAGTGATTGCCAACAATCAACCATCCAATACATAAAACTGTATTAAGGCTGAAATATTGTCTACATAGTTTATACATAAACTGAAATATAATGATATAAAGGCTGAAATATTGCCAACAATCAATCAATCGAGATATAAAACTGTAATAAGGCTGAAATATAGTAGACACAGTTTATTCATAAAATAAAAGATTATAATAAGGCTGAAATATAGCCAACAATCAATCAATAAAACAATCAATCAAAACAAACAATATCTTTTTGTCTTGTAATCCACCAAACTAATAAAAATACATACAAGACATGTATGCATATACTATCATACACAAAAGGAAAAGCTATATCATAATAGTCTTTACATCTGGCAACACTCACACTATGTACTAATCGACAAACAACATTATAAACATATAATAAATAAGCATTATTGGTATGATAATACATGTAATATAACTGTACTATCAGTGTAACTGTAATGTTTTGGGTACCCAGTCATGCTTAGCAGTTTACAGATTGAAGACTTACTCCTCGCTACTACCTTTTATAATTTACTTATAGATATGTATAAACTTTGAACACTAGAGAAGAGTATAATAAACAACTTTGTACATGCATTTGACTTGCAGGTTAAACACGTCCATACATTGTAAACATCCGGTAATTATTGTAGGAAAAGGGCAATAACTCTGATGTCATACGTATGGAAAGAGATTCTTCATCTTTCTTGGCAATTTTGAAATTTAGGTTATCTGAACTGGTAGTGAGGATTAAGAAACCTATTTTTTTTTTAAAGAAAAAGATAAATGTATGCAAAGTGAAAACGCGTTCGTGGGGAGAATACCTGAGCATATTTAACTTATTAGAGCACATTCAGTCGAAGTAGTAAGGTGTGAGGTTTTTTAGCCCCCCCAAAAAACCCGTGGCAAATGTGGCAAACCCAAATATGGTCATGCTCCGCCCCCTTTTCCATATAGGGACATACGCCCTTCCCCCATTTCTATATATGGACATCCGCCTCACCACCGACGTGAGTCATCAGGTCATCGCGCAGTCCTTATTTGGTCAACAAAGTCTTATGAGTCATCAAGACACCGATTGGTATACGTGAGTCATCGCGCAGTCCTTATTCGGTCAACAGATTCCAATGACTCGTCAAGACACGGATATGAGTCACCGCATGTTTACACATGCCGATATTATTCGAAAGGGTGTTGACTGTATTTGGAGGTAATACAATTGATCTGAAAAGAACCAATGAAAAACCCGAAACGTCATTGTAAAGTAACGCGCACCGATGCCCGATACTTCATTTACCCACTAACCGAGATGGAGAACGCACGTTGCAATATAGAGCTGGGAAACAACAGATTCGTTCAAGCTACGGAGTGGAAAGATCAAATTAGAATTGACATTAGAGAGTGGAAGCATAAAGATGGAAAATTAGTGCCTACCAAAAAGGGAATTAGCTTACCCCTTCAGAGGTGGAAAATGTTGGTCGACAGCTTGGAGTTTCTAGATTTGGCCCTGTCGGAAAGAAGAGACTACATGACACACCTGGGAAGAAACGTGTATGCCGCAACTCAAGCAAATAATGACAATATTAATATCCGTCAGTACTGGTTACCATCCCACAACACCGAAGTCGCCCCCACGAAAAAAGGAATAACTTTACGCAAGGAAGAATACGCTAAGTTGAAAAACAATGTCGTTTTGATTGGAGATGTCGTCCCGGAATTGAGTAGCGTCGTCCCGTGTCCATATAGTTCCGATCACCAGAACCAATTAGGATTTTTAAGATGTCCAGAATGCAACCCCGACAGCTTTACAGAATGGTGAAACATGATTAAACCTTACGTAAACCAATGTAGTCTGTCTTTACTAGAATAAAATGTTGAAAATTGCACATCTCTGTTTTCTGTCTTTGTTCACGACACTCCAAGAAGTATTTTTGTGTTTAAGATACAAAAGTATTTTTCGAGGTGTCGAGAGTTAACTGTTTAATAAATGAGTACCTTAATGTAATTAAAAGCTCCACAACGTTCCAAAAGATTGTGCCCGACCCTTATCATCGACTCAAATCCAAAGAATCGAATTCCAGTACAGCTTATCTGACACCTTAAATTAATCCTTCAAGAGCACGCTTTCCTACCTCTGATATTATATAAAGGTTAATTAGTGTATATTAATACTTTTATTTGTGCCCAAGTAGTTTTAGAGCTGACGGTAATTAAGTGATGTACCATAAGTAATTAAAAGCTCCACAAAGTTTCAATAAATTTTGCCCGATCCCTTATCGTCGATTCATTAGAGACGCTCAAAAGATTTCACCATTTGAAAATAAAGAGCATAGAACCATAAATCCAAAACTTTTATCTCAGCTTATCTATCACCTCAAATCACCCCTTCAAGAGCATGCTGACTTATCTCAAACCAGATGTTATACCAAACAAATATTAATTATACCGATGCAATACTTAGTCTGTTAATTAACGAAAACGCAAACTCATATATAAAGGTTAACTTAGTACTTTTATAAATACTTTTATTTGTGCTCAAGTACTTTTAGAAGTGTCGAGAGGAGTACTATAATGTAATAAAGTTCCAATACATTTTGCTATGTCTGACGCATGCTCTTTGACTCATCAAAAGATTACACTCTATAAATCCAAACAATGACATTTTGTTTTTATCTCAGTACAGCTTATCTTTTCACCTTAAATTACCCCTACAAGAGCATGCTGACCTATCTCAAGCCAGATGTCATACTAGCGAACAAACCAAACAAATATTGATTTCAAAACCGATCATTTAGTGTTAATACAGAGTTTGTCAATTCACTCACGACAAACAAAACCACATTAAATGCTCTTGCATAGTTGCAACACACCCATCTATGAAAAAGGCAATTGAGGAAACAATGCTTTACTAAACAATTCTTAAAATATATAACTAACGGGAGATCTACATTTTATCGAAATCGTTAGTTTCGTCTATTATAAACTCATCAGAAGCGCTCTTCCCAAATAGTTTAAAATAAATAAAATACTTGCATGAGGTTTATCAACCTATGAGTCATACAATGTTACACCACGTCATCATACATAAGATGGTTAAATCATTTGTCTTGGGTATGAGTCATATACGTAATGCTTACACCATGAGCCATCACGCATGTTATGACTAAATAAGGTAATTAGTCTTCGGTATGAGTCATACAATGCTGACGTGACTCATTCTTATCGAATGCACATGCATTATCAAATATGGTAAACACACATCTGACTGAATGTGCATGACCAAATACGGAAATGTCAACTTCCGGATTTTTTTTTTTTTTTTTTTTTTTTTAAATTAAGCTCGTATTGATTGGAGATGTCAGTGACACAAGTGTATAAAAACGTGACCTAATAGACGTTTACATCATTTTCACGATGGAGTTTCAATGCATGGAAGAGGAGCACCACCACCACCGCCACCACCACCACCACCACAGATAGACGTTTACATCATTTTCACGATGGAGTTTCAATGCATAGAAGAGGAGCACCACCACCACCACCACCAGCACCACCACCACCAGCATCTGTGGTGGTGGTGGTGGTGCTCCTCTTCCATGCATTGAAACTCCATCGTGAAAATGATGTAAACGTCTATCTGTGGTGGTGGTGGTGGTGGTGGTGGCGGTGGTGGTGGTGCTCCTCTTCCATGCATTGAACCTCCATCGTGAAAATGATGTAAACGTCTATTAGGTCACGTTTTTATACACTTGTGTCACTGTAACACTTATTCTTATTGGTCGTTATATAATACAAGCTTAATTTAAAAAAAAAAAAAAAAAAAAAAAAAAAAAAAATCCGGAAGTTGACATTTCCGTATTTGGTCATGCACATTCAGTCAGAAGTGTGTTTACCATATTTGATAATGCATGTGCATTCGATAAGAATGAGTCACGTCAGCATTGTATGACTCATACCGAAGACTAATTACCTTATTTAGTCATAACATGCGTGATGGCTCATGGTGTAAGCATTACGTATATGACTCATACCCAAGACAAATGATTTAACCATCTTATGTATGATGACGTGGTGTAACATTGTATGACTCATAGGTTGATAAACCTCATGCAAGTATTTTATTTATTTTAAACTATTTGGGAAGAGCGCTTCTGATGAGTTTATAATAGACGAAACTAACGATTTCGATAAAATGTAGATCTCCCGTTAGTTATATATTTTAAGAATTGTTTAGTAAAGCATTGTTTCCTCAATTGCCTTTTTCATAGATGGGTGTGTTGCAACTATGCAAGAGCATTTAATGTTGTTTTGTTTGTCGTGAGTGAATTGACAAACTCTGTATTAACACTAAATGATCGGTTTTGAAATCAATATTTGTTTGGTTTGTTCGCTAGTATGACATCTGGCTTGAGATAGGTCAGCATGCTCTTGTAGGGGTAATTTAAGGTGAAAAGATAAGCTGTACTGAGATAAAAACAAAATGTCATTGTTTGGATTTATAGAGTTAAATCTTTTGATGAGTCAAAGAGCATGCGTCAGACATAGCAAAATGTATTGGAACTTTATTACATTATAGTACTCCTCTCGACACTTCTAAAAGTACTTGAGCACAAATAAAAGTATTTATAAAAGTACTAAGTTAACCTTTATATATGAGTTTGCGTTTTCGTTAATTAACAGACTAAGTATTGCATCGGTATAATTAATATTTGTTTGGTATAACATCTGGTTTGAGATAGTTCAGCATGCTCTTGAAGGGGTGATATGAGGTGATAGATAAGCTGAGATAAAAGTTTTGGATTTATGGTTCTATGCTCTTTATTTTCAAATGGTGAAATTTTTGAGCGTCTCTAATGAATCGACGATAAGGGATCGGGCAAAATTTATTGAAACTTTGTGGAGCTTTTAATTACTTATGGTACATCACTTAATTACCGTCAGCTCTAAAACTACTTGGGCACAAATAAAAGTATTAATATACACTAATTAACCTTTATATAATATCAGAGGTAGGAAAGCGTGCTCTTGAAGGATTAAGTTAAGGTGTCAGATAAGCTGTACTGGAATTCGATTCTTTGGATTTGAGTCGATGATAAGGGTCGGGCACAATCTTTTGGAACGTTGTGGAGCTTTTAATTACATTAAGGTACTCATTTATTAAACAGTTAACTCTCGACACCTCGAAAAATACTTTTGTATCTTAAACACAAAAATACTTCTTGGAGTGTCGTGAACAAAGACAGAAAACAGAGATGTGCAATTTTCAACATTTTATTCTAGTAAAGACAGACTACATTGGTTTACGTAAGGTTTAATCATGTTTCACCATTCTGTAAAGCTGTCGGGGTTGCATTCTGGACATCTTAAAAATCCTAATTGGTTCTGGTGATCGGAACTATATGGACACGGGACGACGCTACTCAATTCCGGGACGACATCTCCAATCAAAACGACATTGTTTTTCAACTTAGCGTATTCTTCCTTGCGTAAAGTTATTCCTTTTTTCGTGGGGGCGACTTCGGTGTTGTGGGATGGTAACCAGTACTGACGGATATTAATATTGTCATTATTTGCTTGAGTTGCGGCATACACGTTTCTTCCCAGGTGTGTCATGTAGTCTCTTCTTTCCGACAGGGCCAAATCTAGAAACTCCAAGCTGTCGACCAACATTTTCCACCTCTGAAGGGGTAAGCTAATTCCCTTTTTGGTAGGCACTAATTTTCCATCTTTATGCTTCCACTCTCTAATGTCAATTCTAATTTGATCTTTCCACTCCGTAGCTTGAACGAATCTGTTGTTTCCCAGCTCTATATTGCAACGTGCGTTCTCCATCTCGGTTAGTGGGTAAATGAAGTATCGGGCATCGGTGCGCGTTACTTTACAATGACGTTTCGGGTTTTTCATTGGTTCTTTTCAGATCAATTGTATTACCTCCAAATACAGTCAACACCCTTTCGAATAATATCGGCATGTGTAAACATGCGGTGACTCATATCCGTGTCTTGACGAGTCATTGGAATCTGTTGACCGAATAAGGACTGCGCGATGACTCACGTATACCAATCGGTGTCTTGATGACTCATAAGACTTTGTTGACCAAATAAGGACTGCGCGATGATCTGATGACTCACGTCGGTGGTGAGGCGGATGTCCATATATAGAAAAGGGGGAGGGGCGTATGTCCCTATATGGAAAAGGGGGCGGAGCATGACCATATTTGGGTTTGCCACATTTGCCACGGGTTTTTGGGGGGGGGGCTAAAAAACCTCACACCTTACTACTAGTCGAGTTAGTTACCTGAAATCTGTTAAAAAATAGATTTAAATCTAAAACACATACAAATCTGGAACGAGTCAGAATTGTCATATTCCTTACAATATAAATGATGATAAAGTATATAAGGTATCTTATAAAAACTAGATTATATAAGATGTCTTATATACTTTATAAGATATCTTATATACTTTATAAGATATCTTCTAAAGTTTATAAGATATCTTATAAGGTATATAAGATATCACATAAAGTTTATAAGATATCTCATATAGTTTATAAGATATCTTATATAGTTTATCATCATTTATTTTGCAAGGAATATGACAATCTCTGAAGTTCCTGTTTTTATATGGCGTTATATCATATCAATCCTTAGGTTTGTGTTTGAAATTTCTATCACATTTTCTTTAAAGTATTACCAGGGAAAATAATATAACTACACAACAACCAACTCTCATCTTCGTTCTTATCAAAAGACTTGCTGGGATTTCGTTATCTGATATAGATAGATTTATTCCCCAAATCAAGGGCCCACAAGGAGCATGTTTTACAATAGTCAAATACATAAACAAATTGATTATTAAATGAAATTACAAGTAACTATATAGTCATGATAGTATAACATAAAAATATTCATTGCATCACAAAGTCATGAAGTTTAATAGCTAACATTGAAACCTGGGACTTTTACAAAATTCCAAATTGATTCTAAAGACCGTGATAACTCTAGATTCACCACAGCAGGACTTCTCCAACGATAGTTCTGACCAGAGAACGCTTTTTTCCCGGAAGACAACTCTTACTGTCAAATCTTCTTGTGAATTGTTGGGGATGCGTCGTCGTAAAATTTCCTTTAAAGATTTCTCTGAAACCCCTGGGCCAATTGGAACAAAATTTGGCAGCAATGGTCCTTAGGTGGTCCTCTTTCAGAATAATATCCGATGAACCCCGCTCCATCCGAGATGGCCGCCAGATCCTAACATAGTTTAACATAGGACCCTAAGGGAAATGTACTTAAAAATCTTCTTGTCTGGTAGGACATGGCCAAAACTTTGCAGCAATGATCCTCATGTGGTCCTCTTTAAGAATTATATCCGATGACTCCAAAGATGGCCACCAGGGCCGAACATAGTTTAACATATGACTATATGGGGAATTTACTTAAAGATCTTCTTGTCAGTACCCACTGGACCAATTGGAACAAAACTTGACAGCAATGGTCCTTAGTTGGTCCTTTTTCAAAAGTATATCCGATGACCCTGCCCGTAGTCCAAGATGGCCGCCAGAGCCGAACATAGTTTAACAAAGGAAACAATGTGAAATTTACTTAAAGATCTTCTTGTCAGAAAACTTGGCTAATTCGAACAAACCTGGCAACAATGGTCCTTAGTTGTACGTCTTTTTCAGAATTGTATCTGATGAATCCAACTTCCAAGATGGGCAACAGAGCCGAACATAGTTTAACATAGGACCCTATGACAAATTTACGTAAATATCTTCTTGTCTGAAACGACTTGACCAATTTGAACAAAAGTTGGAAGAAATGGTCCTTAGGTGGTCCTCTTTAAGAACTATGTCTAATGACCCCGTCCACCTTCCGAGATGGCCACCAGAGCCGAACATAGTTTAACAGTAGGTATTTTGCTTTATAACACATAACATGTAACTTGATATATAATCTTCATAAGAAAAGTATTTACAGCTTAATTTTAAAATCAAATTCTGCAGTTTGATTTACCAAATTCTACAACACCAACATATATAGCTATTTTATGTTTATTGTTAATTTTGTAGGACTTTTGGGACTTAAAAGATTTTTGAATTAGACAGTGTCTTCTAATTTTATATATTTTAAACATTTTCATGTATAATGTTCATCTGAAACTGAAAATAAATATATAGAATGAATCAACTTGAGACAATTCACGGTACTGTGATGTACTTTTGAAAGAAAATATATCACATTCTTAAATTTTGAGATTTCTACCATGTAACATCATTGACAGAATTTGTACTTTCACCTCGTCTGCAAGAAATATGTGATAAAGTTAAGCTTTCATTTTTGGGATATATATTATCTAATTAGTATCAACAAAAGTTTCTGTTATGATAATTGTGTCGCCTGCGGAACGCATGGTCGACACATAGGGATCACTATCTGTCGTCTTGCGTCGTCACACTTTTCTTCTACCCTAAACTACTCGTAAACTGCTCAAAGGAATTTAATGAAACTTTCTTTGTGCATTAACTTTAATGCACAGGTGTGCAAATATATTTCATTTTTAGAAAATTTTACTTTTTTTTTTTTTTATATAAAAATCGACATTTTTGAAAAAAAAGGGGGGGGGGGGGGTCAAAACTTTTATCCTGAACTACTCCATAACCGCTAAAAGCAATTTGATGAAACTTTCTCTGTGCATTAACCTTAATGCAAAGGTGTGCATGTATATTTCATTTTTTAGAAAATTTTAATATCTTTTGTAAAAATTGACGTCCGCAGGCGACACATGTCTTCCTTGGAAAAGATACACATTTTTTAGCTCACCTGGCCCAATGGGCCATGTGTGCTTATTCCATCACTTGGCGTCTGTTGTCGCCCGTCGTCTGTCGTCGTCTGTTGACGACGACGACGGACGCAAAGTGATGGCAATAGCTCACATGGGCCTTGGGCCAGGTGAGCTAAAAATGTACTCCTTAACTCAATAGTTTGGTACATTTTATAATGAATTGTAATTCATCTTCATGATTAACATGGTTTCAAACTTTTTTACAATTGAGATTTTTTTTTATTGTGCGGTTATAACCGCTTGGTAAAATTGTTAAAGAACATCTCAACCGCGGGATTGGAAGCACGTTTCAGAAATTTGGTTAATTGCGTTTTTTATTAAGTTGGGTGTTTATGGCTGAAACATGTTTCAGGTTGAATTTAACAATAAACAAGTTTCAGTAATGAAAAATAGGCCTATAGAACCTTCTATAGGGTCACTATTTAAATTTAGTAATAACTGCTAAATAAAAACAGCAATTTATTTCAGACAAACCCCCCCCCCCCCCCGCCCAAAAAATAATTAATAAATAAAAATTCGTAAGCTGGCCTCACACCCATATAAAAACCAGATAAAAATTTCCTCAAAATTATATAAAAAAAATTAATACACCGTGTTTGTGATATTAGTAGAATGTACGCACGCATTTATTTTCAGTGGAGGAGTTTTTGTCAGAAGTTGAAGTAGTAGGGCTTGTTTTTTCTAGTGTTTTTATGTATATTTGGAAGTTTATTTTTTATTTCGCACATTTTGTAGTTTCAGATGAATTTCTTGTAAATAGAGGGCCACTAAAATTTGTTATAAAGTATGGAAACTTGCTCCTTGAGTAAAGCTGTACTACCGCCTCTTCTGGTAGTTTTTATAGTTCCTTTTAAATAATCGTTATTCAAATGCGTTAAATAAGATATATAACATTTAAATACAATTTTTTAATGTACAGAAAAATATTTGATGCACATTTATAAATTTCGTCATGATGTTGAAGAAATTAAAGGATTGATTTAAAAAAAATGAATATATATATTAACACTGTAAATATCGGCAAAAGAATACCAATGCGACAAAACAATAGGAGAAGCTGTTCTTGTTTTCATATGAAGCTAAATTTTTACAGGGGCTACTGAATCGGGAAGAAAAGAAACTTTAATTTCAATTTCCGCTATTTAGATGATGTTTTGTAAAATTAATTATCCTTTGAGGATTACCTAGCTACATCCCATCTATCCCAAATGAGATACCCATCGTTTGTTGAAAAAGGTGTCCTCCAAACCCAACAATGATGAGAAATTCCAGCATGTTAACAACACAGGTGTTAAGAAATAAGATATAATGTGTAGCGATTTGTTTTTGCTAAACAGTCAGAAGTTCATGCATTTAATTCAAGACCTGTTGTATTTCCTAACATGTTTTATGACTTGACATGTAACTATGTGAAATGTTTAGAATTCAAACAGTGTACACGTTCTGTAAGTGCAATAAATGATCTCCAAATCGAGGCGCATGAACAGTTTGTTGTGTTCATTTTACCGCTTTTAACGGCGTGGGTGAAGATGACGACAGCAGTTCTGGACAATTGAAGCTGGGAGTTTACATCATATTTACAGCAAACCACTGATAGTATAGATTGAAAAGGTAAGAATGGTTTGTTCCTTTACATCGGGGGGGGGGGGGGGGGGTCCTTTTCAAGATGGACACCGTAAATACTTGAAAGTTATGCATTCCGGACTGTAGAATTATTTTGAACTGAATTTGTTCTTAGTATTACTCTGTTGTGATTAAAAGTAAATAGTTACATATTTTATACCATATACACTATACACACGTGATTAAAAGCATACGATTTATTATATTCAATAATATTTAAAAATATATGTTGTTGGTTGACATCAAATAATAGAAGTAACGGAATTTTTGAAATAATTGAAGGTAAGATGTGTGGACTTATTATTTCGTGATTAAAGGAATCAAAAGAAGCGGCATATTAAATTCATATAAAAATACATGAAAAAGGCAAACTAAGAGATAAAGAACATTGCTAGTGTGATTAATGGTTAGGAAGCTTAGTTGAATATTATTACGTAAGTTCCAGTTAACAATTTTTATTTCGTTGCAAAAGACGTATACCACAACTTTTATTTTTTTTAGTATAGTTTTGTCTCAGTGCATTTGTTGGTAAGGAAATTCATAATTTTGATACACTCATTTCAGCCAAGTTATTTAGGTCTTCAAACAAAAACATTTAAATCACCAAGGATACCTGTTATCAAAAATTAGGACGGAGGAATTTCCAAATGTTATTATAAGAGAAGAAAACGATGAATAAGCGGGATCAGAATTCTTGGAAGGATTTAGCTGTTTACTGTATTGCTACTATGTGTGGGAACATACACGTATCATACCCAACACAGTGTCAGGTTCTTGGAGTTTTGTAAGATAAAGTTTGGAGTACACAAAATAAATTCTATATGAGCAACAATAATTTTAAATTTAGCCAAAAAGTGATGAATTATAATTAATTACATTATAGAAATGTTTTGTTTCTATGTTTTGTAAAAAATAAAAATGGCGGATTGAGGAGATGTGTTGAAAAATGGTCAGCGAAGATTTCCAATTTGCTTTTGTCTAAAGGGTGTTATGTGAGTTTATATGAGATTAAATGTTCCAGTAAAGGACTATTTTTCGATGGAAATGGATAGAATGACATTTATATGCAAGTATACGTTATTTGAACATATTTTATTGTGTCCAGTGTTGACTTTGGTTCAAGATGGCCGAAAATCAGAATGAATTCAGTTCATCTGACTCAAGTAAAACCCCGGTTGGAAATTCAATAGCAAGTGCTCGAAACGTCCTATACAATAACGCAATGAGTTATAGTGTACCCTGCAATACACCAGCCATGATACCCTCTCATGTTCAGCAGAAATTAACATTTTCTGAAAATCGATCCCCCCAAACCCCTAATGTGCAAAACCAACCTGTGAGCCTAGATCATGTATTGAGTGACATCTACGCCAAACTTGAAAAACTTGAAAAACTGGACTCTTTACCCTTTATAATGGAAGCACTGCCGTCAATAGATAAACGCTTGGGTTCCATAGAACAGCGTTTTACAAACATTGAAACAGAGTTAGTACATATTAAACATGATGTGCAACAACTAGGAAACAGAATATCTAATAATGAAATGACAACAATGAATATAACACGAAGATTAGATGAAATAACGTATGAACGTGACCAAATGAAACAGGAAAATAATGAATTGAAAGAACGAGTAATTGAAGTCCAGTCTAGGTAGATGCGTGAAAACCTTTTATTCGGTGGCATCGAAGAAGACCCTGATGAAAAAACAGACACCGAAAATGTAGTCACAGAATGTGTACTTAAAACATTTATTAAAAACAAATTACACATAGAAGATGACATACACTTCCACATTGTCCACCGTCTTCGACCAAGACCTGATGGCAAAGCTAGAACAATTGTAGCCAAATTTCAGAGTCGTAAGGATCATGATAGGATCCTGAAAATTGCACCACAAAAACTAAAAGAGACACCTTATAGTATCTATGAGCAGTTCCCAAATGAAATAATTGAAAGACGGAAAGCTTTATTTCCCATCTTTAAACGTGAGCAGAGGTACGGGAACACAGTTAAATTCACAGAAGACAAACTATATGTTAATGGCCGCAGAGTGTACCCCGACATCGAGCAAACACGATATAATGTGAACAGCAGACCAAATATTCAACCACAACCCGAACATCCATACCTTAGACAACACTTTGGACCCCGAGCTCATCCAGAACTACTAAACAACAAATAGGACAGGCACACAAGAGGACAATTTAATTCTAAACAAAATTTACAGAACAATGTTTCAAATCTAAAACTGACCTGTCTGAATGTTTGTGGTCTAAAAAATAAACTGTTATATCCAGAATTTGTTGAATTAATTAATGAATATGATATTATTGTATGTGTTGAAAGCAAACTTGATGATTTAGATGTTCTCCTTGTACCAAACGGGTATAGTTATTTCTGTAAAAATAGAACGGAATTTAGTAAAAAGTCGGGTGGAATTGCAGTAATTTATAAAGATAAATTAAAAAATTTTCTTATTTTTCCAAAAACAGATTGTAATTTTGTAATGTGGATTAAGGTTAAAAATCTTGTGGAATCAAAAATAATACTGTTTGGTTGCATTTATATTCCGCCTGAAAACTCCAAATACGCATCTCCTGACGCATTTGATGAAATTGAAAAGGAGCTTATTTCTCTCAAAGACGAAAATATTTTAATTTCATTGATTGGTGATTTTAATGCGAGATGTAGGACACTAGCAGATTATGTAATTCCTGATGATAATCTTATGAAAATTCTTGACTTGGAATGTATTAATGATTTAAGTACTTATTTGTATGATTTCCAAAAACTACATTTGTATAATGTACCTCTAAGCAGATCTAGTCAGGATACTGGACGTTGTAACATGTATGGTTATAAATTTATAAATTTTTGTAAAAACAACAATGTATTTATAGCTAATGGTAGAATTGGAGGTGATAAAGGAATAGGCAAATTTACATGTAAAAATTGTAGTGTTATAGACTATTTTGTTGTTTCTCCCGAGTTATTTCCCTTTGTTAGCGAATTTGATATTGTAGATTTTGACCCACTTGTATCTGATGTTCACTGTCGAATACACACCAAACTTTCAATTTTGCCAACAACTGATTTGCATATGAATATCGAACCAATACAGGGTGATTGTAAGCCTATTCGTTGGATTAATGACATGAAAAATCAGTTTGTTGACACAATTGAAAGTAATATGACAAATGTTTTGTTAGTTGAGTTAGATCAACTCGATGTCCATAGCGATACGTTTGAGGCTGATTTGAATAAGTTTGTTGAAAATTTAAACAAATTGTATACCGTTTCGGCGAAAGAAACGTTTGGTTCATTCAATAAGCGTGATATAAGATGTACGTCACAACAAAAATATATGCAACCTTGGTTCAATAATCGTTGCAAAGAAAAGCGAAAAGATTTTCATAGAGCAAAGAAAAAATACAATTTACTTAAATCCGATGAAAATCGCATTGAATTAAGAACTGCGAGTAAACTATATAAAATTGAAATTAATAGAGCCGTTACGGAGTATGAGTTTGAAATGGAGAACAAATTGCGTACTTCCGCCGTAGATGAACCAAGGCAGTTATGGAAAATATTAAATAAACTAAATTCTCCTGCCAATACTAATCAAAACAAAATACCGATAGATGAATTATATGAATATTTTAAAAATTTGAACACTGACAATGAACATACTGATACTAATTTTAATATCCCTGATTGTGATGATGATTTAGCAAATAATATACTCAATGGTGAAATAACTGATGACGAAATCATGATTGCTGTCAATAATTTAAAAAATAAAAAAGCACCCGGGTATGATGAAATAGTAAATGAATATATTAAAAACACTATACATTTGCTGGGTTCTATTTATAGAAAGTTATTTAATAAAATTTTAGATACTGGGATTATTCCTGAGGTTTGGTTAATTGGTATCATATTGCCTATTTACAAAAATAAGGGCGACCCTTTAAACCCTGATAATTACAGGGGTATCACTCTAGTCTCGTCAATTGGTAAATTATTTACAGCAATTCTGAATAATAGACTATCAAAGTATGCAGATTTAGTTGAAATTATTCCTGACGTACAAGCAGGTTTTAGGAAAGGTTATTCGACCTTGGATAACATGTTTTGCCTTCATGTACTGATTGAAATTTATTTATCATTTGGCAAAAAATTGTATTGTACTTTTATTGATTTTAAAAAGGCGTTTGATACTGTTTGGAGACTTGGCCTTTGGCAGAAACTTGTGCAAAATAATATTTCCGGGAAAATACTTAAAGTAATTTATAATATGTATAATAGTATAAAATCATGTGTTAAACAGGGAAAAGAAATTTCAGGATTTTTCTCGTGTGATCTTGGAGTGCGGCAGGGGGAAAATTTATCGCCTTTTTTATTCTCTATTTTCCTTTCGGATCTTGAAACTTTTCTGAGCAGTAATAATGTTACAGGTCTCGAAACAATATCAATTCAATGTCAAGAAAATCTTAGAATTTTTGTATTATTGTTTGTTTTGCTTTATGCAGACGATACTATAATATTGGCAGAATCCGCTGACGATTTACAACATTCTTTAGAAGTGTTTGAACAATATTGCTTGAATTGGAAATTAGCTGTTAATGTAAGCAAAACAAAGGTATTGATTTTTTCAAAGAGGAAACAAAAGCTTGATCATGAGTTTAAATTATATGGTTCAGTCATTGAAAGGGTCGATTCTTATTCGTATCTTGGGTTAATTTTCAATTATAACGGTAAATTTACTACTGCTAAAAAGAAATTAGCTGATCAAGCCCAGAAGGCACTTTATGCATTGTATAAAAAGATTAGAAATATTTGTATTCCCATTGATCTGCAACTTAAATTATTTGAGTCTCTTGTTGAACCGATTTTACTGTATGCTTGCGAAATATGGGGTTTCGAAAATATTAATTGTTTAGAAAAAATTCATTTACAATTTTTGAAAAGAATACTGACAGTTAGGTCGAGTACACCTAATTATATGGTATATGGGGAGACAGGTAGATTCCCATTAGAAATAAAAATTAAACTTAGATTATTAAATTTTTGGACAAAACTATTAGCAAACCAAAATAAGCTATCAAGCACTATGTATCAATTATTATATAATTTGAACCAGACTGAGATGTGTCGTTTAAAATGGTTATTTAATATTAAATCCATACTAGATTCGTTAGGACTAAGTTATGTATGGGATAGTCAATTTGTTTTAAATAATATTGATATAAAAACATGCATTAAACAAATTTTGTGTGACCAATTTATACAAAAATGGCATAGCGTTACAGAAGAATCGTCGAGGGGTCAGTTTTATTCTTCAATTAAGAGCAATTTTGGGTTAGAAAAATATTTAATCAAATTAAATGCAAACAGGAGGGGTTATATTGCCAAATTTAGGTGTTCAAATATAAAATTCCCGGTTGAAACCGGGCGCTGGAATAACACACCAAGGGAAGAGCGTATATGCCATTTATGTGATACCAGAATGATTGGATCAGAGTACCATTATTTATTTGAATGTACACATGTAGAAATAATGCAAAATAGGGTAAAGTACGTTTCAAAATATTATCTAAATAATCCAAGCCACCATAAGTTTTCAGGTATGATATCATATTGTAATACCAGAGTTCTAAATAATTTGTCTCTTTTTCTACAAAAAATAGTGAAGTTTTTGTAATCTAAATTAATTTAACTTACAGGTATAGAATCGTATATTTATCCATTTACATATGTTTAGTCTATTGTATTAACACTCACTTAATGTCAAGGTTACAAGTACTCTATTGTATATTGACACACTCTATTAATTCGCCATTTGTTTACTTATGTATATATCATGTTTGCCTCTTGCTACAGTGTATACTGTCTCTTGAGTGAATAAAATCTTGAATCTTGAATCTTGCCACTCAAGATATTGCATCTAAATATGATATTTTAAAGATTTTTTATTAAGGTAATAATACATTACAGTAAGATGTGTAAGAAATAATAAATTCAAATAAATAATATGACATAATGCTATAGAAGGCTACCACATCATGCGAGTGAAGCTGCCACTGGTATACTGTGTTCAAGTGAATATTTTATTATTTTGAAAAAAAAAAATCATTTAAAACTATCATAACTTCACATTGATTTTCCATTTATTATGCTTAATCATAATTAATTTCTGAATTTCTTATTAAAGATGTAACAATAATGTTCATGTCCGTTTTTAACTTTTTCTTTTGTTGAATGTATATATATTAATTAGCATATGGGAACATTATTAAATGGGCAATTTAAATACCATTCTTTTCTACTAAATGCATTACGATTTAACCTGGATCTTTTTACTTAATTTTATTATAATTGCATTGATGTTTCATTTATAAGTACTGTCAATGTTATGTTTTTTTTATATTATTTTTATGAGTTTTTCAAATAAAATATTCGTTAATTCTCTTTTTGCTTCTATATTTTAATAGTGTTTGTCCTACAACAGGGATTTAGACAACATGTAGAATGCATTTATTCCGTTATGCAGATATACTATGAAACTATGGTTTGAATACAAAAATTCTAAGACAATATGACTGAAGATTCCTTGACATAGTAATATTTGTCAGTGTAAAGAATGCACATTTATCATGCATTAATCTTGGTCTAAAAATCCGTATTTGTTGTAATGAGGTCACATTTTTGATAATACAAATGTATTTTAAAGATCTGTCATGATTTTTTTTTACAAGAAGCAGTGAACAATGTTTAGTGTGAAGACGCATATACTAAATAAATAAAAAAAATGGATAACAGGAAAGGTCAATACTAGTCTAAACATATTTAAGTTCTTAACAGGTGAAATAGGATACATGTTTTAGAAATTAAACACTTTTCAGTACATGTTTAGCTGTTTGATGTGTTTAGCATGTTAACGTGTAAAACATCTGTTGCATGAGAAGTGTATAGCAAAATGTTTAGGCCCTAAACACAATTTTTACAAATGTATACACAACCAAATTAGCATATTGCAACTATTAAAACAACATCTGCTTGGAGATAAGGCCTTACTTGTATCATATTATTCATTTCAATTTGTCTTTCACCCTCGTTGATTCTTCTAGTTTGCTTTCTTTTTGATCTTGAACATTTTTCTAGAGAAACATAATAAAAACGGGTTCACATAAGCTTTGTGTTCTTACAAATCTAATACATAATTAACAATATTTTCTTTCCAAAGTACTAATTATTTGAATGTAAGAAATATATACAATGTAACGTCCATGAAACATGTGAAAGGCCCTGCTGTTTAGAGAAAAACTATACTGCAAAAATATATTAAGTTTTAAGTATAATTTAGGATGACGATATAAAATAGATTGTTTGGCAGGAGTTCCATTTGGCACTCCCATAACTACATCCATATGCTTATTCCGTCTAAGATACACACAGCTGAGGATATCGTATGGAACTCTTCCGAGTTTTTTTGAAAATGTCAAACATTGCATAGGTTATAAAATTTTTACAAAATTATGATTTTTTTCGCCTTCAAACTGACGTAATTTAACGGACTAAGTGTAGTAAGGGCCAATTTAGCCTCGAGTCATGTTATTACTGCAAAGTACACGGAAAAATATCGACGCTTTCTCTCGTAGAATATACTATATAAAATTCATTGATTCTTTCTCGTAAAAATTATTGATAGTAATTCTATATTAAAAATAAAAGACGCATTTAGCTTGAATAAACGTTAAATTTAAAATCTGGTCTGGCGTCATTTTTGCCTACTTCCAGATGAAAATTTGATATGAGTTTAGTTACTTCAATATCAATCTACATCATCCTTTTTAATTTAGATCTCTCATTAATATACCAGCATTCTGAGAATATTGTTGAACCAATACAGTGTCACCTACCAGAAGTGAAAGCAACTTATAAAATTATAGACAAACTCCTTGATATTAGATATATATTCTAAGCATATTTATCCAATAAAAAATGTTAGAGAATATATTTTCAACAAGATTTCTACTATCGACGCAACATTGGATACAAGTGTTTTACAGAAAATAATAGGGGGAACTGTATTTCTTCACATATATCCTCAGAATTACAAATTTAAAAGGGTATAACGTCCACGAAAAATCACTAAAGTAGAACTTAATCTGGATCTGTAAATCTACGTACAAAATATCAAGTTATTTGGTTATTTTAAAAATACATGCCAATTTCCAAGGACCATTATTCCTTAAATGTCACTCAGGCAAAATGAAACTTTAACCCCATGAACTCGACCTGTTCCTTTTTTGTAGGTCGACACACCAAAAAATCGAATAATTTTGTTGGGGTATTTTAAAATAAATGTGGAAAAACTGGTATATCCAAATAAAGACAATTTTCTAAAGGTCATAACATTCACAAAAATATCTAAAGCAGAACAAAACCTATCTTGATCTGAATCTCATTACGGATAACAATCAGGGCCCAGTTGTTCAAAGGTAAATCACCTTTTTCATTTACCATTATTTTGAATTTTAATTAATATTTCTGTACATGGACACACAAAGTCATAGGATTAACCCATCAGAAAATTTTCAGTTCTCTGGCATATCAATGAATTGAAAATTTGAAACTGAAAATTGTGGTTAAATTTTTAACAACTGGGCCCTGTTAACATCGTACATTCCAAACATGTCCATGTGTGCAATGAGAGTCATTTACCTGTTACTAAAGGGTCTACCTGCCTAAATCTCGTCCAAATTAAAAAAAAAAAATCCGACAATAACTATGTATTGTAAATGTAGTATTTTGAACAGTATCTTACTTTTTAGCTATTATCCCGTTATTAAATATATATACAATGTATTTCCATATATGCATACCAATAATTACATTACATACCGGATTTCCAGCATGAATATCCACCAGCAGATATTATAAGCAAGACGAAAACACAACAGCAAACCAACAGATAAATTGCTATAGATGACAACTTGCTAACGGTTGTGTTACCTGGTGATGTAGGGAAGCCAGTGTCTTTTTTACCTTATAAAACATATAATCACAGTTTTTACATAACTATCAAAACAATAAACAAATATTTTTACGAATATTTACGAGGATTTTACACCTGTGAAGGGACAATAAATTTCAACTTTTGCAAGCGGCAATATATACTGTTTTGACATTATGTTGTACCCACAAAGACAAGATGCGCAAGAAATTCCAAAACATGGGCAAATATTGTCACCAAAAACAAGTGAAATAGTAAAAACAGCTAGATACAATTGAAGTATGTAATACTTATATTATAAGAGTGGTATCCTCCTCTTGTTTAGGAATATAATATCCAGTGTGCAGTTTATGGAAAATTTAGATCAGTTTAAATCAAAAACCTCGCACAAAATGTGTTCTTGGAGGGATTGTTTGAAGAAAAAATAATAAAAAAAAAAAGTTTTGTTACAAATATATTTAAAAATTATAATAATTATATAAAAAAAACTGTACAGTCACATGTATTATATTTGCTTCAATGAAAAAAATATTTGGCCGTTTATAGGCTGTTTGGTAATCCTTGACATAATGTGCGGTTTTCCTGATTCACATATTACGACGGTACTTAAAATGGAGTTATTTTATCAGTGAGACATTTTGATATTTTATTAGACTTCATACGAAATCGATTATTATACCGACTTCTACAACGACTTCTACAAATACACAGATACACACCAGGGTTCAACTCAAAATACCTTTACCTACAGGTGACTTTTTGATTGAGTCTATTTTTAACATTTCATTACGAAATTGTTTTTCCTAAACATAAACAATTTATATGAACGACCAATAAATCGTTTATTGTTCATTTATCGTAATATAAGTGTCTATTTGAAGATGTAGGTATATATCATAAGTAACATCTCATCCGATGGAGTTGGGGTATAAAGACGTTAACTGTTTTAGCATTTTAATAGTTTGGAAGATTCAAATTCAGAAATCAAACGCCAAGTTCATAAGGAAATGTTGTAATTTGCAGTTGCGAGGGAATGATCCGCCTCGCAGTGCCCTTGTTTTATACCTAAGTAATGTCAGAGGTAACGGCTATGTTGAAGTTAAAGGTATAGACACAATATCAAGTTATATCGCTGAAGAGAGAAAATTCCACAAATTTGAATAAAAACGCTAAGAACTAGGGTTACGGATGAAGATTTTCATCAATGTCGGACCCAGACTAACTGATTATAGATAATTTTAAGTTGAGGGAAAAGTTAGATTATTACTTAAGGGAGGCATCAAATTCGTACATTTCCAGGAATATAAAACCATTTATGTTTTCTTGAAATTTGCGAAACACTATTTTTCTGACTAATTGTGTCCTTGGATTTTTTTTATAAAACATATTAGTCCTCGGGAAAGTTAATGTTTTGGATTTGAGTCCATGTGGTCGTATCGAGCTCGGGGGGAGGGGAGGGTGGGTCTGTGTGTTCGATCCACGGCCTGTAAAACCAAACACATAAGAATTGTATTTGCTGCTTTTCTTCCAAATATGCGGTATTTTGAATTAAAAGCAAAGTCTAATCTTCTTGTAGGAAAGATAATCTCCTCAAAAAGCGTTGCATGTCTTCTTACACATTGTTATCATGTGAGCCAGCACGCTCAAAACCAGCCTGTCTGTTTAGTACAAAGGCGGGTGTCTGCATATTTATTTAACGTCCGTCGCCTATATAGCCAGCCTGTGCTGATTGGGCGCAATACACCAACAACCAATAAATTCAATCAATCAATCTTTGATAAATATACAAATACAGATGTGTAAATTTTCAAATCCTGAAATTTTAAAAATTCCTTCCTCGTTCATATGAGGAAAAAACCATAATTGTTCTATTTTCATGAGACAGAGGACTCTTATTAATTTTGCTTGTATTTCAGTTTGTATATTATTGTACTGTTCTGCTATTTTTTTAATTTTTGGTTTGTCACAAGCTTTAATCATGCTTATATGACAACAAAGTTGATGGTTATTTTAATGAAAATTTAAAAATCTATCTGAATACAAGATAAAAAAAAATACATTGCGCGAAGACATCGTGGTTACTACATATCTTTGTAGATTTATATTAGCACTTTATTAAACTTTAAATAGCTAGGAAAGAATTTGTAGACTATAATGTAGTGTTATAGAGCCAAAAATTCTAGACACTTCCGAAAAAAAACCCTGTTGAAAAAATGTCCCCCTTCAAACCCCACCCCCTGAATATTCACCAAAATTTTGACCCCAAAAAATTGTACAAGTTCTCTCCGCCCTGGGTTTGATCCCTCATAAAATCAACCAATCAATCAATCAAAAATAGATATAAAATCTCAGATATTTTTTACTTTTCAACAAATTTTAAAACAAACTAAATAATGCATTTTAAATTCTTAACATTTTAACAAAGAGGCGCGTTGTCCTCAATAGAGCCACTGGAATTGACATTATCTTGTATTTTAAGATGAGCCCTAACTAAATAAGTCAGTCTCGGTGTAGAAATTGGTGAAGATGTCGGTATCGGGAATTTTGTATGATGTCTATTGCATTTGGGTGTTTAGTTGTAAACATCGTAACAACACAATAAGTGAGCGATAAGTATATATTATCTGCATTTTGACAGCTAGATATCGTAAAATATCATCCCGTGAGCCAGAATATGAAGCTTGGGAAGAGTGAGCGTAGCGAACGAGTCCCAAATCTTCATATTCTGTCGAGCGGGTGATATTTTACGATATCTAGCTGTCAAAATGCAGATAATATTTTTATCATCTTAATTACTTATCTGAAACGTAAATATTTGTAAACGTTCTGAATTCTCCTAAATTTTCGCGGGAAAAGTATGGATTCTTCATCGCAACGACAAGTTTTCCGTTACGTTGTTTACCATACCAATAAGTATATATTTCCTGAATGTTCATGTGAAATATCTTATAAATGATATAAAAACTGACATTAAGGTGTATTTTCATGTTTTAAAAAACAAAATCAGTCTGGAAATCTTTGTTCATGATTTTTCGGGAAACTAAAGAACCTCGTTGACGGCATAGTCCGTCTCCATTCGCGAAACAACTTCTGACTAAAATATGCGCGACGTAAAATAATCACTCAAAATAACCAAGGAGACGACATATTTAAACAACATTTAGTCGTTTTTGTACTAATTCAGGCGAAAATATGGACATATAAAAATAAAGCGTACGTTTAAAAATTTGATTTAATCGCAAATAATGGAAAGATCGGAAAGAAGTCCCAGCAGACATTATCAGCACCGAGGAAAAACACATTTTGTTGATGTCACTTTTAGAAATTTCTTCATCATTTCTTTAAATAAAACGCCGACAGATCTATTGTTACAAATTACCGCCCCGTGGCTTTGTTAAGCACGATCAGTAAACTTTTTGAAAAGGTTGTCTATAAATATATTTTAAATGTTTCATTGAAAATGAATTATTATATAAATACCAATCAGGTCTCCTCCCTGGCCATTCTACGACACATCAACTCATAGAAATAGTTCATGATGTCATGCTAGATCTACATAATCATGAACTGGTTTGTATGATTTTCTGTGACGTAAGCAAGGCTTTTGACAGGGTATGGATCCGAGGTCTCTTACTTAAACTTCAGAGATATGGTATTAAAGGTGAACTTTTCCATTGGATGGAAAGTTACCTCACAGACAGGAAACAGAGAGTTGTTATTCAGGGAGCGCTTTCGTCTACATGTAATCTTAAGGCGGGTGTGCCCCAAGGGTCTATTTTGGGCCCTTATTATTTCTGATGTTTGTAAATGACATTGCTGATGATATGCTTGGTTTATGTAGGGTTTTTGCTGACGACACTTCTTTTTTAGTATTGATAATATTAATATAAAACCTGTAACACAACACAAACATCTTGGTTTAATTATCAGTTCTGATTGTAGGTGAGCAGCTCATTTGAATAGCGTCATTAAAAAAGCGGGCAGACAAATTGCAATTTTGAGAAAACTAAAAATTTATTAGACCAATTCTGGAATACTCATGCGAAGTTTGGGACAATTGCACAAAAAATGATTCAGACCGTTTAGAAAAATTACAACTTGAAGCAGGAGGCATTGTGACTGGTCTTTCATCTTTTGCTAGTTCAAATTCTATTTACGAAGAAACTGGGTGGGAAAAACTTTCAGTCAGAAGGGAACAAAGACAATTATCATTATTTTATAAAATCATAAATGGTGACGCACCAAGTTATTTAAATGAATTGTTACCAAGAACTGTAAACCAGGGTCATGGGTATAATCTGAGAAACCAAGATAATTTAGTTATTCCTGCTACTAGACCAGCTCTGTTCCAAAATTCTTTTTTCCCCTATACATCGAGACTTTGGAATAATTTAGATTGGAATATAAAAAATAGTTCGAATCATAAAACATTTAAATTTTTGCTGAATAAGAAGTATGCTCGAAGCAAACCACCTATATACTTTGGGTGTGGATGCAGGAAACCTAATGTTTTACATACTAGATTAAGAAATCGATGTAGAAGTTTAAAATTGGATTTATATAGATGTAATTTAATTGATTATTGTACCTGTATGTGCAACAACACCTCAGTCGAAAATGTTCAACATTATTTTTTACATTGTTAATTATATATAGACCAAAGAGCTGTTTTATTTGCCAATATAATAAGATTAGGTTTAGAACCAGATATTAATGTAATACTGTTCGGATCAGAAGATCATGATAACGAGTTAAATGTAAAGTTATTTCTTTATGTACAAAAATACATAATAGACACTGAGATTTTCTTCGTAACACCCAGGCTTAGACGACAACAACAATAATACTCCCTCCACTTTCCTTGATCATTATTTTCACGTCTCTATTGTGTTATGCTATATTGAACTTCGTATGTATGTTTATTTATTGTAATATGATATGTATTTTCTATAATATTGTCTGTTTATGTAATGTTTGTTTATTTTGTTGGAGAAGACATTAATAAGTTTTGTAACTTGTGTCTCATCCAATTGTCACAATTTTTGGACAATAAAATATGTTCAAAGTATTTAAATAAAAGCCATTATATAAAAAAGGAACACCAAATCTTGATATATTTATTAATATTTTACAATTTTGAAAGCTATTTAATAAGTTCTAAGCTGCCAAACGTTGGGAGAATTTGTTGATAAGTCCTGCTGACTGTTGATAACTCCTGCTCAGCGCACGCGCTTCTTGATACGAATTTTTCGGAGCTGCTCAACAAGCTGATAGAATCACAGGGAAGGATGATAAGACAAGTTACGTGATTCTCTCGGCTAATCAGCAGAATGACATTATTACTATCTTTAGGTTACAACAGTGTGATTAACGCGCAATGCTATTTCCATAGGGGGCGACCTGTCACCCCACGGGCCAGTCGTATAGTGGATGGATCTGGTGGCACTAGTAAAACCAATCTCCGGTTCAACAATTTATTAGAGAACAGCAAAAATGACTTCTTGACCAAATGCGTGTGTTTGTGTCTCTCCCCTGGTTGGGAAAAATGTTGAAGCTTTTATTATAACTTGTAGCTCAACAATTTTCCGACCATAATTATATATAATGATAGAAAATGTCCACTACGGCGTCACAAATATTCCCAAACATCTGCCGTAGTAGACTTCTATATTTTCAATAAGTAATTGAACAATATAATTTGTTTATAATTTGACTATTACAATTATAGTTTCTGCAGTCCGCTTTCTAAAATATTTAATGACAAATTGTCCGAAATTCAATTTCCTATATGGTCTCATAACATCTTAATTCACTTCAGTATTAGATAAATTATTCCAATAATAACTAAATATTGTTTGTCCATATAACAAGTTCAAATGTTCAAACTTTGTGTAAATTCTTGTCCTAATTAAATATCGGAGTTGTAGTTTTCATCTCAGTTGAAATGCACAGTTTCTTCTTCCATTAAAATGTCCCATATATATATATCTATATCTATAACTTATATAGTTCTGGATGTTGCACTCGACTGTGTCACACTCGCCTCCTAACAATTAAAAGATATCATCGATAGCTTTTACTGTTCTTTCTGGTTTACAGTATAGTTCACCTTGGCGATTTATAAGCACAACTTCAGGTTCTATCAACGTAGCTCATATAGGTATGTCTATTTACAACAGTTCCTTTTACGAGATTACTAAATGTACAGTTCACTAAATATTGTTAAGTTACTCCATATACATCGAGTCTATTTACACCAATTCCGGACTTCATTTGTTCACAGCGATCCTTGGATACAACTGTTTAACGGTAAACGGCTGGACTTCAGATGGCGCAGAGGCAGCTATTGGCTCATCTCTGGGGACGGTTACATCGTCATCCGGCTTAACCGGTACCATCTCTACCATTTCCACCATTCCACCATGTCGACTCGCCGATCCCGGCAGGGTCGCTTCTTGTTCTCTATTATCACTCTTGGCCACCCCTTTTGAATTATTTCTAATAATTTTGATACAATTAAAGATTCGTTTTCGACAACAAATTAAAATTATACATGTCAAAATGATAATAATTAACAAAATAGCACTGACATATGACGTAACTGATCTTATTAACATAGGTTCCATCTGCGGATTAATCTCACTTAGTTCATCAATGAGGGTACCCAGGGGAATCTGTTTTATTTCCTTTAACTTAGACGGCAATTTTATATTGTCAAAATTTGGAAATGTTTTATAAAATGGTTCCCATAAATTTTTACTTATAAAATGATAATTCTTTAAGAAATCTCTTAGATAATTATTTAGCTCATATTTACTTTCTTGATGATAGAAAGATGTTAAATGCATGTGACCTCCAAAAGCGGAACAAGTCATTTTTAACGTTAATATATCTATAGGGGGATGAGTTAATACCGAACTATTGTCTCCTAATTTAATATTAGAATCTCCACAAACAATGTTAAATTGAATTGGGTTTAAAGCAGCAATTGCCCATCGACCGTCTGATAAATATTGCGCGTTCGGCAAAATAACATTCGTATTTATTACTATTTTACATACTCTGCGTAATTCAGTTACTTCGCCCATAAATAGTTTAATAACACATAATGGACTTGAATCAATAGGATAAATGGGACTTTTAATTTCACAATAATCACGCGATTCCGTAGCACATTTCTCAGCGTTTTCAGAAGTTAAAATAATATATTCTGTTTTTCTCTTATTTACCGCTAGGTTATTTGTCTCCAGATTATACTGAGCCAACAGACTCGCTCCTTGTGACTTATTTATATTCATAGGAGCTACTGCTAAATTAATAATAGTGTAAAGTTCAAACTGCCCGAATGAATCTAATAGTGGTATAGAGATAACTACAATAAGTTTATCGTTTTCTATTAGAGTCGCACAAGTCAGTGTCTTGTAAAGATTCCATAAATTCTTTATAGGATCAACCGGAAGTTGAAACTGACTTGTTAATTTTGATTTCACATCAAGTAATAAATTTCTTAGATCTGTTGGTCTAATTACTGAAGGAGACAAATGTCCTAGTGACAGCATGTTAAGTTGGAGCTTAAGATGCTGTAAATAATCCCTAGCTATCCCAATGAGTTCGTGTAAATCACTTAAAGATCTATCGAATTTTGCATAAAGTCTAACAAAGTTATCAAGATCTTGAACATCGTTCGCTAGTGTCATACTGAAATTTTTGATTTCACTGAAACTATCTATTAAGTGATTTATACTATTCCTAATTTCCGATATTTGACCTTGAGATAATTTCATAACCGAAATACTTTCCGAAAGTACATGAGTTATCTGTTTTTGATTTTTCGCCAACGTATTTATGTTCCTTTGGATTGATTCCACATCGGATTCGCTTAACGTACCAAAAAGAAAAGACAACGCCTTACCGACAATAGGAATGAGGGAACGCCTACTTCTATCATTCGGTCGCACCACGTGAAGAGATTTAATATCCCGTAATTCTGTTAGAAGGAAAGTCTGAGTTTGGTTTAAATTTTCTATTTCATGCTTTAATATGCTAATCGTATTTTCAAATCGTAAATATTTTCCTGGATCTTGTCTTTCCTGTTGCCAATATCTTAGTAATTCTTCTGAAACACCCCTAGCAGTTTCAGTCAAATGTTCGTTAAGTTTAACAATTAAAGATTGATAGGGCGACAAATCTATTTCAAATGCAACCAACCACCTCGAACGAGTTGTGGTTATATCTTTAATTTTCTCAAAAATTACATTTTCTCTAATAAAAGACGCCTGAACTGAGATTACCAAGAGTGCCAATAGAAGAATTTTAATTTCCATATTTTCTTGTTTTCTGAAAACCAAGACAGATATTTAAATAAAATCATAACTGGGTTTCCAACAACCACGAGCTACAAGTCTTTTAAAAACAACATAATTCTTAAGATAGCCCTCCTTAAACTGTATTCCTAACTGTCGAGCAAAGATACACTTCACCATTTCAATATATCTCGTCTTTGTTAAAACATAAAGAAATTGAACATAATTAATAGCGTTATTCGGTCTTATCTGATCACATGGCACGAACCTCTCGATAAAGTTCTCGAAAACTTCAAGGACATTACAAAGTTTTACAAAAGGTACGTGATAAGCAGAGTTAATGGGCTTAGACTGTGAGATGCTTTTTATAATCTCTTGGAAATCTTCTAATGTACAACAATTTTCAACTGGAACTATGTTCCATTTTACTGTTGTCCATTCTCGTTTAAGTCTAGCCGAATTTTCATAAAGTGTTTCAGGAGCTTTAATTGCCCATTCCTCCCACTGTAAATAAACAGCAGGGGGATCTGTATCATACGAAGGATCAGGGATGTCCAAGAGTTCAATAAATTCTTCATGTTCTTTTTCCATCTGCAAGAACATAAGAATATATTTTACTTAAGATGTCAATTGTCTGATTAGTTGGAACATGCGGCCAAGACTGCTCTAGCAAGCAACATGTTCAAGTTGTCGACCTTTTTTGATTTATGCTTTTTGTCCGTTTTATAAACCTGATCGACCATCATCTCGCGTTCACTGTCGTTATCAGTGGAGTTTTCGCTATTTGACATGTCCATGTCATCATTATCGCGAGACAGAGTTTGCTTTTCGAGAAGTTTCTTACCTCTTAATCTCTTCTTGAGTTCCATGAGGGGAATGTCATCTTCCGATGACCAATCCTCTCTTTCGTTTCTCGCCCATTTAGCCATCTTGGCTCTAGGCATCTCTGCACCAGAGGACTCAATTTCGGATTCCGAATCTTCTTCGGATTCTTCCGGTGGTGCTACATAAACAGACTTTCTTAATGGTCTACCCACCTGATCTTTCGGTATTTCCCAGTTATCTATATTAGCCGGTCTTAAGTGTCTAGCATGTGCCTTGGTAGACTTACCCGTTAGTTGGTTCTTGACTCTAAAACTTACAGGGGATGTTTTTTCTATGATTCTATAATACGGACTCCATCTATTATCTAACTTGGATGTTCTCCTGTGATTCTTGAGATATACTGGGGTACCTACATTAAGTTCTACTTCCTTACTGTTCTTATCAGCATACTTACTTTGCCTTTTCTTAGCTTGTTTTAGATTTCGATACACTGATGTAAAAGTCTTGTGTTGCTGCTCTAGAGCTATTTTGTAATATTGTTCACCAGCATATCTCCGTCTCGGTTTTAAGAGGGTATCTATGGGGAGTACAGGATCCCTGTTGTATAGTAAGAAGAAAGGAGAGTACTTTGTGGAATCACTTACGTGAAATCGAATGGCTGCCAGCATTTGATTCAAGAAGAGGTCCCAACTACTTACATCTTCTTTAATTCTCTTTGATATAATATCATGCATGGTTTTGTGGAATCTTTCTACCTTACCGTTTCCTTGAGGGCTATAGTACGAAGTTGTGACATGATGTATATTTAAAGCTTTTAGTGTTTCTCTTACAGCTTCGTTTACAAACTCGCTCCCATTATCTGTCAATAATTGAAGTGGGGCGGAGTATCTTGGAAAGATGTGTTCAATCAAAAGGTGAACTATATTATCTGCGGATTTGTCAGGTACAGCATAGGCTTCTGGAAAACCAGAATAGAGGTCAATAAAGGAAACAATATACTTGTTACCTGACAATGTTTGTGGATACGGTCCCGATAAATCAAGTCCAATCTTAGCAAAAGGATAAGGTGGGATGTCAGTTTCTTGAAGTGGGGGTCTTGATATCTTGGCACTCCTCATTTGACAAGTGACACAATTGTCAATATATGCATAAAGTTCTTTATACATATTAGGAAAGTAATACTTAATTCTCATAGAATCATAAGTTTTATCTAGGGCCATGTGACCAAGGTAATCATGATATTGTTTAATCACTAATGATTTCAGTTTTTCTGGCACATAAATTCTCAACGTGGGTTCAGTGTCAGCGTTTGACAAATAGTAAACAAGTCCTTCAATAATCATATGTCTACTTTCTTCCGTATTAGTAGCATTACCAGACTGAAGTCTTTTCTTAAGACTCAAAATATGTTCATCTTGTTCTTGTTCTTCTTGTAAATTAAGTTCTCCAGGAATATCTAGTTCTGGTTTGACCAATTCGTCCTGTTCATCCAGTTTGCAACTAGCATACTTCCTTGGGTTAAACTTATTAGAGTTCAAGGTGTTTATTTCAAAAGTTCTGTCGTCAATGTCAACATTGTCGTCAATTATCTCATTATCAGTTTCTTTAATAATGTGTTCAGAACTTATTGGAACCCTAGACAAAAGATCTGCACAAGAGTTTGCAGTACCAGCAATATACTCTATTTTGCAGTTGTACCCCGCGATTCCGAGGGCCCATAATGTATCTTCTTATTTTGCATTGGGGCATCTAAGATATATTTAAGCGGCTTGTGATCTGTTCTAATAACAAAGTCCGCATTATGTAAGTAATGGTCTAACTTTTGCAGGGAGTAGTGAATTGCAAACGCTTCCTTCTCTATCGTAGACCATTTAGTCTGCGTTGGGCTTAATTTGTGAGACAAGTAATAAATAGGTTTTTCATTTCTCACTCCATTAATCCCACAGTCGTCGTCTTTCACAGCTTGTGTAAGACATGCTCCTATACAGGTGTCACTGGCATCTGTATATAACACATAGGGTTCATTAGGATCGGGGTAAGCCAGCAACGGGACTACTGTCAGACTATCTTTCAAAAAGTCGAAGGCCTTTTGGCATGTGTCAGACCACTTAAATTTCGCATATTTTCTTGTAAGCAAGATGAGAGGTTCGGCAATTTTTGAAAAATTAGGGATTAGTCGTCTGTAATAAGAACACATTCCCATAAATGACCTTACTTCTTTGACATTCTTCGGTGACGGTAAAGTGCGAATTGCTTCTACTTTCTTGGGGTCAGGCTTAACGCCTTTCTCATTAATTACAAACCCAAGGTAATCAGTTTCTTTCTGAAAGAAGTTGCACTTTTTCAATTTCATTTTCAGCCCATGTTGACGGAGTCTATCGAAAACTTCTTGAATATGTTTTAAATGATCATGGAAATTTTTCGAGAAAACAATTATGTCGTCTAAATACGCTGTAGCGAAGCTTTCACAGTCTTCCAAGACTATATTTGCCAATTCTTGAAACAAACTTGGAGCTGTGGAAATTCCGAATGGCATGACATTAAACTGAAACAATCCCTTGTGACAGGTAAATGCAGTCTTTTCTTTACTCTCTGCCTGAAGCAATACCTGCCAATATCCACTTTTTAAGTCGATGGTTGTAAAAAACTTAGCCCCTCCCAGTAATGTCAAAATGTCATCAATCAAGGGAAGAGGAAAAGAAATTGGTTTCAAAATTTTGTTCAAAGATCTGAAGTCTACGCACATCCTTTTCGTCCCATCTTTCTTATCTACTACTACCAAAGGAAAAGCCCAAGGTGACCTAGACCTTTCGATAATACCCGCCTCTAGCATTTCTTTTAAACATTTCTCTACTGTTTCCCGTTTATTAATTGGTATCCTATATGGTCTATTTTTAATCGGAGGGTGATTTCCAGTGTCTATTTTCATCGTACCTGTCTCCGTATGTCCTAAGTCAGTGTCTTTTTCGGCAAACCCCGCGATTCCGAGGGCCCATAATTGTATCTTCTTATTTTGCATTGGGGCATCTAAGATATATTTAAGCGGCTTGTGATCTGTTCTAATAACAAAGTCCGCATTATGTAAGTAATGGTCTAACTTTTGCAGGGAGTAGTGAATTGCAAACGCTTCCTTCTCTATCGTAGACCATTTAGTCTGCGTTGGGCTTAATTTGTGAGACAAGTAATAAATAGGTTTTTCATTTCTCACTCCATTAATCCCACAGTCGTCGTCTTTCACAGCTTGTGTAAGACATGCTCCTATACAGGTGTCACTGGCATCTGTATATAACACATAGGGTTCATTAGGATCGGGGTAAGCCAGCAACGGGACTACTGTCAGACTATCTTTCAAAAAGTCGAAGGCCTTTTGGCATGTGTCAGACCACTTAAATTTCGCATATTTTCTTGTAAGCAAGATGAGAGGTTCGGCAATTTTTGAAAAATTAGGGATTAGTCGTCTGTAATAAGAACACATTCCCATAAATGACCTTACTTCTTTGACATTCTTCGGTGACGGTAAAGTGCGAATTGCTTCTACTTTCTTGGGGTCAGGCTTAACGCCTTTCTCATTAATTACAAACCCAAGGTAATCAGTTTCTTTCTGAAAGAAGTTGCACTTTTTCAATTTCATTTTCAGCCCATGTTGACGGAGTCTATCGAAAACTTCTTGAATATGTTTTAAATGATCATGGAAATTTTTCGAGAAAACAATTATGTCGTCTAAATACGCTGTAGCGAAGCTTTCACAGTCTTCCAAGACTATATTTGCCAATTCTTGAAACAAACTTGGAGCTGTGGAAATTCCGAATGGCATGACATTAAACTGAAACAATCCCTTGTGACAGGTAAATGCAGTCTTTTCTTTACTCTCTGCCTGAAGCAATACCTGCCAATATCCACTTTTTAAGTCGATGGTTGTACAAAACTTAGCCCCTCCCAGTAATGTCAAAATGTCATCAATCAAGGGAAGAGGAAAAGAAATTGGTTTCAAAATTTTGTTCAAAGATCTGAAGTCTACGCACATCCTTTTCGTCCCATCTTTCTTATCTACTACTACCAAAGGAAAAGCCCAAGGTGACCTAGACCTTTCGATAATACCCGCCTCTAGCATTTCTTTTAAACATTTCTCTACTGTTTCCCGTTTATTAATTGGTATCCTATATGGTCTATTTTTAATCGGAGGGTGATTTCCAGTGTCTATTTTCATCGTACCTGTCTCCGTATGTCCTATGTCAGTGTCTTTTTCGGCAAACAGGTCAATGTTATCCCTAACAAGTTTCTCAATAATATATTTATGTTCTCGTGGCACGTTAATGCTATGCAAGGTCTTAGTATCTTCTTGTTTTGAAATTTCACTTACATTTAAAGTTGCAACATCTTGCTCAGTGATAATTTGACCTTTTCCAACTACTTCCCCTCTTTTAAACTTAAAAAATTTGTTTGTCTGATTAACTATCATAACTGGAATTTTTCTTGAATTACTTACCTTTGCTATTGATTTAAATACCACAAGTCCCGGTTCCTCACTCAGGTAACCCGAGTCCAAAGAAGAAATTTCAAGTAATTCTGAACTAGATATTTCAAAACCTCGATTTACCTTAACTGTACATACCGTTGTGGATTGAGGTCTTAAAGTCGTTTTCTTACATAATCTTAGTATCGAAGAAATGTGAATATCTTCCTCTAACCTGATATAAGTTTTATCAATTCTAATATATCCCAAGTCAAAATACAGGCGGGCGCCATTTTGTTTCAACCATTCACGCCCTAAAATCATGTTCCTATTGATACCTTCCACTATATAAAATTTATGAGTCAAAGTAAGATTTCCCATTTTAAAAATAATATTAGCACAACCCTCTATTTTAAGCGCGTCTCCACTGACAGATTTGATACATGGTCGATCGCGGATTAATTTTGGTTTATCTTTTATATTTTGCCAAATTCTTTTATGAATTAAAGAGATATCTGCTCCCGTGTCTACAAGAGCACGGAGTCTTTGATTCCCAATTTTTACAATACAAGAGTTTGGATTCCCAGCCAAAGAAATGGTATAAATTGGAAAAGGGGATTTCTTTGAATGGCTCTCTCCGGCATTGTTACGTCGGAGAGAGCTATTTAGTTTCCCTGACGGTCGTTTTGAGCTGTACGAGTACCATTTCGGCACTCTCTACTAATATGGCCAACCTGGCCACAGTTCCAACACACCAACTCTCCCCGGGAAAATTGTGATGCCCTATTTCTCCCTAATCCCTGTCCCATTTCTATTTCTTGGACTCCCAAATCCTTGTGGACTAGTTATCTCGTTTACTGTAAATTCGGAAATTTTCGCGTGCACTTATTATTGCGATTATTCTACCCAACGCAAAATTGCGAGGTTAAATTAATGCGTTCGCGACCCGTGTGAAAAAAAGTTTTCTTATTGCGATCGGAGATCGAGTAAAAATTGAAAATGGAAGTTTTATATAAAGTAATCGTTTTAATTAATGGGATTAAACATATTAGAATTCAAAATGTTATTATATATATAATAGCTATGAAAACAATACCTATACAACAAAGTGTCTACCAATTAACCTGTCTCCCGATGTCGGAAATCAACGACCAGACGCTTACCCGAGTAAATGAAAACAAAGGGGGACAAATCTAGAATAAATCGGACATGAAAATATGCATTAAAATGCGAGTTTATAATATTGCGATGCTTAACCGATCGCAATTTTCGCAATATTAAAAACATCGCAATAATTTCCATATTTACAGTATTAGTCTTACTCTACAGTCTTTAGCCCAATGACCCGGCTTTTTACACCTCACGCAACGCCTTGGTCGAAAATGATCAATTTCCATGGGTGTTTCTTTCTGTTCAGGGACATTAAAATTTACTCTGGTTTTTGAAGACACAAACCTTTTGGGTTCCTCGTCTTGTCTTAATGCAAATCGTTTTCGGATATTTTGTTCCCTCATTGCTAATTTCACCGCGTCATTGAACGTACGCGGTTCTTCTCTTAAAACTTTCATTTTCAAATAGTCATAGTAGAGTCCGTCTAAGAACACGTTTATCATTTGTTGTTCGACGATGGGGCGGTCCCCTGCTTGAGGATATGCATCCTCCGCGATGTTTAATAAACGTTCGGCGAATATCTGAACGTTTTCGTTAGGCTTTTGTTTTGTCTTGCGTAATACCGCAAAAGCTTGATGTTGATCATTAATCTCTGCGAAGCGGGAAGTCAAACTAGGTTTTAATTCTAGCCAACTTGGTTCGTCACGTGTAGCTTCCTTATCGTTTAAATATCGACGAATGAAATCACCTACAGCACCAGAACACGACTGATAAGCTATACGCGGAATATCTCTATCTCCTACTCTAGTTAACGTAGCATATTTTTCTATATTTTTTACCCAGTCTTTAAATTTATGATGCTCTCCTTCGAAATTAGGTACAATTTGTGACACACTTTGAGTATATATTGCAGATGTTAAACCTGTTAACTGACCAGTTACGTGATCATTATGCCTTTGCTGTTCTATAAGAAGCTGCTGAATTTGTTCCGGAGTGGCCATTTGTAATCTTTGAAAAACAAGAAAACGTCTTACCTTTCCCGACGAGTTTACAACGATTCAGATCCTGGTCGTCACGGCACCAATTACTACGTGTCACCCCACGGGCCAGTCGTATAGTGGATGGATCTGGTGGCACTAGTAAAACCAATCTCCGGTTCAACAATTTATTAGAGAACAGCAAAAATGACTTCTTGACCAAATGCGTGTGTTTGTGTCTCTCCCCTGGTTGGGAAAAATGTTGAAGCTTTTATTATAACTTGTAGCTCAACAATTTTCCGACCATAATTATATATAATGATAGAAAATGTCCACTACGGCGTCACAAATATTCCCAAACATCTGCCGTAGTAGACTTCTCCTATATTTTCAATAAGTAATTGAACAATATAATTTGTTTATAATTTGACTATTACAATTATAGTTTCTGCAGTCCGCTTTCTAAAATATTTAATGACAAATTGTCCGAAATTCAATTTCCTATATGGTCTGATAACATCTTAATTCACTTCAGTATTAGATAAATTATTCCAATAATAACTAAATATTGTTTGTCCATATAACAAGTTCAAATGTTCAAACTTTGTGTAAATTCTTGTCCTAATTAAATATCGGAGTTGTAGTTTTCATCTCAGTTGAAATGCACAGTTTCTTCTTCCATTAAAATGTCCCATATATATATATATATCTATAACTTATATAGTTCTGGATGTTGCACTCGACTGTGTCACAGACCCCCCTTTTCTCAATTTTCCGATACGAATTTCACCTTTAAGGAAATATGATTTTTTAGATTAGTATAAGCACGTAAATTTGCAATATACTAAATAATACATTCCAATTGATATTGTTGGTAAAAAATGAGGCTGAAAAAAAACATCCGAATTTTTTTCATCATGATTTATTGACTGCTATAAAAATACTCGTAGCAGTAAATCGATTTTAAAACATATCACCTATATATTGATTACATTCATAATTCTATGCATCATTAATATCCAATCAAAAGACGTTCTACTGTTTTATCCGAGCACTACTTTGCGTGGCCAAAATAGAGGGCGTATTTGTCGAAACCGGATACATTGGTGATACCTATAGGGAGCCCCATACTTAGAAAAAGTCAATTTGGGTGTCATTACATTTCGTGACATGTATTGCGTTATTCTGTCGAATTTCTTTTAAATTAATAAAGCGATGCCGATTTTATGCATATATTTTGGAGGGTACCCCAACTCCATCAGTTTTGCGATGTCGCATACTTTACTTATGATTTATACATATATCTTCAAATAGACACTTATATTTGATATTGGTATCTTAAGTCATGATTTCATATTTATTTTATATTCAGTTATTTATCCTTAAGTCTCGCTCACAAGAAAGTTTGTTGAAAAAAATACACAAAAAACGTAGCATGAAATGTTGGGATGGACGTCTCTGAAACAGACTACAGCTTGTAATGCGTGGTACTTACCCCCTGAATGAGCTAAATTGAGGGTACACCTTACATAGAAGAAAATAGAATTCTTTCAAGAACGTTTTTGATTATATTAAAGCACTGAAACGATTTTAGTAACAAACATTCACAAATGAGAATCAGTGGTTTTTTCAGCTAGATGTATTTTGTCCAATTATTTCGCCTCTTGTCGATATATCTGGCTAATATACACTTTGATCTCGTCAATCAACGAAATGGTCATACAGTGCATCAAATTTATTTCGGTATTTTGTGATACGTTTTATTACTACCACCGATCTATGTCACTGCTGGTGGACTAAGTCCCCGAGGGCATTATCAGCCCAGTAGCCAGAATTTTTGTTCTGGCATGATTCATTACTCATTTTCCGTTCAAATTTTGACAAAATTATCAGAAATTTCTAAGGCTCTTCCTGTTGATGCAGAGGGAACTCTTAGCTGAGTTTGGATTCCTTTTTGTTTTAATTGTTTTGGATTTTAATGGTTGTGCTTATTAATACATCATTATATCTTTAACCGGTTTTCCAACACTTTGATCTCGAGCACTGCTGATGAGTTGTCAATCAACAAAATGGCCATACAGTACATCAAATATATTTGGGTATTTTGTGATACGTTTTATTACAACAGTGTAATTACCGCGCAATGCTATTTCCATAGGGGGCGGCCCCTTTACTAATTTTTTTTTATATTTTCCGATACGAATTTTACCTTTACGAAAATATGTTTTATCCGAGCACTAATTTGGGTGGCCAAAATAGAGGGCGTATTTGTCGAAACCGGATACAATGGTGATACCTTTACCTTCAATTGTCAGCGATATGTTTTCACTTCCTGTTCCTATGTTATTTGTTGCTTGGCATATGTACGCCCCAGTATCGTCCTTTGAAGCATTTCGTACCAAATATGAGTAGTTCGCAGAAATGATGTTGCCATCTTTAGTCCATGTGACATTTGTTATATTCGGATTGCTGTCAACTATGCAGTCTAAAGTGGCATTATGATGCTCCATTACTTTCTTATGCGGTTTAACACTAATGTTAACTATCGGTTTATCTGAAATAATTTGTCTGCAATTATAGTATGCTCATACATTCATACATGTGTATGTCATAAATATCAAAACATTATTATTATATATACATATTAAATATTTAAAAATGGAAAAGAATACAAAATAAGTTGCAGTAAAATTTATTATTATGATAATGAAGGAATGTTATAAGATCTTTAACAGAAATTGCAACCCAATACATGTTATCTTTTTTCAACAGATATTTATAGAAGTTAATCTCAAAATGTTTCTAGTGATGGATAGAGTTATCACTATTGTCGTAGAGCTTCGTATGTAATTTTACTTTATCGTCAGTTTAAGGACCAAGGCCAAGGCAGAAGGCTTTAGTTTAAACTTTTTGGGATAATAGATGATATGCGAGTTTTTTTTGTGATAAAACATCATCTGTATAGCGGAAGCTGGAAATAAATGATTGAGTGATTATTAGCGAGAGTGATTGACACCGATCAGATATGCAATGTAAACTCTTTTTTGGCTTTTGGGGTAATTTTTGCACTTTCGGGATGGAATTTCGAAAACTGTGAATTTAAGCTTGTGACTCAATTTCCTCTTTCATTTTTCATATTATGCATTTCTATACAGAATTGTCATACACTATATGTAGATTCGCGATAAGGTTTTAGAAAGTTTGGTTTTTTTTGTGAATTTAAGCTTGTGACCTAAGTGGTCTTATTGTAGTATGACCGTGTCGCCGTTATCCGTTGACAGTTAGGTTTCCGCTCATTTACTTTTGTTCTATTAAACATATTCTTGTAATATATTATCACAATGGTCCCCATAAGAAACACGTGTTGGGATTGATTTTGGGATGAATGGCTCTTCCAGTTATTTCTGGAGATCAGTAAGTGATTTTTGATAATTTTGGAATGACTTCTTAAATTTTTATCCAATTTTTATGAATTTTGTTTTTTAATGTTTCTTGATGAAAAACTACTTTCAGATCAATTTTAACTCTCTCTTACAGTTTGAGAGATACGAGTATAATGGACTGAAAGAGGGACACACCTTAATTTTCGAAAATTATTTATTTATTTTCCGATTATGGAGATTTTTTAGTGGTTAGTCTTAAGGAATACTATTAAGTTAGTTCAGATATTTTTATGTCGCTTTTGTCGTTGCTAAGCTTTAAAGGGAATTTAAAGGACAAAAATTAGACAAGCAGTACCCCTAAATTTTTTATTTTTCAACTGATTTTAATTGGGATTTAAATTCACCTGGATGAGTGCTTCAACCAGTATATCAACTGAGTTCTTTTAATGGTTTTGAGATATAAGAGGTTATAAGCGTAAAAAAAAAGCAATGTTCCTTTATATATTTATTTTTTTTTAAAATTTTTCATCGAATTCTGTGGATTTTTTCTTTTAATTCACCTTGATAAGTGCTTTCATTATTATGTCAACAAATGTTTTCTATATTACTAAGTATCTTGCGAAACAGCTCATGTGACAATAGATAACAAGAAAAATAAATGGAAATGGTCTGTACGAATTGTGATAAGGTATATATCGGAGAGACATGTCGTCGCCTTTGTGAACACTTGCGTTCTATAAAGAATGGAACGGATTGTCCAGTTGGTAATCATTTTCGATTGCCTGGTAACAGCTCGTCGGACGTCCGCGTAACCGTTTTAAGGACAGTTAACGGAGGAAGACAATGCAGACAACGCCTTGAGCAGAAAATAATTTTTAGCCTGGGGACAATCCGACCCAGTGGAATTAATGTAAAAAATTATTAATTTCAATTCATTTACTAAGTATGCACACTAACTTTTTACGGTACAATTGTCTTATATATGGTACGTTTTCTATACATCATAACGTCAAATATATTATTTTACTTATTTTTACTCATATAGTTTTACTATCTACCTTGCTATTTATGTATTTTCTATGAAGAACGTTTATTATCGACACCCACGTCAAATAATTTTTTGTTTTTGTTTACTTTTTATGTACGGACTCAGTCTTGCTCTGGGTTTCATAGAGTCAACACCTTTTTATTTTAATTTTTACATTGCTCGTTATCAAGCCATATTGGTCGAAACGTTGGCTATTTTTAACTTTTTAGTTTGTTGTTGTTTTTTTACGATTTTATATTTCAAATTGGTTTTGTTCGACTTGTGTATTTCATACATTTTAGTCGTTTTATGCCCCTTTTGACAGCTCACCATTTCCATTTATTTTTCTTGTTTTCTATATTATATCGTATCCAAGGGGTCAGATTTGGAGGAAATGTAAAATATTTTGTTTTCATCCGATTTTAATCGAGATTAAAAAAAAATTCATCTCGAGAAGGGCTTTCGTAGAATGTTAACAAATTTCCCCTATCTTTTAAAGTTTTCAAGATATAAGGGTTAAAGGGTGCAAAAAATAAACCTGACTGGATTAAGAAATTAAAAAAAAATTTGTGTGTGTTTTTCATCTGGTTTTTGTGGTAGTTCAAATATTACTGTATAATGTATATTATTAAATCTAACACTTATTAGGTCTAGTATTGTATAGTGTCAGATTGTTCACCTGTCGATATGTTGCTGTCGTATCATGCCTCTCTTAAGGAAGCTCTTTATTAACTTTATGCATTTTATGTCTACACAATACGGTTTTATAATTATAATTTTCAAAACATGAGGCCAAATTGTGAATAAATTTAAGCTTGTGACTTGTGAGCTATTGTCATCACAAGGCGTCCGTCGTCGTGCGTCGTAAACCTTCCTTTAAAGTTCTTCTCCTCTGAAACCACTAAGCCAATTGGAACAAATCTTGGCAGGATGGGTCCTTAGGTGGTCCTCTTTCAGAATTATACCTCATGACCCCGCCCGTCATTCAAGATGGCGGCTAGAGCCGTACTTAGTTTAACATAGGACCCTATATGGGAAATTCACGTTAAGATCTTCTCGTCTGAAACCACTCGGCCAATTGGAACAAAATTTGGCAGCAATGGTCCTTAAGTGGTCCTCTTTCAGAATTGTATCCCAAGACCCTGCCCGTCATTCAAAATGACCACCACAGCCGAAGTTAGTTTAACATAGGACCCTTTGGAAATTTACTTAAAGATCTTCTTTTCTGAAACCACTCGACCGAATGGAACAAAACTTGGCAGCAATGGTTCTGAGGTGGTCCTCTTTCACAATTGTATCCGATTACCCCGCCCGTCATTCAAGATGGTCGCCAGAGCTGAACTTAGTTTAACATAGGACCTTGTGGGAATTTTACTTAAAGATCTTCTTGTCTTTAAGCACGTGGCCAATTGGAACAAAACTTTGCAGCAATGGTCCAATATCCAAGATGGCTGCCAGAGCGGAACTTAGTTTAACATAGGACCTAATGGGAAAGGTCACTGAATGATCTTCTTGTTTGAAACCAGTGAGCCAATTGTAACTTGACAGCAATGTTCCAGGCTGCCAGTCAAGATGGACATAGTCCAGGTGAGCGAAACAGACTTGTCTTTCAGGTGTTCATCGGGTAACACCATCTACCAACAAAACTGGATACCACCATGACCATAGTCCAGTTCTGTTAACAATTTAAACTAATTCAAGACATTAAAAAATCAACTCACACAAAACACGGAGTACAATGGACTCACTTAACCTGGTTTTAAGTGCCTCATGTTCAACTGTACAATTATAAGATTTTTGGTTGTCCTCATACTTCGGTGTGAAGGTAAAATGTACCCAGCTACTACTGTCATTTCTTGCCAAGATTTCATCGTTGTGGTGCCAGTACAGTTTGCCTCTCGGTGTCCAGTTACTTATGAAACAACTCAATGTAACAGTTTGATTTTCCACACAAGTTACTATATTCGTATCTGTAGCATTAACGACCGTAAGATTCCTTGGCGGACCTATTAGTAAAAAGATATACAACTAGTTAAGTCGATTTACAGTTCCATCTGATAGTTTTTTGTCATCAAAAGCTGTAAGAGAGCTCTTTAAAATTGTTTATAGTCTTGTGAGTATAGAGTCGTTCTGTCTTTTTATATAAAGGAATATTATTTACGGTAGTATCTTAGAGTATGACTTTAAATTTTTGTACTGTTTAATATTTTCTCAATGACTATTAAATGGTAGCATTACTGTTTGCTGTTATTAATATAGAACATTTGAAAGATTTCATCAAACAGATAAACAAAATATTATCCTATTTAATCTCATTTTTCATGTATGACTTCGTAAAAAGCTTTTAAATGAAGATAAGGGGGAATTGAATACACGTATGTCTCAATTTATGATATTTTCTGACGAATAGATTTTTTCCATTGAAGTGTCTCCTAAAGTTAGCTATTTATGGTTCATCCTTAGGTATTTTTTTTCCAATTTAAGACCACATATATACGACTAATGCTAAAGTCGGACCTCAAAAAACTCATTGCGTACAACTTTAATTTATCTTTGTTTAACAAGGGATTCCTAAAATTTATATATTTACTTTGCCATTCTTTGATTTTTTTGTCTAATATGGGATCATCTTATGTCGTTACGGGTGAATAATCTTGCTGTGTTATTTGCATAGAGTTTACATATAAGAAATAATTTCCAAACCACACCATACAAATTTTGTTTTCACTTTTGCTTAAGACGATTGTTGCTAATCAATCTATCAGTAAACTAAAATACATATTTCAATCAATATATCTTTTTTATGTCAATTGAGGGAGTGATTCTATTAGGGACCTAAGCAGCAGTTTCAGTAAAGCGAATAATCAAAAATCTAAATTTGATTGTTTGTTTGTTTAGTTGGGGTTTTCCACCGTTTTCAGCACATTTGGCTATTTCGCGGCGGCCAGTTTTTATTGGTGGAGGAAGTCGGAGTACCCGGAGAGAACCACCGACCTTCGGTAGGAAAATTGGCAGTCCTTGTCAATTTAGATCGGAGTCGAACACACCCCGCCTTAATTTACTTCTGCTGATGGTATGTTTACATCCCACATTTTGTAAAACCAGAACATCCTGAGAGTTAAATTAAAGTCATAAGCCAACGATATAAGACATAATTCAATACTCACTCATCACCTGTATGTGGTACTTTTGTTCAACCACCCTAGTTTTATTCACTGTAAGAGTTGTACAATAATACCCCATTTCATCTGCTTTCGTCACATTGTGCAAAGTCAGATCATATGTTTTCAGTGACTTGTTTATAACAATCTCGTATTTGTTTTCAGGAAGGTAAGGATTTATTTCCAAGTCTTCAGATATTCTATCCTGGGTAGTAGTTTTCCAAAGGATACTATCATTTTCTTTTCTATGTGGGCATGTGAGTGTAACTGAAGCACCAATATTTACAAACTTTTTAGTGGTTTTACATAAACCTACAATAAAAAGGAAATACAAGTTTCAATGTTTACTATAATCCTTGTCAGCTTACAAGTATTATTTGCCCAATATTAATTTTTATGGATGCAAATGTATCTGAGATATAATCGATATGTCTTATAACTGTTTATAAGTGTCATCAATACATTCTGTGTTGCATATAATTGTGTTTATTAGGTTTTTGATTTACTATGTGAAAGGAGGGGTTGCGATAAGGGCCATTTTCAGCCTACGCTAATTTTATAGTTAATGTGTACCAAAGGTAAGTATAAAGGTTTGTAAATGTTCCTATTACTTACGGTCACGTGATTGGCCCATTGCACTTGGCTACCTATTTCCTTGTCTAAGTCAAAAGTAGATAAATGCACGACAAAACTATCGATAATCGATAACTGGTTAGTCATCATTCCGATATTTTCATCGTAATATACTTCATTGATGCAAAACGTATAAAACCTCAAAATTCTGTCTTCAAATATCTTTTACATAAAAATGAATGAACTCAAATTCGCTACAATAGTAAAGATATATGGCAGTTTTAAAATTAGTTTTTTACACAAAATGTTAAATTTTAACGCTAATAGCCTGTAACAAATACATGGCTAGTGATATAATGCAGTAAAGTATAAATCAACTTATTAAACTTAATTCTAACAGAATAGTTCGACGTCACTTTTCCAAATAATGCTCATCCGCTTCATAATCTATGCGAGTCTCTTTCCAAAATATCGACGATCAAAATCCCAGCAGTTTCTTTCAAGTAAAAATAATCTATAACCACTTCCTATTTCCCAACATCCTTTATATATACCTTTCACACTTTTCTAGTGATTTCACAAAATCTAAAATTTTCCGTCTACAAAATTCTGCATAATGACTCATCTCAACAAAAAAAATATAAACACGATATAAAAACTAAATATAGTTTCTATCTTTTTTAGATACTTATAATTACAGGAAATTCTAGAACTAAGCAATAACAGTATTGTAATAAAAAAATAAGAATATGCTTGTGCATAGCACCTCCCCTCTTAAAGAAAAGAAAGTTTTCCCAAGAAAACTTTCTTTCACATAAATATATTTAATTAATGAATTTTACATAACGATAGCAAATACACTGATAAACAATATCAAGCAATCAGTTTGTACAATTATTCAAAATTCTAACCACTAATCATATCATATTTCTAGTCAGTTCTGAACCCAACCTTCTGCTTTAATTTGGCGAGAGGTTATGTCTGCACCTAACTGTACCACAGACACTGACAAGTCTGCATCTTATCTTGACCTTTACCTCGAAATTGACACCAGAGGAAGGCTGAATACAAAACGTAACGATAAACGGGATGACTTTGACTTTCCAATCGTCAACTTCCCATTTTTGAGCGACAACATTCCAGAAGCGCCGTAGTATGGAGTGTATATTTCACAACTCATACGTTATTTCAGAGCTTGTGACGTATACATTGACTTTTACATATGAAGCAGAATAGCCCGACGTCACTTCTACAATTAATGTTCTTCCGCTTCCCAATCTATGTATCTTTCCAAAATATCGACGATGAAAATGTCAGCAGTTGCTTCAAAGTAGAAAATAATCTGAAATCAATTACCAGTTCCTAACGTCAGGTGTATGTTCCTTTATATACCTTATATAAAAAATTCTAGTAATTTCACAGACTTCTAGAATTTTCCGTCTAAAAAATTCTGCATAATGATTTATCTCATTAAGCAATAAACAACAACTTAATTATGGACAAGTAACATTACATCAAAACTAAATGTAGCTTCAATTTTTTCTAGATACTTCTAAATTATAATTAATGCAAATCATAGAAACTAAACCATAACAATGTTTTAATAAAATAAATAAAAATATTTCATGTATAACAAAAGAAACCCACACGGCTTTCAAAATCTATTTTCAACCATAATACCTCTTTGGATGTCCGTATGTCTATTAGCATGCGAGAATCTACTACTTCCAAGGGCTAACCACGTGGAAAGGAACATTGGCACTTGGGTTGCTATTTCAGAACCGATGTTTACAAGGCATGTTTTGTCACAAAAGCAATATAACCCACAAGCTATATTCAGTTCAACAACTAGATGACAGAATGACAGACACTAAACTTTCCGCAGTTTCATCAATACCGAGTCAATGCTGACGTCTCTATTACAGGTGTGAGCGATAAAATTAATTTCGGACAAACAATAATTGTTTTATATACCTAATGTGATATAATGTTTTAATTCTACATGCGCATGCATTGAAATACAAACATAGATTAACATATGATAGCACAAAATATTTAATTTGCATGGATAACGTCAATTGCTCACCAAAAGTCATAAACACGATAATAAGAATGCGCAAACGGTAAAATAGATATGTCATCATACCTTTTCACTTTATAATGACTAACAGTTACAATAGTTACCACTTTACGATTGATGCAGAAAAAAAATCAATATTGCATTAAAAAACTGAAAAAAATCAACTCTGCAATCTTTAGAAGTCAAACGTTGCGTTATATTCACATGTTTACTATCGCCGCCACCTCTAACCAAAAATTTTTTTATGACAGATATGTACATATTATCAGGTTTTCTGCAAACGTATATCGTGAAATATCAGCCGCGAGACACAATGTGAAGCTTTTTCGGCGAGTGAGCGTAGCGAATGAGCCAAAAAGCTTCATATTTTGTCGAGCGGCTTATATTTTACAATATTTGTTTGAAGAAAACTTGATGATAAATTTATCGTATTGTTAACTAGCAATTTTAATGTAATTTCTTACTTTTCAATGGCCATCCGCCTATAACCGGATGTTTTCCTGATATATTCGGGTCAACGTTGGGTCAAACATTATGACGTCGCTGATATATTCGGGTCAGCTCATATTACGGTCGGGTCAACTCTTTACGACGTCACAGTACCGAAATACGGGAAATGCTGAAGGCCTCAGCAGGTTGATATAGCCATAGGGAAATACGATAAGTTAATGTTTAGTAAGAGGTGGCAGCGAGAGTCAATTTTTAGTTTGAAGTGTTCGCATTGAACAATTTTCTCAAAAGACTAAATGTTAAAACTAATTTTGGGTAGGGTTATTTCTCTTGATAATACAGGTTATTAATAAGTAAAGAATACTTTTTATGTATATTTTTAAAAACCGCATATACTGAGGATTCCAAAGAGTTTAATAAAAAAAATAAACTAGTTTGAGGCAGTCGGAAACGACAGCTATCCCCGCACTGCCCACATTTTGTATCTCTGTGTACCTTTTTCACAATCACAGCTTTGAATACAGGCTCGAATTTTGGAAAATCAAAATTCTAAAACCTTATGACAAGACTGTATAGAAATAAAATAAAAAATGAAAAAAGAGTTTCTATCACCAGCTTATAATTTCCAATTTTCAAAATTAGATCCCTGCAGGCATCAAATTTTGAAAATCGAAATTATAAAACCTTATTGCGCATCTAAATACAGCGCGTGGTATTACTGTAAAGAAATTAAATGCATAAAATGAAAAATGAAAGAGGAGTTTAGGTCACAAGATTTAATTTGGATTTTTTTTTTATATTTGACCCCTGTGGGCACCAAGTTGTGAAAACAAAAATTAAAAACCTTATTGTGCATCTACATACAGAGTGCAATAATACAGGGTAGAAATTAAATGCATAAAATAAAACATGAAAGGGGAGTTAATGTCACAAGCTTAAATTCACAATTTTCGAACTTCGACCCCTGTGGGCCCCAATTATAATATTTATTCTTACTGACATAGTTATTACATAAAATTTGTTTTAGATGGAATAAATCTTATATAATATTTATTCTCAGTGGTATAATTATTATTATAATATTTCATCTAGTTGGAATAAATCAAATATAATATTTATTCTCAATTTGGTATAATTGTAAAGATTTTGATTTGAGTTATCCTTCTTTGTATGTTACCTGTAGATATCTATCTATTGGAGATTTAAATAGAGTTGGCCAAACAGGTAATGTGAAGGTGAACTGGTTAGGTAGGCTATTTTTAAATACATTAGTAAAGGGTGTTGTCAGTATAGCACCTGGACAGTGTTGAAGTTGGACATAGTAGTCCTAGTAGAGTGACTGGAGTTGGAGTTCGATTATTGTCAGGGCAGTTATTATACCAGGAAATTTCAGTGCAGGAAAATTCAATAATATTTTGTCCATCAGGGCAATAAAGAACTCACAGGTAGGTTTTGACATACACACTGACCCAGCCCCACCCAAAATTGTCAGTTGGAGATATTTCGCGTGGAATTGTGTTGAATCTTATTTTCGGGTTTATATTTATGGCGCGCACGGTTGTAAAATTATTATATTTATTATCCGCGGATAAATTCGTCAGTAAAAATAGGCCTGTTACTTAAAAACTGTTTTGTTCCTTTTCACAGGGGACTTTATTTATGGAATTTGGTTAATATGGACTGATTTTGATACCCTAAATGAAAGGAGGGATGAGTATATTTATTGAGACCAGTATTGTGTCCAAGAGTTGAATGTCAGTATTTAGAGACAAATATATATAGTGAAATTCAATGTGTTAAGCTGATTTGTCCAGGTTTTAAAAAAGGAAAACATATTTGGAAAAGCTTTTTTGTGAAGTATGATATTAATATGGAACTTTATTCCTATGGAAGTCCAATAGTCCGTCAGATATATTCTGGAATTATTTAATAACCAAAGTTTGAAGTATTTAGTGGATATTATCCTATGGACTGAAATTATATGGTCATAAGTAGACATTTATTACATTGACTGTGATTAGTCTAACTGTATGGAAATTGGAAAATTGTCAGTGGTAAAATTTGTGATTTAATGGACTGTGATGGACTGATTTATTTATTTACATTTTTAGTTTTTTTTAGTTTTGTGTATTTATTTCTATTTATTGTCTCATTGTCTTGTGAGATAGAGGTGCGGTTGAGGAGAGCTTGATTTATATGTGTATATTTGTTTTTCTTTTGTTTGTCTTGTGGTTGTGGTATTAAAAGCAAATTTTTATTTAGTTTTTTATATGACACCCAGTTGACAGATCCTATTTATTGACCCCCATATTTAAAGAACCCAGAGGTGAAAATTCACTTCTTTACATTTGGCATCCTCGGCGGGATCTGTCAGTAGGGTATTTTCTTTAGTTGACTTGTAGACTGATATTCAACTTTGACATGGATATGCCCAAGTGGCTTTCCGAGTTAGTGGAAAAAGGGGGGTCTGTTACAGATTGTATTGCCCTGTGGAAGGAAATGCAGGCAACGGAGCGCGAGGAACGTGCAGCTTCACGCGATATGAAACGTGCGGAGATGGAAAATGAAATACGCATGCGCGAACTTGAAATTAAAGAAAAAGAGATAGCGGCACAGCAAGCTCTTGGAGCAGCCCCTCCAGTAAAAGTAGATCAGAAGTGTAGTAAGTTACCAAAATTTATTGAAGGGCAAGACCCAGATGTTTTTCTCAAGTCATTTGAGAAGTTAGCAGCTTTGCACAAATGGGCAAAGACTGAGTGGCCTGTTCGCATTGTACCTTTACTTACTGGTAAGGCATTAGAGGCTTATTCCCGTTTAAGTGATGCAGATGGTGCTGATTATGATAAAATTAGGGATGCTATCTTAAAGCGGTACGAGTTAACTGCAGAAGCTTACAGGGAAAAGTTCAGGTCTACTACTCAAGACAAAGATGAGTCATTCAGAGAGTTCAGGGTAAAATTAGAAAGGTATTTAGCTCATTGGTGTGAACGAGAGAGTATAGGTAACAGTTTTGACAAATTGTTAGATTTGATGTTGCGTGAGCAATTACTCCAGACTTGCAGTAAGGAGTTAAGGCTATGGGTGAATGAACATAAGCCAAAGTCTGCTGAGGATGTAGTTGAGTTGGCTGAATCTTATCAGGTTGCTCATAAAACTGAGAATCTTCTTTCAGATAGTATTTCTAAAAAGCAGCAATCAGGTAATTTCAGTAATCAAAACAGAGGCTCACATATTACACAGAGAGACCAAGGAAAGGGTAAAGATTTTAAAAAGCCATTTTCAGCTCAGAGTAGCAGTAAACAGAAGACTTGTTTTATTTGTCATAAACAAGGACATCTGAGTTATGATTGTACTGAAAGGAAAGGTGAAAATAAAGGTAAGAAAGGTAGTTTTGGACTTTGTGTAGATTCAGAGAGAGTATCAGAAGTTGTAAAAAGAAATGAATGTGAGCAAGGTAAAGTTGTAAAACTTTCAGGAGTTGCTGTGGATGCAGATTTTGATGAGAGTAAAGGACCTGGTTTAGAAATTGTAAAAGGAACTGTAGAAGGTAAGCCAGTCTCAGTTTTACGTGACACCGGTAGTTCCACTGTTTTTGTACACAGTAATCTTGTAAAAGGGTTGGAAAGAACAGGTAGAATGAAAGATATTTGGTTAGCAGATGGGTCTGTTAGACATTGTGAAGAAGTATGGATCAAAGTTAGTACACCTTATATATCTGGTGTTGTGTTGGCGTTGGTTTTGAACATACCATTTGCTGATTTGGTTATAGGTAATTACATAAATACCTGTGTTCCAAAAGATGTTTGTCCTGAGAAAATAGAGATTGAAGGTAAGAATATTGTCTCAGATGCATGTCAAGCTGTACAGACAAGGGCACAAAAGAAAGAAGAGGAAAAAAAGGAAGAAAAGACACAAGCTAGTATTGAAAAGTTAGACCAACCTAAAACAAATGAAATAGTACAACAGGTAAGCAAGCTATATAGTAGGGATCAGTTAAAAATAGCTCAGTCTGAAGATACTTCTTTAGACAAAGTAAGAAGCTTAGTACAAAATTATCCAGGTAAGCAGAAATCTTATTTTATTCTAAAGTCAGGTATTATATACAGGGTATATGTAACTCCAAGTGAAGAGGAAATACATCAGATTGTTCTCCCACAGAAGTGTCGGGCCATGGTATTAGAACTTGCTCATGATATTCCATTATCAGGTCATCTTGGTATTAAGAAAACTAGGGATAGAATATTACAGCATTATTTTTGGCCAGGTTTGTTTGGAGATGTAGCTATATATTGTAAATCATGCCAAACTTGTCAATTAAGTAGTTCAAAAGGTAAGTCAGCAAAAGTTCCATTAGTAAGTATACCACCCATGGACATACCTTTTCGTAGAATTGCTATTGATTTCGTAGGACCATTACCTCTTACAGAGCGTAAAAACAGGTATGTTTTAGTATTTGTAGATTGTGCCACCCGGTATCCAGAAGCTGTTGCACTGAGAAGTCAAGATGCTGAGACAGTAGTTGATTCATTGATGGAAATATTTTCTAGGGTAGGTTTTCCTGAAGAGTTACTCTCTGATCAAGGGTCAAATTTCAAATCTTCACTGATGGTTGAGGTATGTAGGTTATTGAAAGTTGAGAAGAAGGTGTCAAGTGTCTATCACCCACAGACCAATGGAATGTGTGAGAAATTTAATGGTGTTTTGAAACGCATGTTGAAAGCATACGCATCACTAGAACCAAAGACATGGGATAAGTATTTAGTGTATGTATTATTTGCATACAGAGAGGTACCCAATGATACAACAGGTTTTTCACCCTTTGAGTTATTATATGGTCGAAATGTTAGAGGACCATTATCTGTTCTGAAAGAACAGTGGGAAGAGCCAGAGGACTGTCAAACATCTGTTTTGAGTTATTTGATAGAGACTAGAGAGAGACTGAAAACTCTGTCTGAGTTAGCTTATAAGAATGAAATGAAAGCAAAGCAGGTACAGAAGAGGTATTATGACAAGAAAGCCAGAGTGAGAGAGATAGAAGTTGGCAGTAAGGTATTAGTATTACTCCCCACCAGTGAAAATAAGCTCTTAGCACAGTGGAAGGGACCTTACATTGTTACAGATAAGGTAGGATCAGTGGATTATAGAGTCAAGGTAAGGGGTAAAGAAAAGATTTATCATGTGAATATGCTGAAAACATGGTATGAACGCCCAGATGAGATGAAAAATGAGGTAGAGTTTTTAGCTTGTCTTGATGTAGTTGAAGATAAAGTTGAAGATGAATATTTAGATATTGACTTTAAAACAACACCACAGCTGGTAGGTAAAGAAACCGTGAAGGATGTTAAGATCTCGGATGAGTTGACAGATAAACAACATGATCAGGTATCAGGTCTTATTGGAGAATTTTCAGACATATTTACAGATGTACCAAAAAGAACAGATTTGGTTCAGCATAAGGTAAAATTAACTACAGATAAGCCTGTTTATAGGAAGCCATATCCTATCCCGTTTGCACTTAGAGAAAAAGTTCAGCAAGAAATTGATGACATGTTGAAACTTGGCATTATTGAGCCTTCGGACAGTCCATATGCAGCGCCAGTAGTACTAGTAAAAAAGAAAGACTCTTCAATTCGTTTTTGTTGTGATTACCGCGAAATCAACAAAATAACTGAATTTGACCCGAGTCCGATGCCACAGATAGACACTGTACTACATAAGATAGGTAAGGCGAAATTCGTAAGTAAGATAGACCTAACTAAAGGCTATTGGCAGCTCAGTTTAGACGATGATGCTAAGAGAAAAAGTGCATTTGTGACACCTATGGGCCAGTATCAATTTACAGTAATGCCTTTTGGCATGGTAAATTCAAGTGCTTCATTTGTACGTTTGATGAAAAAGGTTCTGAAAGACTGTGTTGGTTTTGCAGATTCCTTCATAGATGATATTGGAATTTACAGTGATACATTTGAGGATCATTTAAAACATATACGGTCTGTACTACAAGCTCTCAGAAAAGCAAACATTGCAGCCAGACCAACAAAATGTTGCTTTGGATTCAGTAAGTTAGAATTTCTTGGTCATATTGTTGGTGGTGGTGAAATCAAGCCTACTCAGGATAAGATTAAGGCTATCTTGGATTTTAAACCACCAGCTACAAAGAAACAGGTAAGATCTTTTATTGGATTGATTGGTTTCTATAGGAAATTTATACCTAATTTTTCAAGGTATTCGGCATCAATTACTGACCTTACTAAGAAAGGTTTACCAACCAAGGTAAGATGGACGAGTGAGCATCAGCAGTGTTTTGAAAAGTTGAAATCTATGATAGCGTCAGAACCAGTGTTGAGAGCTCCAGATTTTTCACTTACATTTATCTTATGTACAGATGCGTGTAAAACAGGTGTTGGGTGTGTGCTGGAACAAGAGTTTAAAGATGGGAGACATCCAATTCTTTATATGAGTAAGAAGTTCTCAGAAACAGAGCGTAGGTATTCAGTTATTGAGAAGGAGTGTTACGCTATAGTGTGGGCTGTAAAATCACTGTGGATTTATTTAGAAGGTAAGGAGTTTGTCATAGAGACAGACCATGCACCGTTACAGTGGCTTCAGAGAATGAAGATGAGTAACCAGAGGCTGTTACGATGGAGTTTAACATTACAGGAATTGAAATTTAGAATTTCCTATGTGCCAGGTAAATTGAACATTGTGGCAGATGCGTTGTCCAGGTTGGAGGAGTGAAGTCCCCTGAAAACTCCAGGTTTGTGTATAGTTGTATATATGTTCATTGCATGTGGCTCTCCGTGACTGATATTTTGTTTAGTAGTGAAGGAAGATTGAAGTAGGGGTTAGTTTTCTGTCAGTTGTGTGTTTGGGTTGGACAAAAATGTTATTTTGTCTCCTCAGTGGGGAGGATTGTAAAGATTTTGATTTGAGTTATCCTTCTTTGTATGTTACCTGTAGATATCTATCTATTGGAGATTTAAATAGAGTTGGCCAAACAGGTAATGTGAAGGTGAACTGGTTAGGTAGGCTATTTTTAAATACATTAGTAAAGGGTGTTGTCAGTATAGCACCTGGACAGTGTTGAAGTTGGACATAGTAGTCCTAGTAGAGTGACTGGAGTTGGAGTTCGATTATTGTCAGGGCAGTTATTATACCAGGAAATTTCAGTGCAGGAAAATTCAATAATATTTTGTCCATCAGGGCAATAAAGAACTCACAGGTAGGTTTTGACATACACACTGACCCAGCCCCACCCAAAATTGTCAGTTGGAGATATTTCGCGTGGAATTGTGTTGAATCTTATTTTCGGGTTTATATTTATGGCGCGCACGGTTGTAAAATTATTATATTTATTATCCGCGGATAAATTCGTCAGTAAAAATAGGCCTGTTACTTAAAAACTGTTTTGTTCCTTTTCACAGGGGACTTTATTTATGGAATTTGGTTAATATGGACTGATTTTGATACCCTAAATGAAAGGAGGGATGAGTATATTTATTGAGACCAGTATTGTGTCCAAGAGTTGAATGTCAGTATTTAGAGACAAATATATATAGTGAAATTCAATGTGTTAAGCTGATTTGTCCAGGTTTTAAAAAAGGAAAACATATTTGGAAAAGCTTTTTTGTGAAGTATGATATTAATATGGAACTTTATTCCTATGGAAGTCCAATAGTCCGTCAGATATATTCTGGAATTATTTAATAACCAAAGTTTGAAGTATTTAGTGGATATTATCCTATGGACTGAAATTATATGGTCATAAGTAGACATTTATTACATTGACTGTGATTAGTCTAACTGTATGGAAATTGGAAAATTGTCAGTGGTAAAATTTGTGATTTAATGGACTGTGATGGACTGATTTATTTATTTACATTTTTAGTTTTTTTTAGTTTTGTGTATTTATTTCTATTTATTGTCTCATTGTCTTGTGAGATAGAGGTGCGGTTGAGGAGAGCTTGATTTATATGTGTATATTTGTTTTTCTTTTGTTTGTCTTGTGGTTGTGGTATTAAAAGCAAATTTTTATTTAGTTTTTTTATATGACACCCAGTTGACAGATCCTATTTATTGACCCCCATATTTAAAGAACCCAGAGGTGAAAATTCACTTCTTTACAATAATCATATTCAATATTTGTACTGGTTGGAGTAAATCTTTAATAATATTTATTCTCACAGGTATATTTGGCAAGCGATCTATTTGGCACCCCCATAAGTACATCTATATGCTTATTCCGTCTAAGATACACACAGCTGAGGATATCGTATGGAACTCTTCCGAGTTTTTTTGAAAATATCAAACATTGCATATATTATAATGCTTTTACAAAATTATGATTTTTTTCGCCTTCACCACGACGTAATTTAACGGACTAAGTGTAGTAAGGGCCAATTTAGCCTCGGGTCATGTTATTACACACACAGCTAGGGGTGTCATATGGAACTCTTTCCTCTTAATTGGATGAGAATGGTCGTTAGATAAAAATATGATTGTACATGTTGTATATCTTTTAACTTCACAAATAATCTCATCATTTGAACAAAATTTATAACTATATCTTTGTATTATGAGTGATAGAAACAGTTACAGTACAAAGATATTCCTTACTTTCAGCGAAAGATCCATCATTAAGAAGTGAAAAGATATTCTTGTATTCATCGGCCTCCATGTTGAAAGGTCAGTTTCCATGATTTGAATTTAAAACTTCATTGATTTCTGTCTACATCAAAGAGGTGTTTTAACTGAAGATAATTAGTACTATAAGAAAGGTAAAATCAATTGAATTAGATGTGTTTATCTGTACACAACACCTTGTTAGGAATACGACTTATATCTTCATCATAACAATCATACATGTATGTTCCTTTTTCGAGTGGAATATTTGATATAGTTGGGAAAAAAGAATTCTTTTATGAAAATGCAAAAGAAAAAATATTATAATAATTCTTTTTACTATTGGAACAAATTTATCAGGAACAAATATACATTGACAAAAATACGTATAGAAATAAATGCATGAAGTTAAAAATGATCGAGGCGTTTAGGTGACAAGAAAGTGTGACGGACAGACGGACAGACGAAAGGGGACGATAACAATCTCTTCGAAGTGTCATTTATTGTAAGCCGAAAAAAAACAATGAACGACACCAACTCCTATAAAAACCAAAAGTAACACAGGCGCTCCGGAAGGGTAAGCAGTTCATGCTCCGTATACGGAACCCGTCGTGAAGTTTAACAAGGTCAATCCAGTGGTAGTCACAAATCGGTGGAGGTACATGAAATGTAATGACAGTTGGAACAGGTCCAACACCATCTTAGATATTGGAAACACTGTTATGACAGTAATTTTAAGGGGATACGGTACAGTTACGGTTGTCAAGTAAAAGTGGACGTTATACTGGTTCACGTCACAATATAGCTGGAAAATTTTAATTCCGCGAATTTGACGCCACAATTAAACAATGTCATGATACGTTCATAATTTTGCGGGAAAGTCGAGATTATGAGATTTGATGCCATAGCTCAGAAAAACGCACGGCAACACCCCCCCCCATCTTTTTCCCTTTTTATTTCCTTTTTTTTGGATTGACTGCATCTGTAAAAAAATATATAAAAAATTCAGAAAAAATCAAAACAGAAATATGATTTTTTTTCCGGAAAACATCGTGAATCTGTAGTTTTTTCCCCTTTATAACATGGATTTTTCCAATAGCCTATATACTATTCCTTACATAACTATCATATATCCATATCTAAATATAAACTTTAGAACCTACCAATCAATCAGGGGGAAAAATTGTTCAATTATCGTTACAATCTCAGTTTTATCCCAATGCAAAATTCCGAAAAAAAATTTCTAAAATACCTATTTGTTTTTTTAAAACACAGTACAAGAATGCCTTATATCACCGTAATTACATCGGCAAGGTTTGTTTTTTATTTGATTTTTGGAAAGAGCATACCAAAATTCAAAAAAATAAAAAAAAATGAAGATCAAATCAATTCAAGATTTAACTGTATCGTATCCCCTTAACACAGAATTCCGCTCGAGCCATGGTATCTGTCTTGAATTAGTTTGTAGAAATATTTTCTCAGTATTGAAGGCCCCATATGGCTCTTAGTTGAAAAATAGCAGTAAATCGATTTTCTTTGCATTGACATTTATTTCGTGCAAGGATAAATTTCGTGTCATAAGTATACATCATATGCTTTCTTTTACTTAATGTTAACTTATTGTGAGTAAAAAGTTTGAGAAAAACGTCTAAATATCGTTGGGATGAGTTTTGATGTGGTTTTTTCATTTATATATCCAGTCAGATGACTCCTTATGAAACTAAGAAATTAAACAGATGATTTTTTACATATTTTAATGTGCATGTACAAAATGTATGCTTTCACAGTGGAAGTCTCATATGACGGTCTCTACGTATCAGTGGCTCGTATTTTGGATCTGGAATTCTGGGAAATTTAGGAAAAGCTCTAAAGGTTTCAAGTATTCTCCGTCATTTGGATTATTGTCTTATATTTTTAGGCTTTGGTGACGTTGTCCATTGAAGAGCACTTTATTGTTGGTCTAGTAATCAGGTTTTCCGTCTTAAATTTAATTTCAGTGTACTTTTTAGATCTACAAATTTATGATTTTTAACATGTTTCTGGATAGCGATTTTTCTGTGTGATATATAATCGAGAACCGATGTGATTACTGATCAAGGAAAAAAAAACTGACGGGGATTGTTTAAATGAATCAAGTTACTATGAATGAAAAATTAGCAGGCAATTTTTCATTCGCACATGGATACTCTTACACATTATATATATATATATATATATAAATGAATTTTCATCCTTCTTTTCTCGTATGGTATATTTGGTATAGGGATAAATTCGTTGAAAGGATTTCCATTGAGTGCAACTTTTGCGATCAAGAGTGTCTTTATTTCGCATATTTTTAATGACAATACTGTTTAGTAATAAAATGCATAAAATGTAAATGAACGATAAAAGTGTGTGAGTCGGACGGACACATGGACAGACAAACTGGGACAGTTACAATATCCCTGAACTTTCTTCGAAGGTACGGTGATAATAACATCATTTATTGCCTATCTCGATCATAAATCCATACAGGTTAATGCTAGTGTTTTAGCAATGTTTAAAATATTACGGTATTATACGAGCACTTTAATATCATAATGAAATGTATAATTACCATTTTCTGTTATCAGAAGTAAAAAGAACAAAACAAACATTTTCTTCAAAGCTGAAAAGTAAAATAAAGTTGATATAAGCAAAGGAAAATAAAAAAAGATCATGCCTCTTTTTTCCAGCGTTAAAATCACATTTTAACAGTGTTTTGTTAGTCTTAAGACGTATATTATATAAGTATAGTCTTTTGTAGACGTAGATATGAGTTGTAATAGACCTAGAAAATTAATATTGACCTTCGCCTTCGGCGGCGGTCAATATTAATTTATTAGATCTGTTAAAACTCATATGTACCCCTACAAAAGACTATAAATGTATAATATTTACCCTGACTGTATGACAATAAAACATTGCAATCACGTAAAATGTATTAAAAAATAAGCAAAAAAATACCAGAGAAATATACAAATTCCATGGCCACATGCATATATACATGTTCCATGTTCATCCAAAGATAGATATCGATAACTGAAGGTGCCATTTTCAGGTATGTGTAGCCGAGTTGTCTAGGGCGGCTGCACCTGGTGCTAGGCGAATACAGTTGCGACCAGTCATAACCTCTCGTCCAAGTTAAATTGCAAAGCAGTTCTAGAACTGTTCAAGAATTAGAGCAGTCCTTGTCCACGACTGTTTTTTAGAACAGCTCTGGTCAAGAATCAAACCAGTCCTGGTCCACGACTACTTTGTAGAACAGCTCTGGTCAAGAATTAATTGTTATATCATCATTATAGAACCCATCATCGGAGGCCATCTCTTTTTTATAATTACTTACTGAAGAAGAGATCTTGAGTAAAAAAAAATAAATAAAATTACAATTAAAATTAAAAACAAAAATTTAAATTTAGAACAAAATGAAATGTTAGGTCAGTGATATGATCCATACGATAATGGGTGGGTAACATAATCAATTCTATAACAATATTATAGAACTGTTCTAGACCATGACAGGTTAGAGCTGTTCTGGACCATGACAGGTTAGAGCTGTTCTTGACCATGACAGCTTAGAGCAGTCAGAATCGGTTAGAATTCTGTTCTAGAGCAGTCAGCAGAACTTCCTTTAGTTAACTTGGAGAGAGGTTATGTCTGCACCTAAGTGTTGGTGCAATAGTGTTTCAACTAGTGGAAGTTCGATACCTCTTTAAATACACAAACTTCTATTTAAAACATATCACGGTATATATTTCTATTTTGTGCTGAAATTTATACATTATACGATAGTGCCACAGGCATGTACAAGTCAAGAAAGGGGAAATTAGTAATTGGGAAATCAAAATCCTATCTCTCATCAATTTTGGTATAAACATTGCCATCTTTAATATTTATGGTAGGATCTGAAATGGAATAGCATTAGCTTTGTTCAACAGTAGTTCTCTTTGATGGATGTCTTTAGTATATTTTAGAAATAGGAGTTTTTAACAGTAATTACATCATCAAGATGCAGTTGTTAAGTTATCAGTTAATTTATCATGGTGCTGTTATTCACCTTTAAGGATTTTTTATTCATAAAAGACTGTTCATAAAAATATCATAACGAGCGACAAAAAGAGAAGCACAGATTGTACCCATACAAATCCAAATCGCACTGACCTATCGATAAACATCAACGCAAAAACGAACAAAAAGTTTAAAAAGAAGTGACAGGTCTTGTTCATCAGCATCGCTAGTAAATGTAATCGCTTCTAATTTAATCAGTGTAATGTCACCGCTAGTCCAACATATCTAATATTTATTCCTTTTATGAATGAAAAAGCTTTAAAACTGCTGCAACAAGTATAATTTATACAAGAAGATTCATAAGAAAATTTAATCTGTGCACTCAACTTTTCCTTGATCAGATTTTAGGAAGGTTTGTCAATGTTTCACTATAATGGAGTAACCACTTGATTTAAAAGGTGGTGGCAAAAAAGGGATTGAGAAATGCGCGTTTTTAAAATTTGGTATGGAAATGAAATTTAACAAAAACGTGAGTTTATGGATGCTGCGAAAGAATTTCAAGTTCTTCGCTATTGGTTTTTGGTATTCATTTCAAACATAGCCAAGATCAAGCGACTGAAAATGTGAAATAACATGACCTTTCCGACTGTCAACCAGTCTATAAATATTAATGCAAAAGGTCACCTGTTCTTTTTAATCAGTTATTATGCAACATAACCGGGGAAAAATAATTGATTTTCTGGCGCAAGGCGAGAAGTTTCCAAAAGTAAGGATCAAAATTTGATGGAAAAAAGGCACTGAAAATATAGTGAAAATCGGGAGGAATTAATGTTAAAAAAGTCTGGACTTGCTTGATCTCAAATTCAAAACCAGGCTCTCAGATGCCTATGTCACTCGTCTGGATTAAACATGCCATTCAAACACTAGGAATAGTTTGTAAACAAATAATTTTTATGCTTTTTATTGATGGACCCCAAGACAGAATTATGAATATTCAATCTCGATTGCTGCTGTTTTTTCAGAGGATATTTCAAATTGTTTCTCAAGATTTTAGTAACAGCGACATTATTGAGTAGAGATCCAGACACAGTTCGACAGGGCCATTTGTCTGGTCTCAATTAATATAATTGCCCCGATAGTTTCAGGGGATAAGATTTTTAATTATTTTTTATCATGTTTCTATGTTTAATAACGTTGGCAATATGTTTCGAAATGTTTCCGCTGTTGACGGAAAACGGCAATAGCTCACGTAGCCCTAGATTTCTTAATTTGCCCACTCCTCACAATCGAATTGTATAGCTTATGAGCATGAATACGTTTCGATGAATACAGGTGTAATTTTTTTACAAAGGTACAAATGTAGGTAAATTTGTGCTACACATTACTTTGCTAAATATAAATCTGAAGTAATGACATGTATGCAAAAGTAAATTAGCATATTGTCAGCCTACATGTATTCTATTCTTGGCACTACATGCGTACATCCATAAAAAAACCTGCGTTCACATGAATGATTATATACTCGAGTAAAAATTTGTCCATATATATATATATAAATATATATATATATATATATATATGACCAGTTGTAAATACTTTCTATGCACTATTCGCAGCTTTGAAAAGATTGTTTGTCATCAGTTGTGTCGAGTGCCGAAAATCTACTTTCATAAATAATTAAATGAATATTCCAGAGAAAAGCCTTACCGTTACAGATACAATGCTAACTAAAATGTTTAAATGCTAATCCATGAGCATGACCTATTTCTTTGTTTTTTTCAGTACACATCCTAAATAATATAGGAAACAATTGTTCAATAGGAAGTATCTATGATTCAACAGTTCATCATGCAATTTTTAAAACACAACCAGGAAATAGATGCTTTATATGGGCACATTATAACTTTTCATATATATATATATATACACTAATCTACTATAAATCAAATCATACGCCATAATTATTCGATTTTTTCAAAGTGCATACATGTATATAATGTATGAATATCTAGATCCAGTATCACTTGTTTCCCATCTCCATATTACTAGGTAGTATTGGTTGCCGTTTCTGTAGAAGGAGAATGAAAATAAGTTTAGCTTATTTTTCAATATTTTTAACAATGTTATTCATCTTTTTTGGTGAATAATGGTATTCAATGGTATTCTCCGAAAGCTACACACTTTATATCGAGCCTGCTTAGACAGTAGAACTACTGATTCGAATTCACAAACTGACCTCTGTTGTGTTGGATATTGGACGTCTCCGGCTTTTCAAACCAGTTGGTACCCATGAAATTGAATAAGACAATCGTTCTTTTCTTCCACTCTTTTTTGCCAACAAAGGTTTAGATGCCGTAAATCTTGGCAATATCCTTCACCACAAATCATTGTCCGCCATTCATGACAAATATGTTGTTGTTCCTGCAGACAAGGCTCCTAATAACATTGTTTTTATATGCAAAAGCTACTATATTCAATGGGTGATTAATGAACTAGGGATTGCTAGTTCACTTGGCAACCCTACCTATAAAGCTACTACACTTTCAAAGGAAGAAATAACCGACAATCATAGATCGGTATTATCGTCATTTGGTATTTCCATCAAAGATCATGATTGTGATCTTCCTACCTTGTACTAGATACCCAAGTTACATAAGTGTCCATACAAACAACGCTTTATATCTGGATCTGCCAAGTGTTCCACCAAACCATTGTCTCAACTTCTAACTTCTATTTTAACAGCTGTCAAAACGGGCCTCCAAAGTTATTGTGAGACAAGCTATTCAAGACGTGGTATCAATCAAATGTGGATATTAAAAAACTCCAAAGACTGAAAGGATATTTCACGATCTCGGTCCATTTCAGTCTGTACCAGCATAAACATATTTGATTTCTCTACCCTCTATACCACCATTCCTAATTCACAACTGAAGGAGAAGTTGAAAGGTCTAATACATCGATGCTTTCAAAATAAAAATGGCAACAACAGATACACATACCTTGTCATTGGTAGAGATAAATCATACTTTGTTAAAAACCACTCTACATCTAACAAAAAATATACAGAGGACGAAATTGTCCTGATGATTGAATTTTTGATCGACAACATATTTGTTCAATTAGGTGGATGTGTTTTCCAACAGACAATTGGCATTCCTTTGGGTACTAATTGTGCGCCACTACTGGACAACTTGTTCCTTTACTCATATGAGGCAGACTTCCTTGACGGGCTTCTTAAGGAAAAACAGAAGAAGTTAGCCCGTACCTTTAATTTCAGCTTCCGCTACATAGATGATGTTTTATCACTCAACAATTCACGTTTTGGGAATTTCTTACATCTCATCTATCCAAATGAGCTCGAAATTAAGGACACCAGAGGCACTGGCACGTCTGCATCTTATCTTGACCTTTACCTCGAAATTGACACCAGAGGAAGGTTGAATACAAAACTTTACGACAAACGGGATGACTTTCACTTTCCAATCGTCAACTTTACTGGTTTACAAAACAGTTTCATAATAAAACATGGAACTATAAAATCCTACGTAAAAATTTATTTAAAATCTTTAAAAATCACTTGGTCAAATTGAAGCAGACTTGACAGCAATGGTGTTTAGATGGTCCTCTTTCAGAGTTATGTCTGATTACCCGGACCGTCGACCAAGGTGGCTGACACGGGTAACAGCCGACCTTACTTTAAAATAGGACTCTATGGGAAAATTTATTAAACTTTTCTTGTCTAAAACAAGTGGGTAAATTCTAACCAGACAACAGTCCTTGGATGGTCTTCTTTCAGATTTTTTTCTGATGACCTCGGATGTTTTACATAATTGGCATCCAAGTCGAATGGAAAATTCATTTAAAAATCTTCTTGTTTGAAAGCAGACGTAGGAGCAAATGTTCCTCTTTCAGAATACATTTCCTCAGCAACCAAACAAAGTTGACCATAGGTCCTTATAAGAAAATTCATTTAAAATCATCTTGTCTAAAACCACTGATGAAATTGTACCAAAGTTGGCAGAAATGGTCATTTAGTGGTCCTCTTTCATAATAGTGTCTAATACCATAAAATGCTAACCAAGATGGTCAATAAAGCAAATCTCCTTTTAACATACATATAGGGCCATATGCGAAATTTCTCAATTTCTTGTTTGAAACCAAAGCAGCAACCACATAAGTGGGAAGTTATTGTCCCTGGGCGGTCTTCTTTCAGAATTGTTTGTTAACCAGACTGCAAACCAAGATGATTCTTTATCATAATTGTGTCGAATGATCCTGACTACATACCAAGATGAACTTAAGCACAGGACCCATGTAGACAATTCACTTGAAAATCTACCATGAAACCACCGAGCAAAAGGAAACTGAACTTCGCAGCAATTATATTTATTATATGACTACCACTGCCTACCATAAGACCGAATTGGAACAGTCACGTCATTAAATATTCTGTGAAATTGAGCAAGTTTTAAGACATTTTTGCAGCTCTCATATTTACATGTAGATGATCCAATATCAAACAATTGTCCATTGATTCTTATCACCAATGAGGCAATCTTTTAGTTACTACTTTTATGGCCGTTGATTGACTCCAGATGAGCAATACAGACTCCTGGAGCTCAACTTAATTTTGATCTGATTTCCATGGAAATTTTTCTTTTGATATATTTCGAGTGCTTTCAGTGGTAATCCAACATATTTTTTTTCTACATTTCACATTTTTTCTCAAATATAATCTGAGATAAAATTTGAATTCAGGTAAACCTTGCACATTCCATTTGACGTACTAATTTTCTTTCATCCAGTTATCATATCTTTTAATTCATCTTGATGAGTGATTTCAGTCAAATGCCATAAAATATCTTCTATTTCTTTAAGTTTTTGTCGGGGGGAGGGGGTATACTTAAGCACTTATGAAAATGCAAGAACGCTGGATTAAGATAGGTTTCGTCTAGGGGTCGGCATGTGGGTCTTGAACATGGATCAAGAGTAGCTCTTAATGAAACCTAAGATAAAGGTCTCAAAATTTGTTTGGAATTTTTGTGATCGTCAGTTAAATAAATATACGAAAAAAGGGATTAATTCGTAATACGGTATCACTACATATACAAAAGCTTAAGCAAAACAATAGCGTTTTCATAGCGTTCTTCATGTAAAAGTCACATTGGCGTATTAAGCACAGAGTAAACGTTTGCACCATTACAAGTTCAAGGTGGCCACTAATATATATACTTCAAAGTCACTTCTGAAAATCCAAGGGGATGGGATGAAGCGTTAACGGGAAAAGACAGGTTGCGCCTACGGGTCGGCACATGGGTCTTCAACATGGAGCAAGAGCAGCTAAAGGTGTAAATGGACATTTTAGCGGAAGAAAAATTGGTTACCTGTAAATATTCAATGGACATTTTAGAGGAAATGTTTTATAAGTTTAGCCAACGTGCTTATCAAGATCAATAAGAGGATCTGCAACCAAACGATCTGAAAAGTGTCGCAAAAGAAGTGTATAGAAAAAGAAGGCATATCCTACTTTACCTAAGTCACAGTTAGAAACACACGTCGTGGTACTCCCAAAAATGAACATTAAAACTAACAAAGTTTTTTTTACAGCTAAACAGCTGAATAGTTTTAGCTTATTTATTTAAAGTGGGTTGGGAAACAAGTTATATACCAACTTATACTAATCCATCTCCACTTGGAGGGTGCGAGAGCGACCCCTGTAGCGGCATTTTAGCCTTTTCTTTCTCGACATCTACAAGAAAGTCTTTAACGTGCTAAGGGTGTTTTTCTCCCTTAACACGGGATAGTTATTTTTCGTCCCCACCCGACGGACTAGCATTGTTTACAGAGACCATCCTCGCAAATGGTGTCCATGGGGCGTCGCAAATTGGATCCCTAAAATTTTCATCCCGAACGGGAATCGAACCAGGGACCTTCGGCCTCGTAGTCCGATGCGCTAACCACTACACCACTACAGCTGAATGACTAAACCCTCCCGCTAAAATGACCACATAACATTTTGAATTCCGCTAAATGGTTCTTTAAATTTTGCGCTAAATTGTCCTAATAATCGGCTAAAATGTCCCGCGCCGGTTTGTTTATGAGTTTTCTTTGGAATATATACATTGTTTATATTGCAATTTTTAGCGATTTTTTCTGCAGCGCTGCTGCAGCGAAGATAAGCTGTGGCTTATCTAGCTGACGCTTCGTGAAAGATTGTTGGCACGCTGGCAATAACTTTGTACTGAGCCATCTAACCACTTTCTATGAATGCTTCCGCATTTTCTACTGTTTACGTATTGATACAATGTTTGAAAGTAGTACAGTCTCCATTATCAGGGCCCAGTTCAACCTGAACCAGTCTCAGTTGTAGGCTTGTGCATTACCTGGGGACATTTTGATCTCTTACTTTTTAAATAGATTTAATTATATAATTCTTGCACAATTCGACTCGTTATAAGCCTTTAATTTCGATGTTTATCGAAATTAAAGGCTTATAACGAAATTACAATTCAAAAAGCGTGTCTCAAAGATAGGTCAAGTCCATCACCTAATCTATTAATACGATTCGAACAAGTTCATGGTCAATATCGGTCATCACATAAGTACACAGGAATTCACGGAGAATGTCTAAATATAAATACTCATTATATGAAGGGAAAAAAAAATATGCGAAATGTGCAGTACATTCTTATTTTAGAAAGGTACACTATTTTATACGGAATGGAATAAAAGAAACAAGAATTCAGATTAAGGAGAGAGCACAAGGATTATTAATAAAACACACGTATTATTTTTATAATTATTAATTGACCCAATTTATTTTTGTCGATTCCATACTTGATCCATCTAATTTGAATCTCACCAAGATAGTTCGGCTATTTTCGACAATTAGTAGAGCATATAAATTATCTGAACAGTGTTTGGTCGTAACACGGGAAATTATTATTTCATTTCCATTTGACTCGATAGGGTGGTTTTGGATGACGATATATATATATCCAAGAACAAGACTTAACAATCTATTTTGAAATTATTATTTGTTATTGAACGGTTTTGGAATGACGTTACACCAGAGACATATAAAACATGTCTCTGGTTACATTTATCAAATTTCGTTCTCAATTATCCTCGGCAGAAACAAAATAGGCTATATCATCAATTTTTCCCGTCTAGTCTCAATACGGGGATATTTCAAAAATGCATTTGGAATCTTTAGAAATCTGAAACTGTCTTATATACTGTTCCTGAAATATCCCCGTGTATCTCTCAAACACTTATATACTGTTCCTAAAATTTCCCGTTTATCTCGGAAACACTGTCTTGAATTCTGTTCCTCAAATGTCCCAGTGTATCTCTGAAACACTGTCTTATATATACTGTTCCTCAAATTTCCCCGTTTAACTCTTTAACGCTGTATATCTGTCTTTTATTTCGTTATTTTCTTCATATTGGATTACTATTTATTACGAACTTAATGTCATCAATTGAGATTTTTTTGTTTTTGTTTGGTCTGTAGTACTTTTTTTTCCCTTAAACATATGTGTCCGAGTGGGGTGATATGTCTTCCTGTGGACAGTTACTTCGTGAGCTAGCACATTAAAAATCCGGCTCAGCGTGTCGGTCTAGTACAAAGCAGGGTCATATTCATGATCATATCAACATGTTCTCGTCCTGATATGCACCTGTTGCCACTTGACTTAAACAACAATTCATCCATCCATCCATCTTAATGCATATAATCAAATTGCCCGTATTTGGTTCTGAAAAATGTTATCTTTAAAAAAAATGTAATGATAACATTTTATATGCTTCCCATACTCATACATTTTGTACTGATTAACCTTTATTTCGTTCTAAGATGAAATCAAATTTCGCCGTCTGTTTACAAAATGTAACTTTTCCTGTGCTGGGAATTTTCCTCAAATACAAATACAACAAAACTATTGAAAATCTATCTTTTATCTATTTCATTCGTTCTTGGTCGGTCGGCAATAGGTCATATCAAATTTTCCCGTACGGGGAAATTTGACGATATAACCAAATTCAATATTTGTCCCGAACATCCGTAAGTCTGCCTTTTTAGCTCACCTGCCCTTAAAGGACATGTGAGCTTTTGCCATCACTTGTCGTTCTTCGGCCGTCCGTCGTCCGTCGTAAACTTTTCCAAAGATCTTCTCCTCTGAAACCAATTACAGCCATACTTAATATGCATGATCCTTTGGATATTTAGATTAAATTTTGTGTTTTATTTTATTGTCCGTAGAGAAACATGGCCGCCATGGCTAAAAATAGAACATAGGGGTAAAATGCAGTTTTTTGATTATATCTCAAAAACCAAAGCATTTAGAGCAAAACTGAAAGGGTTAAAATGTTCAAAAGGTCAAGATCTACCTGCCACGAATTTTTCAGATGAATCGGACAACTTTTTGTTTGGTCATTGCCCCTGAATTGTTAATTTTAAGGAAATTTTGCAGTTTTAGGTTGTTATCTTGAATATTATTATAGATAAAGACAAACCGTAAAGAACTAAAATGTTCAGCAATGTAATATCTACAAATAAGTCAAGATGACCAAAATCTTCAATTGACCCCTTATATGAGTTTTTGCTATTTAAAGACAATTTCCTCATCTTTGTAAACTTCTAAAAATCTTCTCCTCTGAAACTACATAATCAATTTCAGCCAAACTTAGGCTGATAGATCCTTATTGGCCCCTTATAGGAGTATTTGCCCTTGAAAGTTTATTTATATGTAAACAGAAAATAATGGTCTGACATTGTCACAGATGTTTAGGGCGTTACTTGAAATACATTAAATGGTAGCTGTTCAAGTAAAATGGAACGTCAAGGGTCAAGGTCATTGCAAAATTCCATAGCAACCGATGAAAAAGTCCCTAGCAACCATATATATTTGGGTTAAGGTGCTGACACCGATGTTGGACAAATCTGTTATTACGAACGTAAAAAAAACCCCGACTATATAGGAATAAAACGTATCACAAAATACCGAAATAAATTTGGTGCACTGTATGACCATTTCGTTGACTGACAGCTCATCAGCAGTGCTCGAGATCAAAATATTGCAAAACCGGTTAAAGATATGATGATGAATTTTTGGTTGAGTACTTCTTGTTTAATATAAGTTTGGTTTTTGGTCTTCCAAATGTTACGGTTTTAATGCTGCTGATGAGAGGTAACTCCTTGAAATGCGTCGTATACAGCATAGTATAAATTTACTATATCAAATATGAGTATCTTTGGATTGTTATTTTAATAAGCACAACCATCAAAAATTAAAAAAAAAAATAAAACAAACGGGTATCCAAACTCAGCTAAAGGTTACCTCTGCGTCAAATGAAAGAATTATAAAATTATGAAAAGGATTGGAATTAAATTAATAGGAAACCATAACGTTGATTTTTAAACGTTTTATTATATCGATCTGCTGACCATCCACCGTGTTTTTCCACAGTCAAAACAAAATTTCACCAGATAAATGATGCCCACGTTCAACGAAGTCCATAACCATCCGAGGGCAATTCTAAAAAAAAGGGAATTGCGTGGTCCATTATACTTATTACGATTGCTCCGACGCGAAATTTCATACAAAAATCTTCATCTAGAGAACCACTGAATGGATTGAAACGAAACATAGCATAAATGTTCCTTATGACATTCTGACCAAGTGTTGTTACTTTGGTGCCGATCAGGTAAGCGATACAGGCTCCTTGGAGCCTCTGGTTTATTTACTTGCACATGCGATGTTTTTATGCCACTTTCTGCTACTATCTTTAATTTTAGTTTTGTAAACACAGAACAAATATACAACTGTAAAAAAATGTTGAATCGATTTAATTATCTATGTTTGTTTTACATGAACTCTTTTCATTAGAGTATTCCCCTTGTGCAGTGATCTGTCCTTTGATGGTTTTGGCATAACCCCTTTTGGTCATTTGGGTGATTTGAATTGCTCTTCAACCTTTTTCGATTATTGTATTGGATTTCAACATTTTAAGCCTTGTATACAACTGATGTGATTTAAATCGATGAAATGTGCTCATCTTGTGCATCAAAATTGGTGTCAAAGAATTGTATTTTTTGTTTTTTGTTTTTTGTTTTTGTTTTTGTTTTTTTTTGGAGGGGGTGGGGGTATATAGGAATTATCTGTCCGTCTGCCTGTCTGTCCATGTAAATTGTAAGCGCAACTCCTTAACCGTTCAATTCATTTTGATGAGACTTTATATGAATGTTGGGCATCATATGTAGATGCGCATGAAGCAATATAATAATCGCTGGATGCTTGCAAAGGGAGATAGTCAAACTTAAGGGTTTAACAACTTTAAAGCTTGTCAGCGTAACTCCTCCTTAACCGTTCAATGCAGTTTGATGAAACGTTATATGAAGGTTGGGCATCATATGTAGATTTACATGAAGGACGGATGCTTGAAAAGGGAAATAATCCATCTTAAGGGTTTTACATGTTTAAAGCTTGTAAGCGCAACTCCTCCTAAACAGTTCAATTCATTTTGATGAAACTTTATATGAAGGTTGGGCATCATATCTAGATGTATAGGAAGCAAGATATTTTCGCTAGATTCTTGCAAAGGGAGATAATCAACAACTTTAAAGCTTGTCAGCGTAACTCCTCCTTAACCGTTCAATGCATTTTGATGAAACGTTATATGAAGGTTGGGCAGAATATGTTGATTTACATAAAAGATTATTATCGCATTATGCTTGCAAAGGGAGATAATCCAACTTATGGGTTTGAAGCTTGTAAGCGCAAATTCCTAGTATTGCAAGCTGGGGTATCACTCAGTGAGGTCACTCACAGTTCTAGTTATTCATGGATTGTGATGGTCTTTAATCAACAGCTTATCCATTAGTAATAATCTGGTTAAAGATATCAGTTCAACATAATTTCGAAATGGAATAGTATAAATATCTCCTAATTTGTTCAATGATCAATTGTTCTATTGCACAATGGTAGATTTGAAGTAAATTTATTATATGTTAGTGCAGTATCAGCCTGACGGTAGAACCAGTGTTTAATTATTAAAATCAGAAACCCTGTTAAGACTCAAAACAACAATAAGGCATAGGAAAATGAGATTAGTGCGAAAAATTTACTTTAGTGCTATGTTTTAATTGTCGTTACCAGTTTTCATTACCATCATTTATTGCTTGTCTTGATGTATTGTCGTTACTCATCATTGAAGGGTAGTGACCAATTTGACAAAGTTTACCAAGCTCAATGTAATACGCGATTTACAGTTCTGAAAAGAGTCCTATTTTGATGTATTGTAGCATGTTAAACGTATAGAGAATGGAAATTGCAGACATCCTTGGCATCACTCTAATTATGATAGCTATGACAAACGGAACCCAGACTGGATGTGCAGGTTAGTGCTCTGTTTGCCATTAAATACCTCCACATTTTCGTTGTGTTCGTGTGTCTTCATCGCTTTTAAAATGCATAAACAACAAAGAAACAAATAAACAATCGCTTAATTTTAACTTAAAAATTAAACTGTTTCATACTAGAAGCTTTGTGAAATTGTAATCATTTTAACAGAATATTTTGGATGTGAATTCACCATATTACCCTGATTATACCCAGAGCAACATTTACCACCACTATTGGATCGGGCTGAAGTACATTTTTCATTTTTCAAAATCAAAATACTATGAATCATTTTTCATTATTGATGACCGCTTAATGAATAATGAAATACCGCTTCCAACAATGAATAATGAAACTATATCTGTATCCCACAAATCGGAAGTTGTGTCACGTGTTATGATATTGTATTATTATATTTATTGTTATGATATTGTAGTTATTATATTTATTTATCTTGACCTAATTTGTTTTGCGTAGCCTTATAACATGTATAATATGTTTACATAATACTTATAGTTGTTTACCAAATAATGTTTTAACTGCGCAGTTTAGAAATCACTGGAACAATAATGGATACTGGTACAATGACTAGAACTTTCTATTTGACTTACGTAATAATTATGGTGTGATTCGAACTTCTACCGTATTCCAGAAGTTTCCGTTCTACAGTATATATATACGGACAAGAAAGTTAGACTTTCAGAACATCATTTATCGGACCACAGATAGACATTCTTGTGTTCTCAGCTGTTGGATTTATTTACGTTTCACACATCATCCTCGACATCTTTTATTTGCGTTGCATCATACTAGATTGTGACTGATTGGATATAATATTCCGTTTGGATTCAGGCAACAGTGACCAGAATTCCGGATCAAGAAAAAAGCAGGATTTTGAACAGTTAAGTTGACATTTTATTTTTGTGTAATACTTTTTGTAAACTTGTATATAATAAATCTTGTTAAATTTTATTATACATTTGTGTCTTTTGTTGGCTACAATTTAAAGGTGATTTCGGCCGTAACAGAAATTGGGGGCTCGTCTCGGGAGAACGTTAATATCTTAATAAATTTTTTCAGTATTTTTATTAGAATTAGCCAACAAAATTCTACAAAATGGAATTTGATGCTGGTAAATTTTTGAAAACGCCAGACCTGGAAGAGCTTGATAAATTAAAGAAAGAAGAATTAGTTTAGTTTAAACATATTTTATTGTATAAAACAATAGGATTAGACACAAGTTTTTCAACTTAGAACCGTCTTCTCCGTAATAGACATGAATATACATAATATTGATATTATACATTACATAAATTTATAATTTTCTAATAAGTATGAAGGCATGAAAAGTATTTGAATAAATAACAGTAATATTTGTTTTTTTAACAAGAAAATAATAGAAGGTAATAGAACGTCTCAATGGATAATCAACTTTTTATTTATTTATTTATTTTTTATTTTTTTTTTTTAAATCGAACACACCCAAAGTTTAATACCAATTGGAAAAACACCTAATGACGTGAACTTTCTAAGGACATTTATCACCTGTGTTTTATGTAAATAAACAATAGTGTAATATATTCACGGATTTTAAATTATGACATATAAATATGCTGATAAAGAGATTAAAAGAATATAGGATTTTTGTAAGTACAAGTATTCTTTGTATAATTAGTGATTGAAATCCATTGAGACGAAACTTCTTAAAACCGTGATGAACAAAAAGTGGATCATTCGAACTTTGCTACGTTTGTACCGTTGTAAATAAATACATTAAATAGCAAGGTTGATATCATAATGAGAAACGTTTTGTTTCTTTTATATATTTATGTACTGTAGAAAATATAACTAAATTGTCATTTAAATCTAAGTTATCATTACCAAACAGTAGCAAATCAATTGTAACGGGAATATCTAAGTGGGTCAGCTCATTAAGCATAACATTTCTTTGCACTCTAAAATTATTACAATATAATAGATAGTGTTCAACACTTTCACTCATATAACCGCATGTACAATATGCATCCTGTACTAAATTAGCGTTGTTTAAATCAGCACTAAGTGCACTGCACTTGTTGCGAAGCCTTGAATGTAAAATAGAAAATACTCTATCTCCATAAAAATAATATCTAGGTGGTTTAACATTATGATAATACAATTGTTGCAATTTTAACTTGAAAGATAAGAATGTAGGATTTTTACGAATATCTTTATCTAGTTTATTCCATAAATTAATACATGATGGAAAAAACGACTGTTGATAAACTGACAGACGGTTTAATGGTATATTAATATTTTGTCTATTTCGGAGGTTATAATTAGAAATGTCCGTTACATACGGAGGAACCAATTCTTGTAAATAATCCGGTGCCTGGTTATTCACAATTTTATAAAACATCGTTAATTTTTTAACTTCCCTTCTTACACTTAATTTCTCCCATCCCGTCTCTCTATAAATGGAGTTAATACTAGCATAGCATGGTAATCCGGTAACTATACGTGCCGCTTCTATCTGAATCTTTTCCAACCGTTCGCAATTAATTTGCCCACAGTTGTCCCAGACTTCAGATGAATATTCCAAAATAGGACGAATAAAAGTCATATAAATCTTTTCAAGATATTCCCTCTTTAGTTTGAATTTGAGTTTCCTCAGCACGTTTACTTGTTTTGACGTCCTCTCTATCAAGTTATCAATATGTTTATTCCATTTGCAGTCGTTACTAAAAATTATACCTAAATGTTTATGTGTGTCTACAGGTGCTATTGAAACTCCACCAAAATCAAAAGAAAGGTTGTTCTGTATATTTCTAGTACTAAAAATCATTATATCTGTTTTATTAGGATTAAATTTTAGCATCCATTTATCAGACCATTTTTGTAAATTATCTAAATCAATATTTATTAAAGGTTTAAGAGTTGTAACATCTGATGCTGAATGGCCAATAGATGTGTCATCAGCAAAAAGTCTACTGAACCCACTTAGATCATCCGCTATATCATTAATATAGACTAAAAACAATAGCGGACCCAGTACCGACCCCTGGGGCACACCAGCCTTTAAGTAGCCTAATGTGGATAATGAATCTTTTAAAACCACTCTTTGAGACCGTCCCGTTAGGTAACTTTTTAGCCAACATAGTAAATCCCCTTTAATTCCATATTTTGTAAGTTTATATAAAAGACCTTTGATCCAAACTGTATCAAAAGCTTTGCTTATATCCACAAAAGTTAAACCAGTCACTTGCTTGTCGTTTAAAGCCATAATAATATTGTTATATAACTCAATTAACTGGTGTGTAGTAGAATATCCGGGAATAAATCCCGATTGAAACTTATATAATAGGTTATGTGAATGCAAATGGTTAAAAATATTTTTGAAAACTATTTTTTCGAGAAGTTTGCTAACACAAGACAATAAAGAGACTGGTCTATAGTTTGAGGGCAAAGATTTATCGCCACTTTTGAATAATGAAATAACATGTGCAATTTTCCACTGATCTGGGAATATTTTATCTCGTAATGATCTATTAAATAATAAACATAATGGTTTTGAAATTTGATTTCTGACCGCAAGTAACATTCTATTGCTTATGATATCAGGCCCCACTGCTTTATTTACATCAAGCGTGGAAACTATATCTAGCACATCTTGTTCACCAACTACAATCATTGACAGAAGATCAGCACAGCGATCGTTAAAGACAGGTAAATCCTTATCCGGATTCTCCAAATTAGCGATAGAACAAAAATATTTATTCAAAATCTCAGACTTCTCGGTACCGTCATATGCTAGGTTATAATTATTATTCGGATCTCTCAAAGGTGGGACATCATGAGTAGGCCTGTCATTTTTAATGAGCATATTAATAGTCTTCCAATACTGTCTCGGATTCGCTTGTTTGATTTCGTCTAAATTTTCATTTAAACTAGCGTAAAATTGCTTTTTGATCTGTTTTTTTAAGTTATTTACTTTGTTCCTTTGTTGTTTAAACCTAAGTTCGGCCGAAACTGATTTCAAACGTAAAAATAATTTACGAAATCTATCGCGCTTGCGCATTTCACGTCGCAAGTTAGAATCATACCACATTTTGTCTTCACATCGTACTACAATTTCTTTCGTAGGTATACACTGTGATGCTAATTCAAGGAATGAGTTAGTGAAATTAGTGCATGCAAAATGTATGCTATCTGCGTCAGAAATCAAATGTTCCCAATTTATCCCAAACATTTTTTGTTTCATAAGATCAAAATTCCCATTTTTATAATCCCAAATAGTCCGTTTGTAAGTACGACTGCTGGTAAATCCGCCATCGATTGTGACATATGTTCCGTCGTGATCGCTGACCCCTCTATCGATGGGTATGGTGTCTTTATCGACAACAGGTATAGAATCTGTAATTAAAATAGGATCAAGTAACGAGGTGTTACCTGTACGTTTGTCAAAGTGCGTCGGCTTGTCAATAATATTAATGAGACCGTTGATGGAAATAATATCTTTTATATTTGAAGGAATATCTGACATGAAATTTTTGTTCAGATCGCCCAAACAAATTATATTACTATTTTCATCTAATGCTCTTTTTAACATCATATCAAAGTATTGCCAGAAATAAACTGATGACTGCCGTTCTGATCTATAATTAATATTTATCAGTATTGACCGAAGTTTGGTCTTTAATTCGAACCACATACTTTCAACTTGATCATGTTCTAAATCGACCCGACGAGTAATATTAATAAAACTTTTATAGTACATAATTATACCTCCGCCGTTAGCATTTCGATCTTTTCTAACTGGTATCTCAAAACCCGATAAAGATATATCAAAGTCAGTAACGTTAATATCTAAATGTGATTCTGTAAAAAACACGACATCGAAATCTTCAATTATGTCAATAATGTAGTTCAGTTTATTTCTAAGGCTTCTAATATTACCGTGGAAAATTGACAACGTTTTTTCGGGCGGGTCTGATGTGCCTCCAGGACCAGGATTGCTTTCAATATCACCACATATTAACAATAAACAATATAATAACATATAAAATGATACAGTATCAGAGTATGATTTGTATTTATTTAGTATCCATAACTTCAATTTCTCAGAATTTATAGATAATTCAAAAAGTACATCCTTAAAACTAACAGTATTTTTAAAAACACTTTTAACACAACCAGAGCTAATTTTACAATAAAACAATCCTATGGATATTCTGTGTACAACAATATCGCTACCCATTGTCGAAAACGTAATATTCTAGTATTAAATAATAGGATTGTTTTAAAACATTTACAGTATACAAACAATAACACCTCGAATGATCCCCTTTTAGTTTTTCTACGGCATGAAATGGTGTAAAAACTATGTACAAATTGAGATACAACAACGTAAAAATTGAACGCATTGAAATGGTGAGTGCGAAATTTTACGAGAGAAATTATATGATAGTTAACGCAAAAGCATTCTTTATGGAAGGATTGAAATAGTTATTGATAATCTGTTGCAAGAGGAATTTAATGGTAATAGTAATAAAAATAACTAATTAGTGTTGCTTGCTAAACATCTAAAAATAGATTTTAGACCATCTATGAGAAAACAAATTATAAAAAATTTGGTAATAGACAATTTAGTTGACTTGGAAATTTTTGGTGAAGAGGCTGTTGACCTCAAGGTCGAAAATGTTGATGCTTTAAAATTAAAACAGCTTGAATTAGAACACGAACTTAAATTAAAACAATTGGAAAAACAATTTGAAAACGAAGTTAAATTAAAACAATTAGAAAAAGAAGATGAATTTAAATTAAAACAATTACAGGCAGAACTTGAAATGAGGGAAAGGTTAGAGATGGAGAAAATAAAAATAGAAATGGCTAAAGTAGAAAGCAACACTAAGTCAAAATCAGAACATTTTGAGGCAGCAAAAAATATACGTTTGGTTCCTAAATTTTGTGAATAAACAGTTGATAAATTTTTTCCACAATTTGAGAAAATTGCTCAAAATTTGAAATGGCCAAAGCCTTATTGGACTACAATGCTGCAAAGTGTTTTTGTGGGCAAGGCCGCTGAAATTTACTCAGCACTTTCTTCAGAAAAAAGTTCTGATTATGACACTGTTAGACAGGAAGTTTTGAAAGCTTATGAGCTAGTGCCAGAAGCATATAGACAGAAATTTAGGTCTTATAAAAAGTTTGAATCACAAACCTATGTTGAATTTGCTAGGGAAAAAGAAGATCTATTTGATAAATGGCTTACGTCAAAGAAAATAGATAACAATTTTGATAAATTAAGACAATTAATGTTATTAGAAGAGTTCAAGCAGTGTGTTAATTTAGACTTAAAAACACATTTAGATGACAAAACTGTTGAGACATTGCAAGATGCAGCTGTTGTTTCCGATAATTATACCATTTCACATAAAAGAACTTTCAAAGGTCAAAATTTTAATACTTCTAGCGGAAATTACAAAAATCAAAGCACTGAGCGTACTGATTGTAAGCCTGTTCCACAGAATAAGAGTCCGTCTAGTTATAATATGTCTGGTCCAAAATTTGATACTTTTGAGAAGAAGTCACTAACTTGTGCTTATTGTAAGAAAAATGGTCACCTGATGGGTGATTGTTTTAGACTCCAGACGAAGAATGAAAAAGATCATAAGCCCAAGTCCAGTGCTTGTACGACACCCCTTGTTACCAATAAGTTGGAATGTCCTGCGAGTCATTCTTTTAAGTCCAGTTTTTGTGATTACATGGAGGATTATAAGCCCTTTATGTCAGATGGGTTTGTTTCTATTGTTGATAATACTACTCCTCAGCCTATTAAGATTTTACGGGACACTGGAGCTTCTCAGTCTTTGTTGTTAGAAGGTGTGTTGCCTTTGTCCGAGGAGACGTCCGTTGGTGCCTCCGTTTTGTTACGAGGTGTGGAGTTAGGTTGTATAGATGTTCCCCTCCATCGTATTTATTTGAAGTCAGATTTAATTACTGGACCAGTTGTTGTGGGTGTTCGTCCTACTCTCCCTGTTGAGGGTGTTTCATTATTGCTAGGAAATGATCTAGCTAGGAACAAAGTGGTTGCTGAACCAATTGTTACAAGTGAACCGGTGGTGGATGTTAAATCACATGAAGATGATGCTGAACTGTATCTAGCTTGTGTTGTTACTAGGGCGATGGCAAGAAAACAACAAGACGAGGATTTACAAGAAGGCCAGTATGATTATATGGACCTTTCTGACTCTTTCTTTGCCAACATTGAAGGTCTCGGTAGCTCAGAAAAGGCCATAAGACCACCTGGTACTAACAAGCATGTAATTATGCCATGGCCAGACGTGAACAGCCATTCATTAGACAAAAGAACATTTAGGGAAGAACAGAATAAAGACCCTGAGGTTCTTCAGCTCTGCAAGAGGGCTCTACCCCAAGAAGAAGCAGACAAAATGGCCGAATGTTACTATCATGAAGACGGCATTTTGATGAGGAAGTGGAGGCCCCCTGATGCTATCCCAGAGGAGGAATGGAGAGTGGTATACCAAGTGGTGGTGCCTAAAGTCTATAGGCAAGAAATTATTGGTCTTGCCCATGACACCCCCTTGGCTGGACATTTAGGTATAAGGAAGACTTGCCTTAAGATCTTGCAACATTTCTACTGGCCCAGACTTAGAAATGATGTCACAGAATACTGCAAATCATGCCATATATGCCAGGTTGTTGGCAAGCCTAACCAGAAAATACCACCAGCACCACTTCTGCCAATTCCAGCCTTTGAAGAGCCTTTCAGCCGAGTACTTATTGATTGCGTTGGACCTTTACCAAAGACCAAGACTGGAAATGCTTATTTATTAACGATCATGTGTACATCCACTCGCTTTCCTGAGGCTATTCCCTTAAGGAATATCAAGACACCAACTATTGTCAAAGCTCTTATCAATTTTTTCACATTAGTAGGACTTCCTAAGTCTATACAGTCCGACCAGGGTTCAAATTTTATGTCAGGTTTATTTCAGCAGGTCATTTACCAGTTAGGGATTGCTCAGTATAGATCAAGTGCTTATCATCCAGAATCTCAAGGTGCCTTAGAACGTTTTCATCAAACATTGAAGAACATGATTAGAACTTTTTGTCTTCAATTTGACAGGGACTGGGATGATGGTGTTCACTTTCTACTTTTTGCGGTCCGAGAGGCTGTTCAAGAATCCCCTTTGTGTTAGTGTTTGGTCATACTGTAAGAGGACCTTTGAAATTGGTTAAGGAAAAATGGCTTACTGAACACACTGACTTGAATCTTCTAGACTATGTATCTAGATTTAAAGAAAAACTGTATACTGCTTGTCAAATTGCTCAGAAAAACTTAAAAACTGTACAGAATAAAATGAAAATATGGTATGATAAAGATGCCATGGACAGAGTTTTTGAGCCTGGTGATAAGGTACTTGTATTTTTGCCAGTCCCTGGGCATCCTTTACAGGCTAAATACTGTGGTCCTTCTACAATCGACAGTAAAATCAATGATTTGAATTATATTGTAAAAACTCCAGGTCGGCGCAAACAAAATAGAGTGTGTCACATTAATATGTTAAAACCATATTTTGAGCGTACTAATGAAGATCAGAGTAAACCAGTTGCCACTTTAGCCATGGTTAAATTGGAGAACGATCATGACAAACCAGACATAACTGAACCATCTTTTGATTCCAAGACTATGGAACAAACCGTTAGATTGAAAAATTCTGAAATTTTGTCAAATTTAGACTCAAAACTTGCACGTCTGACTTTCGATCGCAGAGAAAAATTGAAAACTTTGGTATTTTCTTTTAAAATCTTTTTCAAGATGTGCCAAACAAAACCACTGCTGTTTGTCATGATGTTGACGTTGGTGATGCTTCTCCAATTAGGCAACATCCTTACCGACTCAATCCACTTAAACTTGATTTTATCAGACAAGAAATTAGATATATGCTTTATCTAGATTTTATTAAAACACTGTTTACATACTATATTTTTTTGTATATATTGTTCATGCGAAGTTCTCGTTACCCTCCAACTTCTTTTAAGGGGGGAGGTGTTATGATATTGTATTATTATATATATTGTTATGATATTGTAGTTATTATATTTATTTACCTTGACCTAACTTGTTTTGCGTAGCCTTATAACATGTATAATATGTTTACATAATACTTATAGTTGTTTACCAAATAATGTTATAACTGCGCAGTTTAGAAATCACTGGAACAATAATGGATACTGGTGCAATGACTAGAACTTTCTATTTGACTTACGTAATAATTATGGTGTGATTCGAACTTCTACCGTATTCCAGAAGTTTCCGTTCTACAGTATATATATACGGACAAGAAAGTTAGACTTTCAGAACATCATTTATCGGACCACAGATAGACATTCTTGTGTTCTCAGCTGTTGGATTTATTTACGTTTCACACATCATCCTCGACATACTTTTATTTGCGTTGCATCATACTAGATTGTGACTGATTGGATATAATATTCCGTTTGGATTCAGGCAACAGTGACCAGAATTCCGGATCAAGAAAAAAGCAGGATTTTGAACAGTTAAGTTGACATTTTATTTTTGTGTAATACTTTTTGTAAACTTGTATATAATAAATCTTGTTAAATTTTATTATTGATTTGTGTCTTTTGTTGGCTACAATTTAAAGGTGATTTCGGCCGTAACACACGGCTTTACTATACACCTTTTCTTACCCTGTTATCACACTTTCACGTGACCCTATTCACTTACCACTAATTAGGGGAACCCTTAGGATGGTTCAAATTCGACCATTATGAAAAGTCCTTATTAGAGAAAGTATTGAATATCGACATGAAGGCCACAAACCGGAAGTTGTGTCACGGGTTGACTATATACCTCTTGTTGTCCTGGTCTCACACTGTCAGATGAAACTAGTCACGAGTCCCTAATTAGGGAAAGGATGGTTCAAAATTGCCACTGCAACAGCCCCGGTAGGGCTTTTTGAAGCTATGTATTGAATAACCATGTCTTTAGCCCAAAAACTGGTAGTAGTGTCACGGGTTGACTATATAACTTTTGTTACCCTGTTATCACACTACCACGTGACCCTATTCACTTACCCCTAATTCATTATTCATTATTCGAAGCTGCGAAGTCCTTATTAGAGAAAGTATTGAATATCGATCTGTGATCAGTGACCGCGGGTATAGAGCGACAACTAAAATTGATATCAATTATTCTTTTATTTTTTCTTTATCTATATCCTACTAAGCTGTTAAATGATAAAATCTAAAAACTTGAATATTTTTATTTAAATCTATAACGTTTGAGTGCACATTAGTAAGATTATAGCATGATTTTTGTGCTAGGCCTATAGGTACTTTAAAAGAAAATTTTTCAGATTTTCTAGGATTTTTCCCCACAAACTTGAAAAGAGGTAGGTAGGGATGCTTTGGTATTTCGTAACAATGGAAAGGAAAGACCTTCTCATAAATGTCATAAGTGCTTCGAAGAAATGAATCACTAGGCCATATCAAATTGAATTTTAGTTCTTTAGATTTTTGGATGGTGAAAAAAGAAATTTTAATTTAATTTTTTTTTCTTGAGGACCACTTTTTTCGGGCGAAGATCAAATTTACGTGCAGCACAAATTTTCTTAACTAACATGTTGCAAAAATGTGGAAAAAATATCAAAATTTTTATAAACTTTTAGGAGCGGTTGAACAATTTTTATTTTAATTTCTTGAAAAATGATTTCTGATAACCTTAAATTCATGTGTATAAAAGATATTGGAGGAATTGGAGAAATCTTTCATAAAATGTCAAAGAAATGAGTAAACATTAAAATTCAAATGTTGTGTTTCTATGAATTTGCATTTCAGGTAGATCATACCTAATATAAATCGATCATCTTTTTCGGGCATCTTGCAAATTTGTATGTAAATATATATTTTCAACGACTAATAGTATTTGATATAATGTAAAAATTATATCTTAAGTTTATTTAAATTAGAAAATTGACAAAAATGCATAAATAGCAAAATTACATAATTTTATTCTGAAAAGATCACCTTTCAGGGGAGATAATTGGAGACAAATTGTTCTAATGAAATGTAAAGGAATGTTAGTTTTTTGGACCTAGCAAGAAAAAATGAACGGTGACCCCAATTTTTCTCTTGAGAATATGAAAGCATGTCAGATAAGTGTTCTTTTCGAAATTTATCAAAATTCTATCTGCCAGTTTTTTTTATTGTACGAGAAATTAGGATTTTCCCTATATAAACTATATAAAATTCACCAACATTAAGACTCAATTATCTCAAAATCAAGAGCGGTGACTTTGGTTTTTAAAATTGAAATTTCAAAGTATTTCCACCCAACATCCCGCCTGTAATTTTTTTTAGAAAAATCTATCTGCCAAAAATATTAGTATTGATCTACCTTAATAAGCTTTATGTGTTTGTTTCATGATGAGTTCTTGTGTAAATCAAAATATAAAATCTATATATATCACATGTGGGAAAGCAATTATTTATAAGATTAAGCACCATCGTCTGTGATTTTTGCACAATTACAGAACTTTCAACTTTATGATTACAGTTCAACAGAGTACTTTACGGAAATTTTGCAGTTTTAGGTTATTATCTTTAATATTGTTATAGATAAAGACAAACTGTTAACAGCAAAAATGTTCAACAAAGTAAGATCTGCAAATAAGTCTGCATGAGCAAAATCATTGGTTGACCCCTTATAGGAGTTATTGGCCTTTAAAGACGGTATCCAGCGTAAACTTTCCTTTAAAGATCTCCTCTGAAACCACTGGGCTAATTGAGACCAAACTTTGGTGGAATGGTCCTTGGATGGCCCCTTCCAAAGTTTGTCCAGCATCCCCGACTTCCAACCGGCATGGCTGCTGTTACTAAAAATAGAAAAGGGGGATGAATTTAAAAAATCTTCCAAAGTTGGCAGTAATGGTCCTTAGAAGGTTCTCTTTCAGAAATAAGTCCGATGACTCAGATTGTTAACCAAGATGGGCGCCACAGCCGAAATTGGTTTAACATAGGGCCCTATGGGAACATTCATTGAAAAATCTTCTTATCTGAAACAACTTGACCAATTGGAACCAAACTAGGCAGCAATGATCATTAGGATGTTCTCTTTCAATGATATGTCCGATTTCGTGGACTGTGAACAAAGATGACCGCCACAGCTAAATTTAGTTTAACATAGGACCCTATGGGAAATTCACTCAACAATCTGCTTGTCTGAAACCACTAAGCCAATTAGAACTAGACTTGGTAACAATGGTCCTTAGATGGTCCTCTTTCAGAATTTGTCCGATGACCCGGACTGTCAACCAAGATGGCCGCCACAGCCAAACTTAGTTTAAGATTGGGGCCTATGGAAAAATTCATTGAAAAATCTACTCGTCTGAAACTACTGAGCCAACTGGAAATAAACTTGGGAGCATTGGTCCTTAGATGGTCCTCTTTCAGAAATGTGTCCGATCACCTGAATTGTCAACCAAGATGACTGCCACAGCTGAAATTTGTTTAACATAGAACCCTATAGAAAAACCAGCCAACTTGACTGCAACACTTAAATTTTTAGTCCTGCTCAATGTGAAAAGTTAAATCCAGGTGAGCGATACAGGCTCTTGGGAGCCTCTAGTTGTTTGGCACGATAATAAAACCAAAACCATAGTACCTATAAATAGCGAATTCTCTCTCTTTATATCTCTTTATCTTACAATATTCACAACCAGAGGGCTACTGTCGGAATCGACAGTAATCCCCCATTCAGTTGGGATACTTACCCAAAGTCAAATTGCCCGTTTACAAATATTATGCAATCATTCTACGAATAAATTAAATCTCTCAATCCAATGAGAAATAAAAAAAGTTTAAATTCATTTGTTTTGAAATCAAAATTTTAAAACCTTATTGAATATCTAGTATACATGTTGTGTGTAACAATACTGCTAAATGCAAAAACTGAAGAATGAAAGAGTTCAAGTTAACAAGCTTAATTTCACAATTTTCGATATTAGACCTTTGTGAGCCCAATTTTAAAAATTAAAATTATAAAACCTTATCACGCATTTACATGTAGTGCATATAGTATAGAACTAAAATGCTTAAATTGAAAAATGAAAGGGTTCACAAGTTAAATGTATAATTTTCCAAATTCAACCACTGCGGCCACAAATTTTAAAATATTAAAATTCTTAAATCTTATTGCGCATCTACATTTGGTGCATGACAATACTGTATAGAAACAAAGTGCATGAATTGAAAAATGAAAGAGGAGTTTACCTCGCAAGATAAAATTCGAATTCAACCACAGTGGGCACAAATTTCCAAACTGATTAAAATTCTAAAACATTATTGCGCATCTACATATGGTGAATGACAATACTGTATAGAAATAAAATGCATGAATTGAAAAATGAAAGATTTTACGTCACAAGATGAAATTCCAAATTTTCGAACTTCAACCCTAGTGGGACACAATATCAGAAAATTAAAATGTTAAAAAAATTTATTTTACATCTACATATTGTGCATTACATTACTGTATAGATATGAAATGCATCAATTTAAAAATGATAAAGGAGTTTATGCGTAAATTGACAATGTTCGAAATTCGACCCCTGTGGGCCCACATTTTAGAAAATTAAAATTCTAAAACCTTATTGCGGGTCTACTTAATGACAATACTGTATACATAAAACATGCATATATTGAAAATGAAAGACAAGTTGATGTCACAAACTTAAATTGAAATTTTTTTTTAAATTCGACCCCTGTGGTCCCCAATTTTAGAAATTAACTAGAGGCTATCAGGAGGCTGTGTCGCTCACGTGGACTATGTCAATCTTGACTGGCAGCCTGGGACATTGCTGTCAATTTCCAATCGGCTCACTGGTTTCAAACAAAAAGATCATTCAGTAAACTTTCCCCGATTAGGTCCTATGTTAAACTAAGTTCCGATCTCGCAGCCATCTTGGATGGTGGACAGGGTCGTCGGATATACTTCCGAAAGAGGACCAACTAAGGACCATTGCTCCCACGTTTTGTTCCAATTGGCCAAGTGGTTTCAGACAAGAAGATCTTTAAGTAAATTTCCCATAGGGTCCTATGTTAAAAAAGACAAATATACCTAAGGAGAAAATAAAAAAAAAAACGAAATCCATTGGACAGACTAACCCGGGAAGACAAATGAACAACCACAAGCACAACAAATAAACACAGAAAACTAAAAAACAATGAACAACACGAACTCCTATAAAAAAACAGGAGTGAACCCATGTGCTCCGGAAGGGTAAGCAGTTCTTGCTCCGTATACGGCACCAAAGCCAAGTTCAACAAAGCCAATCCGGTTGAAGTCACAAATCGGTGGAGGCACATGAAATGTTACGACTGCGGGAACAGGTCATCATCTTAGATATTGGAACACTGTAACGGTCAATCAATTCATGATGACGACCGTAAAATTTCTTAAGTGATAACATCAACTTATCCCTGATAAAACCCTGGTTAAGAAGCTTTTGTGACAGCAGTAATCCTCTTTGTCGAAAGTCAGGGTAACTCGCGCATGCCCTTGAAAATCGGATAAGCTGAGAAACATAGACGCAATATGCAAGCGATGCTGGTATATTGCTACACAAGAAGGGAAAATTAACAATAGGAAAGTTGAAGTCACGACGTTTGTCATAAACGTTTGTCTTCAAATGTCCCTCATTTCAAGAAACATATCCAAATATGACGCGGACTTTGGTATATCTGTAGTATCCTTAATTTCAAGCACACTGGGGTAGATGAGATTTAGAAAGTGGAATTTGTCGTTATTCAACAACGCGTCATCTATATAACGAAAAGTGAAATTAAAGGATTGGGCTAGTTTCTTTTTATTTTCACGTAGTATCCCTTGAATGAAGTCCGCTTCATACGTGTACAGAAAAAGATCGGCGGGGAGACAAATATTTTGTCTATGAGAAAATCTAACACGTTTGTAACTTTATCTTCATAATACTTTTTGTCAGAATCAGAGTGGTTCTTCACGAAATAAGCCTTTTCTCTACCAAAAGACATTTATACCAGCATGTGCCATTTTTATTGAAAAACTAGTTGTTTTAAGCGATCTTTTAATTGAGAATGTGGTATGGTAGTGTAGAGTGTAGTGAAGTCGAATGTTTTTTATGCTGTTGCATGTAGCCAAAGATTTTGATTTTAGATATTGTAGTAAATTTTTTGAGTTTTTAAGAATCCACATCTGATTAACGCCGCTGGTGGAATATGATGTTTCATAGTAATTCTATGTTCAACTCTCTGGCGATCCTAGATAATGGGTCGAATCATCGGATATAATTCTGAATGGGAACTACCTCACAACCATTTCTGACAAATTCTGTTCCAATTGGCCAAGTGGTTGCGGACAAGAAGATCCTTAAGTAAATTTCCCATAGGATCCTACTTAAAACTTTGTTTGGCTCCGGCGGCCATCTTGGATGATAGACGGCGTCATCAAATATTATTCTGAAAGAGGACCAAATAAAGAGCATTGTTGCCAAGTTTTGTTCCAATTCGGCCGATGCTTTCAGACAAAAAGATCTTTAAGTAAATTTCCCATAGGGTCCTATATTAAACTAAGTTCGGCTCTTGTGGCCATCCTGGATGACGGACGGGGTCATCGGATATAATTCTGAAACAAGACCTCCTAACGACCATTGCTGCCAAGTTTTTTTTCAATTGGCCCAGTGGTTTCAGAGGAGAAGATCTTTAAAGGAAGCTTTACAAAGACGAAGTGATGGCCAGGTAAGCTTAAACGTATATGAGTGGAAACCTAACTGTCTACGGACTCCGCCGATGACGACGAAAGGCTCATACCTTAATAATAATTATATTACAGTGAAAATGAAAACAAAAATATCATCAAGCGGAAAGAACAATGGTGAATGGCGAAACCCAATTTTTCATTCCTTATCTGGAAAAAAGCTTTTGTATTAAATATACTCAATTTGACTGAATCACAAAGTTATTTATACACGAAATCTTTCAAAATATTATGCAAATAATTAGAACAGCTAATAATCTGAAATATTTTTTATTTTTAGTGCACCTGAAAAGGTATCCACCTGTACTACTGAATTCCAATGCTATAATTGCCTGTACTTTTAATTGCACTAAAACTTGCACTTGGACCGGTGGACCACTTAATGAAATAATTGCATTCGATAACACAACAAAAAGGCCTTCTAAATATATTGCTTCACGAGAAGCAAATGGATATATTTTGACTATTAGAAATATTTCCAATGAAGACCTAAATGTTTCTTACGTTTGCGAATGCGGATTCGGTCGTTCGGAGGGAAAACTGCATCTTACCACGCCTGTTCATGTTCAAGGTATGTAAATTTCTGCATTGTATAGTTTCGCAATTTCAAGTCTTAGTTGAGTAGTGTAAAAAGGCCGATTCTACACCTCTTCCATATTTTCAGGGGAAGGCGCCCTTTCCGCCCCGACACTGAAAGCAAAAATGCAAACGGGCAGTGTCTCTTGTGAGTACTAAAGTACGTTGCAACGAACTGAGTCTATCAAATTTTCTATATTTTTTTCGGAATCTATAACTATACACGTTGGTCAGGATTAAGTAAAAGTGTTCTCAAAAACTACCGATAAAATAGGTTTGGTTGTTGGTCTTCCAAATGTTTCGGTTTTAATGCTGCTGATGAGAGGTAACTCCTTGAAATGCGTCGTATACAGCATAGTATAAATTTACTATATCTAATATTAGTATCTTTGAATTGTTATTTTGAAACTCCTGTGATGATGCCTCTACATGGTGGACCCTTGGTCTCCGAGAGTATTCGCCAACCCAGTCGTCACACTTGTCTGACATGATTATTCATTGATTTGTTACACAAATAAGAGTATTTAGCAAAATTAAAAAATAATGGAAATACTAAGGGTTCATTCCTTGTATTGCACATGGTAGATCTGCTTAGCTGAAATTTGGCTTCCTATTTCGGTATTTTTGGTTATGAGTACTTCTTGTTTGAAATAGGTTTGGTTTTTGGTCTTCCAAATGTTTCGGTTTTAATGCTGCTGATTAGAGGTAACTCCTTTGAATGCGTCGTATACAGCATAGTATGAATTTACTATATCTAATATTAGTATCTTTGGATTGTTATTTTGAAACTCCTGGGATGATGCCTCTGCATGGTGGACCATAGGTTTAATTTAATTATAGCAGTGAACGTCCCCAAGCGTTTTAGTGAACGCCACTAAGCGTTTGAAGGTTAAAGTTTCTAGCGCACAGGTCTTTGTTTTACTGAAATGGAATGATGCACTGACGACTGATTCGTCCTAGCGATACATCTCTGTCGTTGTTGCTGTGACTGCTTGTCCAAGTGTCTGAGACAGAACTGCTGATTTGGTTGACAGAAGGCGTTGCCCTGGTATCCCCTTACCATTTTGGTAGTGCCCTGATGTTTCTGGGTCTGGTTTTTACTCACAGCTCCATACAGGCGGCCATTCCACGTGTCGAACTCAACCCCGGCTCGATTGATGCGATTGATGATTTAATTTGTTCCGCACTCGCAGCAGAGACCATCGTTCTTAAAATTGTGCTGGCAGCGACACTTGCACTCGCCCAAAGCGAGATATTCATGGGTTTACGTAGGGCAAATATCTCACATGGTCACTTTCACACTCGTAAATGTCGGTGGAATGTCCTGTTTACTGTTCCACAGAGCACCTTTCATACCTATCTAACTAGCGGTTTATCCTAAAATGTCGATGCAGGAGGTAGTCTTTTTCGCTCGTGATAGCGACTTCCTGTCCCACATTCAGCATAATCAGAAAAGCATATTTGAGTCGATATTTCATTGTTTATCTTAGACTCGGTAGGACTCATCTAATTTTCATCGATACATTCCATTTGCCTTGGTGCTTGTGAGACTGATGATGACAAACCAATAGGGTTCTGACAAGCAACGCTGACACAAGGCATGGAAGTAGTCCTTGGTAGGGTCACCGCAGTGGTCCCCGCGGATGTGGTCGATGTAGTTTGCATCTTGATGAGGCAAATAAATTTTGCATTTTCTCGGATGGATTATCGCGGTAGTATGAAGTACTAGTAGTTCTGGCAAAAGTAGAAACAATCGACATTATTGTGTCCTCGCACCTATTTTGCTTGCTCAGCATCAAGTTGTCAAACACAATAAGATTCTTGCTGGCCTGGTCGAGTTCTCGCGGGTCTGTACATAGCTCTCCTGTTCGAAAAAGAATGAGTCGATATTGCTCAGCTGGGACGGCGGGGTAATGCATTCACTACATCGATCAGTGAATGGGGGCACTTGTCTTTGATGGAAAGAAGATCGTGGATATCCTCTTCGGGAAACCATTCTCAAGGGTCTTGCGTAGAAGCTGGTAGATGGGCTAGCGCTGTCGGGGCGAGTTCCCGAAAACGTTAAGCGATCATAGTCCACCACTCCTACCGGAGGAGAAGGTTGTTCAGCAGCGTGGTGTAACCACAGTCCGATTTCCCGATGATCAGGCTGTGGGAAGAGGAATGGTTGCTCCTGTTCGTGGCGACTTCGTTCAATGTCCATTTATTTGAATAAAATGACGATCTACTGTGTGATGAATATGGATGCTGGCGAAGGGGTGGGCTATGTGCCGTGTGTGGTTCGAGGACATTACAGTTTGTCGCTGTCACCTGTACCGGTCTCGTGAACAAGTTTATAAACCGTTTGCCATTCGAAGTACGTCTGCTGGGTAACAACTTCACAGGTACTGGCACCAAATTGCATAACCGTTTGAATGCTGAAGGTATCCCGAAGGCTTGGTCGATGTCCATCAACCGAGTCGATGAGTCTCTGCTACACCCAGTACAAGGATACGGCTGCAAGGAACTGCATCTGTGAGAAAGCAACGCTAGCTTCCCCGACGCAAACACTAATCCTACAGCACGCAAACGCCTGGACCGAACCATCGTCAATCTCATCATCGGCACAATAGGCTGATATGCACTGGCGACCCCGATCAAGTGCCTGAGGCTGACAGGAGGTGGTGTAGGGTGAACAAACCGCGATTTGGAATGGGTGCATCTGGGTTGGACACACCATCTTTCAATTGTTGATTGACCAATCGTTTTGACACAGCATCCGCGCTGTCCAGAGGTCCTTTGGTTGCATGAGACCCAAACTTGTCCATTTATTTATAGCGAGAATACTGTGTCCTCGAAGACATACCATCCTATAGCAACTTCAACACATACAACCAAAAGTGGCTGCACACCGTCGTGCCGCTAATGAATTTTCGGCCGCAAATAGTCAACCATCTCTATGGGCGGTGGGAGCCCATACAGGTCAAAGTAGACCATTGCTAGACCACGTTTGTACCAACACGTCCAGTGAGTGCCGGGCCCTGTCCAGTCATCGTGATTCAGGATGCCGCATTCGACGCGGAGCGATTTTTTGGTAAGCGATCTTGCATGAATACACCCCTGAAGTCGGTTATTTTCAAATCGGCGGTCGTCCTTTCAAGCTCTGTGTTCGACAGCGGTGTGCTCATTTATTTTAGAACGTTTCTTCTCCAAACGTTTGAGAGCTTTCATGTCTTAGCATTGCAGTCGGAAACTGCTTACATTCATTGAAAGCTGATCGTTCCGTGTACAGTGTATCCATAAAATATCTATCAGGTTAATGTGATCTACCCACTCTTTATTTATAACTGGCGATATTGTTGTTCAATCCGGTAGTAACCCTTGGAAAGGTAGCTGATTCCATCTTCCAGGATGTGACGCTTGTTGTCTTTGGTCGAGAGAGCGATCTTGTTGATCTCCTCAGTGTAGATCTGTGGATAGCTCCATGTCAAGTCCATCTGCATGTAGATCTCCTGCTGCGTATCGAGGCGCCGCTTATACTCTTCGAAGTTAATGTCGCGTTGATGACGATTTCGTGAAAATCTTCGCCTGTTTGTGGTTTGACCGCCCACTTTAAAGGCAAACATTTTCGTCCGCAGCCCGGCACAGTATGTCATGACTTCACCGAGCATTCGTTCTTAAACATCCCAATTTTCTTCTTGGTCACGCCGGTGGTAATTCCTGAGTGGTGATCTGTCGGGTAGTTGGAGGTTTTAAACTTGTCCTGGATGTGCGGTGAGATTTCTTTGTAGAAGTGATCGGTCTTGATCTCGTAGGCCAAGGTGTCCATGTCAGTGCACAGCATTCGGTTGTTGTCGCAGTAGATCTTCATTTTAGGACCTTATCATTGTTCAGCGGAGAGCCACATATGTGGCAATCAAAACTCGCCATAAAGCTTTCCTTGTCTTCCTCCGTCACCACCATGTCTTTCTTATCCTTATAAATTTTCTCTATGTCGATCATTTCCTGTTTGAAACGCTTCACAAACTCCTTGGCCGCGTCGGCTCTCTGATACCAAACTGGAGCTTTGTAGTCGCCGTATCAGTACTTGTGTAGTAGTAGAAGCCTTAGGGTGTGTGATGCGGATACTGCTTCGTGCACGGCTTCGATGGGTCGGACTGACAGGTGTTGATCTTTTCCACAAAACATTCAGTCTCCATAAATGACGAACGGCACGCGCATCGAGCGAGTGTGATTCGTGATTCTGCATCTCGATCTTCACCACTTCCTTTTCATTGCAATATTCCATATGCTCGTCTAAGATGTCCTGTTTTGAGAAATGACTCAGACACCTGTCCATCCACTTCCGTCACGCTGATAGTTGGCCATTTTTCACTTGACCTTCTCTTCCGCGAATGCAATCTCCAATTCTATATCCGATGATTCGGTGAAAGTTTCAACGTCTCAGAAGAGACACTGTTAGTGTGCATTCATCCGTTCGTCATCTATATTCTATACAGATGCCATATTTTAAATTGCACTCCGAAGAGACACTGTGTCCGTTTGCATTCTTCCCTTCAGTGTCAGAGCGAGAAGGGCAATTTCTCCTGAAATTATCCACCTGGTGTAGAAGCGGCATTTTAACATTACTTATTTGCCTTTTTACTTTCATTCATAATTTGTAGATAATATATTACCCACATTTAATTTCAAATTTCCCCAGACATGTTTTGCACTTTTTCTTATTATTTTCATATTTTGTATTCATCACTACCGCTTATAAAAGTAGAACAATAAAGAGATAGACATTCATATTTAACCCAGGGTATTTGGGAACAAACTGGTGAGCACATTTCCTGTAATGGTACATGTTCGAACCTTTAAAATTGTGTTTGAGAGTCATGACAGTGGACTGAAGAGAGAGATCGCAAATTGGGTGTTTCCCATCCAAAATTATTCCTCAGTTGAAGGTAATTATTCTTTACCATTAAGAATCAATTTTGATTGGTTGAATAAAGACTCAACATGAACGACACATCAGTTATGCTAAAGGCTGGGAAAAAGTAGCCCAAAATGAAAAGTATTTTAACATGCCAAAGCTCAAAAATGACCACAACTGACCAAGACCAAAAAGCCAAAAACATCTAATGATAGTTATTCACTATTGATATTCCTTAGTTTCCATGAAATTGGGCTATTTTATAACAGGTGATTTTTATTGATAAATATAAGTTAATTTGAACAAGCAATACTTCTACATTGCACTTTTCAGAAATTAAAGTAGAATTCTGTTCTGATTATTACTATTTCGACTTTAGATTATTCCTTGATTATTTGAATGTATACATACGCTATCTATAGATGTTGTAAGATTTTTGTTTAATCTGACCATGTTTAATAGTACCGTGAAATCAGAAATGAAAAGGATACTGCCTCAATCTTCTTTCTTTTCGATTGTTAATGGTCGCATTCATTCTCAAGATTTGCTTTTAGCATTTTTCTACAATAGTTAGATACTAGTTTTTTTTCGGAAAAGCATATAGTCGTCGCTTTTTTATCCATCCGTTCGTCCATTCGTCCGCCTTTCCGAAAAGGTGGTTTCCAGATGATAAGTTGAAAAGTACATGTTCATGAAAACCAAAGTTGGGTAAAGTTTGTCCTAGGGAAAGGATATAAGGAAAACATAAATTCATTGAGTTACTGAGTTATGCCTGATCCTTATGATAATGGTTGGGATCACCACCCCTAGACTGTAAATAATGTTCTTGTTTGCCATAATGAAATGAATTAAATGAATATTTTTTGATGGGGTAATCTCTATCCCATAGATTTTGTTAAATATTAAACATTAAATATCTTGAAAATCATTGAGATCTCAACCCCTAAACCTTATATACATTCTGCTTATATGGGGGTTATAGTGTTGCACATTTATATTCGAATATTTTATAGCGTCGTATATTTTACGAATAAGAAGGCTAAGCCCGTGTGTAAATGACCACAACTCTATAATCATACGATACACACTGAACCTGTATGCATTATTGTTCTTAAACATCCCAATTTTCTTTTTGGTCACGCCGGTGGTAATTCCTGAGTGGTGAACTGTCGGATAGTTGGAGGTTTTAAACTTGTCCTGGATGTGCGGTGAGATTTCTTTGTAGAAGTGATCGGTCTTGATCTCGTAGGCCAAGGTGTCAATGTCGGTGCACAGCATTCGATTGTTGTCGCCGTACATCTTCATTTAAGGTAAACCGCGTTGCGGGCGGCGCCTCGGTACTTTTTATTTTTTGATGGGGTAATCTCTATCCCATAGATTTTGTTAAATATTAAACATTAAATATCTTGAAAATCGTTGAGATCTCAACCCCTAAACCTTATATACATTCTACTTATATGGGGGTTATAGTGTTGCACATGGGATGCGCCTTTATATTCAAATATTTTATAGCGTCATATATTTTACGAATAAGAAGGCTAAACCCATGTGTAAATGACCACAACTCTATAATCATATGATACACACTGAACTTGTATGCATTATTGTTTAGGGGCCAGCTGAAACCCGCCTCCGGTTAACCCCGCCGCATTTTTGCGCCTGTCCTAAGTCAGGAACCTCTAGACTTTGTTAGTCCTGTGTGTTTTTTTAATTATGGTTCATTTTTATGTTTCGGAGTTTAGTGTGCCTCCATTTCGCTGAAGTAATATGTATTATTGTTTAGGATCCAGTGAAACCCGCCTCCGGATTTTCTCGCTGCGTTGTAGACCCATTGGTAGCCTTGAGCTGGTTTCTGCTTTTTGGTCTGGTTTTTTTCTCTCTGACACATTCCGCATTTACATTCTCTGTTCTACATGTATCCATAATAATTATAACAATAGACATATGCTTATTTTGTTCATTTCAGTTATCTCAATGTATCGGACATTGATTCGGCTCTTACGATTAATATGCTGCAATATTTCCTTTTAAGAGCACATTTTGAATAAAACTTGTACATAATATAACCATTTGCACAGTCAAATTATGTTGACATATCGGGACTGTATATAGGGTTAGGGTGATTTCAGTAAGTGGGTTGTTTTTTTGCCACTTCCACAAGCCTGCATTTTTCCATTTTTTTCAAAATATATAATTATTTGATTCCACGTTAACGCTGTACAGTGTATTCTGTCCGGCCCTTTTCATTGTTTTCAACAGAATGTTTGAGCAGGACGTGCTATTGACAAATTTCAATCCTTACCAATACAAAGTGTTACATTTATATTTAAGAATAATATCCGACGCATTTTTTCGATTGTTAATTGGTGAAATTTTCATTCTTATTCACAGGCAGTGGTACTGGAAAAAAAACGTTTTTTTTAAGGCCATACCAAATTAATTAATTATAAAGTACACACATCAATTTACTATTTCCTTCGTGCTGAAAGCTGGCTTAATTTATTTTCCATCAGACTGAGTATCTTTTCCAAATAGTTTCGTATGATCTGTAATAGGTTGGGAACAAACCCTTAGATAAGGTGTTATCCCCTTGATGTTGAATGATTTTCAAGTGCATTTAAAGTAGTTTTTAGAAATTCTAATTGAATTGAATAAGGCGCATATGCACACAATTTGCCATTACTTAAAAAAAATAACCCTATATTTACCTTGTACCGCATCTTATTAAAAAATAAGACAGGACCTTTAAATATGGTAATTTCATGGACATGTGAGGGGGGTGACCCGCTTTTGTTATGTGGGATATGGGAAAAGGAAGGACAAAAAAGAGGGAAGTAGGATATTGCTATAATGTTGGATGTGGGAAGAAAAAAACCCAAAAAAGAAAAAAAGTGAATAGTGAAAACGCACGATTTGTCTGATTGGTGGTGCCCCCACATGGAGTAAAATACGGCATAGTGTATATGGATCTACATACTTTTTGCATATATGTGGTCGTTACATTCCCATGTTTTGAAAATACCATTCAAAATCATGGAAGAATCAATCCACGATCTTTTAAAGGAAGTGTTTGGGTAGAAAATCGCAGAATCATCAAAGAAATTAAATCAAGAGACAAGAGACATACCGGTTGATCTGTGTATAAGTAAAACAATAGACATAGGCGTGTCAGGAAAAGAAATCAAAGATATCGATCTAATAATTTAATACGCCAGACGCGCGTTTCGTCTGCATAAGACTTATCCTTGGCGCTTGAATCAAAGTAGTTTAAAAGCCAAATCAAGTGTAAAGTTGAAGAGCGTTAAGACCCAAAATGCATAAAAGTTTATCCCAAATACGACTAATGTAATCAGCTGTGCCTGAGGTAAAACAATCCTTAGTTTTTCGAAGAAGTAAAATTTTGCAAACTGTAAATTTATAAATATGACTGTACTAGTGTCAGCAGCCAGATCTCAACAGCTTAACTCTACATTAGCAACGAAAAAACAACAAATTGAAGGAATCTGGGTGGTTAAGACCGGTTGCCTTGACATTGATAACTGTTTCTTGATATGTCTTACCAACCAGAATTTGCCATAAATGCAACAGACACTAATATATCTGATCTGTTACACCATGATTTGAAGATTATTGATCATCATTGAGGATCAATTGGCATCAGTCATTAACATGACAAAAGGTGTAGATATGGAGTAATGGCTTAAAAACCCAATGTAACATGCAACAAGACCAAAACCAGGTCTGGACCTGCGTCGCAGCATGCATTGATCGTCAAACAGGATGTGACTGCACGACATATCCAAACATTGCTAACACGTTACAACTCAACGTTATCAAGCTGTAGACAAAATATAAAATCATTCCCCTTTGTAGCAGCCACGAAAACTTTGACGAAATGTTTTCTAGTGTTTTCAGTATTGTTGAATTTTAAAATATTGGCAAACAGGATGTGCCTGCAAGACAGATCCAAAAATATCTTACACATTACAACTCAACATTATCCAGCTGCGGACAAAATATAAAATAATTGCCTTTTGTATAGGCCAAGAAAACCTTGACCAAAGTTTCCTACCCAAGGTCTTTCGGACGTCCGGACGGAGTTAAGCGGTTACTAGACCTGCTTTCGCCGTTAGCTCATCGCACGATTTTCAATGCAGTGGAACCATAAAAAAGCAAGCAGACGGAGCATTATGGAAAACCCAAATCTGGGATTTGGGAGAATTGGAAAAAACTACCCCTGTGTCATCCACCCACCCAACTCAGATGTGGTGTCTTCCTTATTTTCGAAACAAATATTTTTCTTTTGCACAAGTCAAAATTTAAAAAAAAAATGTTTTATCACTTGAAATTATCCTCTCGTGAGAGGGACATTCCCTCAGTTAAGTAGTTACCCCTCGTCTGAGGATTTGCTCCCACCTGTTTAATTTTAATGTTCTTTATCATATCAAAGTTCAAATAATTGCAAGACAAATGTTCTGATGTTGTTTTGAATAGGTCATTGAATATATCGTCGATATGTGTGGGAGACAACAGAGGGCACAAATATACTCAATTACTAATTAGGTCATTTTTGCGCTTAAATATTGGGATTACTGACGGATTCATTCAAACGCTCAAGTGATTTAAAATTTTTGTTACAAAATCCGGATCCCGATGCGGGCGTTCCCGTGCTTGATGCGGGCAGTATGTTTTTCTTACCGATCGTTTTAAAACATGCGGGCAGTCCGACGAACAGGTAATTAATTTGGCATTGCCTAAACGTAATGAAATCCATGCATTGATTTCACCTGAATTTTGAAGGCACTGATGAAAGCATAAAATAATTTAAACAGCTTAAATTTATGTATCATTTGTATCTAATTGTAGAATAGATTATCAAAACCCTAAGCCCACTAAATCTTTTTCTCTGTAATATATATATATATCAAATATTATTCACATTTGTTTTGTATCATGTACAGAGACATCAATAATCACATTTAATTGGAACTTTCCGTCTATATAGTTAATAAGGCATTGATGAAACTTCATACAAAATAGAGTCTGTACCATAAATAAAGAATTTTATTATACAACCTTACAACTACCCATTCCGATTAAACAGTAGTAAAGGTGTTTTGATTCAAATCGTAGATAAAATTTAATTTTAGTTTTCGTACTTGGGGAAATAAAACGACTGAATTTTATTTTCCAAGTATAGTTCTATCTCTGAATGGTTATGATTCATGTAAACAAAACGTGAACTGAATGCTACAATCTATTTTATATTTTAGGGACATCAAACATGACTACCAGTAAAACTACAATAGCCATAATTAGTCTTTTATCTGCAATCCTAGGAATTATTTTGCTTTTTGTAATTAAGAACAGATTTAGAAAATGTATGAAATGTAAGTATTTTAAATTTTGTCAACTTTTAGATATTTAGATTATAAAATATTTCAGAACAAATTTTAACATAGCACACTATAAGAAATTTCACTTAAAGATCTCTTTGTATTAAACACTCAAATAATCATGACCAATTACAGTAATGATCCCTTGGTAGTTCTCTTTCAGCATTGTTCAGAATTGCACAGGTATCTGATGACCTTGACCGCGAACTTATCACGGCCATTTTAGTTCGCGGTCAAGGTCATCACACAGAACACCATGGAAAATGTTTAGATCAAGTCTATAAAATGTCTTGTTGATAAAATATTATTTTAGCTTATTTTAAATTTTAGTATCGAGAATTACATTAAGAAGACATTTAAAAAGGGATAATTATTAATTCACACTTTATGTGACATTTTTTATGTCGATCTCGATTTCCCATGATCTCAAAAAACAGTGCAAGAAACAAAAAATACAAATGTACTATCTTTAAAAAAAGATACATTGTTGTATCCAACGAATTTTTGATATACATCTCCTAGTTTATTTAGTTGTTTATTTAACTTAACAAACCCCTCAAAAATCCAACATGGATTCGTCTATATATCGCACATGTTAGTTTGTGGTACAAAAATGTCCACACAATAAGTCTCAAATACAATATAGCTGTATGAAGTCGCTACATGTATTAATCAAAGCAAAATTGATGGAAGTAGTCAATACGGCTCAAGTTAACTTCAAGTTAACATATTAATATCTGGTTCAAATCTCTGCTCTAGGACCAAAAACCAGAGATAAGAACAGCTAGGACCAGTCCTGCGACTGGTCAACCAGAAATTTGACAGCAGAGATTAGGACTGGTCAAAAGCTCTGGTCTGACCAGTCATAATATCTGCTTTATTGATTTTTCCAATCTCTGGTCCGATTTATTCAACTGCTCATGCGTTGTTCTCGATCGTGACAAAACCAGATATTTGAATAATAATCGTCTCTGCTAAATGCGCATGCGCCGTCCTAGGACGAAAAAAAAAGGACAAATATACCTAAGGAGCAATAAAAAAACGTAATCCATTGGACAGACAAACCCGGGAAGACAAATGAACAACCACAAGCACAACAAATAAACACATAAAACTAAAAAACAATGAACAACACGAACTCCTATAAAAACCAGGAGTAAACCCAGGTGCTCTGGAAGGGTAAGCAGTTCCTGCTCCGTATACGGCACCCGTCGTGAAGTTCAACAAAGTCAATCTGGTGGAAGTTACAAATCGGCGGAGGTTCATGAAAAGTTACGACAGTTATCATCTTAGATATTGGAACACTGTAATGGTCAATCAATTCATGATGACGACCGTAAAATTTCTTAAGTGATAACATCAACTTATCCCTGATAAAACCCTGGTTAAGAAGCTTTTGTGACAGCAGTAATCCTCTTTGTCGAAAGTCAGGGTAACTCGCGCATGCCCTTGAAAATCGGATAAGCTGAGAAACGTAACGCCATATGCAGGCGATGCTGGTATATTGCTACTCAAGAAGGGAAAATTAACAATAGGAAAGTTGAAGTCATCACGTTTACCCGGGAATAAATAAAATGCTATTATTTTATTATTATTGGTTAATCATGTTAAAATGAGTAAATAATATTCTGTGCAAAAATTATAAAATATTTATATGGATATATTTGGTTCTGTAATGTACACACGTGCAGAGTTATTCCTATTGTCAAATGAAATAAATTACTATTATGAATTCTTGATGATACTATTAAAGGAAAATATAAATTTTAAGTTTTCAAATATAAAACAAATTAAAAGTATAAAATTTTATTTCAAGTCAATAAATGCAATACTAACACTTATATTTTGACTTTAAAAAACACTTCAGGTACAATCAAAATATTATCTTTAGTCTTATATGTCGCACCATCTGGTATGGCTAAATTTAACTAAGTATCATCCTTTAAATGTTTGAAAAGCTAAATGTTTGTTTTTTTCCCACTATGAAGTTGAATTTTATTTTATCTAACAAGTACACATGAAGTATTACGGTAAGTCGCAGAGAAACTTTTTAATATACCGTATGAAATTTTCTGAACTACATTCATGTCAAAACTTCCTAATTGTATAAATTAAGCATATGTAAAATTTGAAGTTTGTATTTTTACTTTATAAACACTTTTGTTGTAATAAAAATCACTTATTGCTATAATATTGGATGTTGGAAGAAAGCACAGCCACTCTGATATGACTTACTTAAAGTATGAACCTAAAATTGGTTGAAAAGCTACATTTTATGTTTTTTTTTACTACCAAATTAATTTCTAATATGCTGTTGGCGTGGCCAATGATGCGAGCACAGCAATAGCCCTTTCCAGAAACTCGTTTCCGGTATCACGATTATGACTCTAAAATTATAATTTGGAGCAAGGTATTTCCTTTACTTTAATTTTCGGCGAACGAAACTTTTTCTAGCCTTAGTATGTAGCACAACATGGCTGCCCCCATTAAACAAAGACTTCTAAATGACCCATATGTAGAAAATGCTTTTGCTCCTATAACGCTCTCTGCGCTCGCTAATATGCTGTTGGCGTGGCCAATGATGCGAGCACAGCAATAGCCGTTTCCACAAGCTAATTTCCGGTATCACGATTCTGACTCTAAAATTATAATTTGAAGCACGCCATTTCCCTTACTTCCGTTTCCGGCGAACGAAACTTTTTCTAGCCTTAGTATGTAGCACAATATTGCTGCCCCCATTAAACAAACATTTTTCTATATCACCCATATATAGAAAATGCATATTCTCCTATAGCGCTCCCTGCGCTCGATATAAAAAATTACTGAAAGTAAAAATAAGCATATGACAAGTTAGAAATTTGTATTTTTTCTTTAAAAACAGTAGCATTCTAACAAAAATCACATTTCTCTTACATCACACAATCTTATACATGTTATATAGCTAAATTTAACTAGGTATCATCCTATGTATATGTTTGAAAAGCTAAATGTTTTATTTTTTCACTGTAAAATGGAATTATTTTGATCAAACAAGTATTACGGTACGTTACAGAGGAGCTTTTAAATATACCGTATGAACGTTTTTGAGGTAAATTCATGTAAAAAATTCCTAAAAGTATAAAATATGTACCCATCAAGGTAAATACTCATCTGTTATAACAAAAATCACCTTTGTCATATATCACACACTCTGATAGGGCTGAATTTGATTAAATATCAACCTAAAATTGGTTGAAAAGCTAAATTTTGTGTTTTTTCAGAGTGAAATTAAAATTTTTTCATCAAAAGAGTACTACGGTAAGTCGTAGAAAGACTTTTTTTGGATACTGTATGTTTGAAAAGCTAAATTTTGTGTTTTTTTTTCATTCTGAAATTTTTTTTTTATCAAACAAATATTACGGTAAGTGACAGAGAAAGTTTTTAAGATACCGAATCAAATTTATGAAGTCAACTAAATTCATGAGAAAAATTCCTAAAGGTATAAAATAAGTACATGTCAAGCTTTAAACTTGTATTTTCACTTTAAAAAAATATTTTAAAACAAAAATCACTTTTGCCCTATATCGCACAACCTGATAAGTCTTAATTTTATGAACATAATATTGGTTGGAAAGCTAAATTTTGTGTTTTTTTTTACTGTGAAATTGAAATTTTTTCATCCAAAATGTATTACGATAACTCTTAGAGAAGCCTTTTAAGATACCATAAGAAAAGTATGAACTAAATTCATGCCAAACCTTCATAAAAACATAAGATAAACATATGTAACGGGCTTCCCTTGATTAATATAGAAGTTATAGAACCGTAACAGGTTTATAGCCACCCTCCATTAGCTGCGCTAGTGGAGTACTCCTTTAGCTCAGTTGATAGAACGGTGGACTACTGAACCAAAGGTTCCGGGTTCGATCTCCGGTTGGGGCCGTAGGTAATTTTGGGAGACAAATCATGCTCTACTGTTACATTGGCGCCCAACTAAAAAAACCACGATTGTCAAAAAGGGCTAGTTGGCAAAAGGGTTGAAGTTGGATATCGTCATCGTAGGACGATGACTCTTGATGTGGGGGAAGTGTAACGGACTTCCATTAATTAATATAGAAGTTATAGAACCGTAACAGATTTATAACCACCCTCCATTAGCTGCGCTAGTGGAGTACTCCTTTAGCTCAGTTGGTAGAGCGGTGGACTACTGAACCAAAGGGTTCGATCCCCGGTTGGTGCCGTAGGTAATTTTGGGAGACAAATCATGCTCTACTGTTACACATATGTCAGGTTTGAAACTCCATGTATTTTTACTTTACAAAAAATATCAATATAAATAAAAATCACATTAATCTTATATCACACAATCTGGTAGGAACAAAATATATCAAATCTAGTATAGTAAAAATATACTAAAAAGAAACAAAAATGAAATAATAAAAAAAAACAAATAAATAAATATGTAAATTTCTATTCTCTAAGTAGGACGATAAATAAAAACAATTAAAAACCAATTGTTCAGAGAACAATTGAAGGTCTTTCCACCTCAATTGCAGATTTGTTGATAACAAAAATGAAGTTTAAAATGTAATTGTTGGTTTTAGAGCAAAGCTAAGCTTTCAGCGATTGCAAAGATATATGGTTCTATGTACTTTTGATTGAAATAAAGGAGGTATTATGCTACTTCCCGTATTACAAATATCACTTCTGGTTTGATATGATAGGTAATTTCACAATTGTTAAAAAAATATATGGACTGCTAGTTGAATAACTAAGAAACAAATGTTTATTTCTGGTTAACTAAATGTTTGTGATGAATTATACTGTTTTACACTATAAACATCAAAAACGTCATTAATGTGACCTTATAAATTGACTATTCTAGACGTTTTCATGGGCTATAACATTGCCACGTTAATTAACATTCCAATATATTCAAAACGTCTACAGAAATAATAACGTTGCCAGAAATAACGTCATCAAAAGTAGTGCCTGAATTTCACGCTTTCAATAACTTTAATTTCTTTAAAAATCTGAAAAAACCTTATAAAGTATGAAAAAATGCAAAATACGTAATAAAGGTCATGACCTTGACCTTTGACCTTGTGACCTTTTTCAAGGTCATTGGTCGCTGAGGTCATTGCAGAAGACCCCATGCCATTATTATGTACCATCGTCAAGTTATAAACGAAAAACCTTAAATTTGAACAATCTAGGCGCAATTACTCCCAAAAGATGACGTTATACAACTTTAACTCAAATGTAACAAAGTTGCGCATCAATGTCGTAAACATTTCCACCATTACATTTCCTTGGCTATCCACAACCATTTCAGAGGAGTAGTGATAACAAGCAAATGTCAAATAATAGAACTTGACCTTGACCTTTGACCTTGATGCCAATTTGAAGGTTATCAATCCTTGATGTCAGAACAAAAGACCCCATGCCTTTATCATGTACCATTGTTGAGAAATAAACGAAAAACCGAAAATTTAAATGTTCTGGGGGCAATTACGCCTATAAAATGACGTCATGCAACTTTTATGCAAATGTAACAAAGCTAGGTCTCAACGTCCTTAACATTTTCTCCATTACATTTTATCAGCTATCTTTTACCGTTTCAGAGGAGAAGCGATAACAAGCAAAAGTCAAAATTTAGAACTTGACCTTGACCTCATTTTCATTTTTATGGACCAAGGACCTCAAATCAAAAGACCCTAGGTCTCTATCACGTATGGTTTTCCAGTTACAAATACATTTCACATATATCAAATACAAAAGGGGAAATAACTCTCATATGGGGTCTTCGTAAAGCTTCGGTCTAAAAAAAACCTAACATCCTGAGGATATAACGAGCAATTTGGAAAAATAAATTTGTCGCTTTCTTTTACGGTTGCGGAGGAGATCTCATAACAAGAAAAACAGTGTTTGGGGAGATAACTCTTACAAAGAAAAGTGTTCGGTTAAACAGAGTCAGTTTCAAAAGCGTATAGACTGTATGATATCATATACCAAAAAACTAAGCGACATCTTTTGAAACAAAAATACACCGCAAGAAAAAAATTAGGCGGAAGAAAAAAAAATAATCAGAAGAAAACCAATAGGTCTTTCCACGGAAAGGTGGAAAGACCTAATGAAAAATAAAGATAAAGACTACAGTTAAAAGAAATAAGTTACTTAAAAATATATATATATACATACTAAAATACGAATAATTTTGTGATAGTCTGCGTACTTTAATTAACACATAAACATTTTAACAAAATTAGCTGAAAGTCTTGGAAGCAAATTAATTGTTTTGATTTAAACATGTTAAAGAATTTAAACTACGCACGTGCCGTCCTGGGGAACAGTTACAGAATTCAAGTACATTTGGTATACTACGCATGCGCCGTCCTAAAGCATTTCTGTCCTCAAGTAACTTTATGCAGAGATTATGACCGAACGGACCAGTCATAATTTCTGGTCTAAGTTAACATGGAACGCTCATAATCTCTGTTTCAAATGTCTGCTTGAGGGTGATGTTTTAAATATGATCCGTACTGTAGTTGTATTTTTTTAAATACGATTTTGGTTACAAATGTATATCTGAATCTTTATTTTCAATTACACTGAAAGTAGAAACGTACATCTACATGTATTTATCAGAGATGTTTTTCCGAACAATTAAATAATATCATGATCATGCTATCACCGAAGAGATAACTGACAACGCCCATATTGTTACCATTGTCAAGCACCTTTAAAGTAAAAGACCAAAAATCTAAACTATACAGACTGCGTCGGAATTGGCTTTTGCATTTCTAAGGGATTGTTTTAAAAATTGTTAGAAATGGAAACAGATGCAGAAATACAAAGTGCTACACGTATCCTTAAGAGTAATATACGACGGATTTTTCAATGTACCTCTTTTCGTTCATTTATTAACACAGACAACAAAATCGATAAGAGGAAAGGTCAACAATGACATACCAATCACTCAACGCCACCCAACAGACAGAACCCGGACAAAAAATAACATAAAAGAGCACAAAACACAAACATAAACACAACAGAGTCTTTTAGTATGAAGCCACGTGGCATTATAGTCGTTCTATTTTAAGAAATATTACGGATAACCCGGACTATCAACCAAGATGGCTGCCCCAAGCGAACTTAGTTTAATATAGGATCTTATTGTAAAAGTCATTTAAAATGTTCTTGTCTGAGAAAACTGGGCCTGTTGAATCCAAATTTGACAGGAGTGGCACTTAGGTTTTCATCTTTGAGAATTTTATCAAATGACCTGGACTGTCATACAAGGTGGCCAAAAATAGGAATTTCATTAATAACAAGGAATTCTAACAAAGATGGCCACAACAGAGATCTTTTTTTTTACATACGCTTTAAAGCCTTCTTGTTTGAAACCAAAGTTGCAATTGGAACTTTGCAGCTATGATCTCAAGGTGGTCCTTTTTCTGATAAACCAAACTGCAAAACTAAGATCCTTTTTCATAAAATGTCTGATGACCCTGACCACCTGCTAAGAAGGATTCACCTAAAACTTTACTGCCTGTATCGCTCACCTGGTTTCCATTTGCAAATAAATAGCCATAAAACAACTAAGAAATAACTGTCCAAAATTATTGTACATGATTCTGAGAGAGAACAACCTAATAAACATGGCTACAAAGTCTGGTTCCTATCGGCCAAAATTTTCAGACGAAGATTTTCCAATTAATTTTTCCAAAGGGCCTATGTTTAACAAAATTCGGCTGTTGTGGCTATCTTTGTTAACATTTTGGGTCAATCGGACACAATTCTGAAAGTTCAAACAATCAGAAATTATAATAGGCTCTGGTAGTCATGGTTCTTGACAAATTGGCACCAAAATAAAAACAGTTGGAAATGACCATACAAGGAACATCTCTACCAAGTTTGGTCAAATTCTGTTCAATGTTTCTCAAGACGAAGATTTAAATATTAAAAGTTAACGGACGGACGGCCGGAAGACGGATGCCAAGTGATGGCAAATCCCGTTCATAAGTGTTTTCTGGAAGCTGGGTATTTAGCTAAAAGATGTTGATATCTATTATCAAACTTTGTAAAAAAACTTAGCAGTTTGTGAAATCTATAACCCTGTAATAGATGTTTTTTAGTAATTTTATGATTTCACGCGTTACAATTTGTGCAAAACGTAGAAGTTGTGATATGTAAACACAATACGAAGGTGCCACAGGCAAGTATCCGTCAAGACAAGGGAAGTCAGTAATTGGAAAATTGAAGTCGTCCCTTATTCTAGTACTAGTATGTATCTCTCCATTTTCGATGTTTTTAGCAAGATCTTTTTACTTTAAAACTCCCTCCAAAGTTCCTCAATGATATACCATATACCAAGTGCTACATTTGGTAAAGATTTTCTCTGCATTTTAAGTTCAACTAGCTTTAGAGCCATGTGAGCTATTGCGATCACTTTTCGTCCGTCGTTGTCAGTCGTACCCGTCCGTAATCGTCATCTTCTCTGAAATCACTGGGATAATCGAAACCAAACTTAAGTGGAATGTTTCTTAGTTGGCACGCTTTCAATATTGTGTCCTGCGTTCCCGAGTTCCATTCAACGTGGTTATTTTTACTATAAAAGAAATAAAAAGGGATAAATTATAAATATTTTTATGAAACTATATGGCCAGATGGAATCAAACTTTCAAACTTTTTTTCCGATAATACGGACTGACAACCAAGATGACTACCACAGCCGAACTTCCGTGTATTTAAACATAGGACACTGTGGGAAAATTGTTTGTTTAAAAACAACGTGGCCGATTGAAACCAAAATCCATAAGACCCAATTGGTAAATTCATTTAAAAATCTTTTAGTATGAAGCCACGTGGCATTATAGTCGTTCTATTTTAAGAAATATTACGGATAACCCGGACTATCAACCAAGATGGCTGCCCCAAGCGAACTTAGTTTAATATAGGATCTTATTGTAAAAGTCATTTAAAATGTTCTTGTCTGAGAAAACTGGGCCTGTTGAATCCAAATTTGACAGGAGTGGCACTTAGGTTTTCATCTTTGAGAATTTTATCTAATGACCTGGACTGTCATACAAGGTGGCCAAAAATAGGAATTTCATTAATAACAAGGAATTCTAACAAAGATGGCCACAACAGAGATCGTTTTTTAACATACGCTTTAAAGCCTTCTTGTTTGAAACCAAAGTTGCAATTGGAACTTTGCAGCTATGATCTCAAGGTGGTCCTTTTTCTGATAAACCAAACTGCAAAACTAAGATCCTTTTTCATAAAATGTCTGATGACCCTGACCACCTGCTAAGAAGGATTCACCTAAAACTTTACTGCCTGTATCGCTGAGCAAAACGGAATTGAACTTGGCACCTATGACTAAGATTCAACTAACTGGCAACCAATGCCTTACATATAGGGTGGGATGTGAAAATTCGCTTCCCCTTTTCTGTGAAGCTTGACGCAGTTTTAACACATTTAACACGTAGATGATTAAATATAAAAAATTGACTGTTCATTCCGATTCCCAACAGAAGAACGGACGTTGAAGTCTTTTGAATTCGGCTCCTGTTTCTCGTTGATTAAATCATTTTAGTTCTAGACAACTGGAACAAATTTATTGGTTTTGGTACTAATTATGTCCTAAATAAGTAAAATCTCATGTAGGGTTCTATGTATTATCAACAATAGATTTAATTACTGCGCTTCAAAAATATACGAAAAGTGAAAATTTAACCTAAACTAGACATTGAACCCGCGCGAGCGCGGGGAAATAAGCATTTTTTTTGTGGTGGCCATATTGACTTTAAAAAGTTTTTGCGGCCATGGCATTCGTGGAACAGGAACTCAATGTGGATGTTGTGGCAGGCTTCCCATAAACTTTCCTGTCAAGTAGGTGGTATCAACTGATAGTTTCATGTCTATATATGCTGTAGTATTCCAGAAATGGATGTTAATGCAAACTTTAACCAAAGTCAATGAAGCGTTAAATGTAAGTCAACGTGACCTAATTGTCATACGGTTGTTCGTTACTACCGAAGATGTATCCACTGATGAAGTAGACTGTATGCCACGTAGAATTACCAAACTTAAGGTTCCATCATAGTCAAAATCTATGACGAAAATACAACAACATAAATTGTCAATATGTTTATGTTACAATTAATTCTGAACTGGAACTTGATGAAAAGATTTCATTAAATACACATTTCATAACGCATTACCTTTTTCATTCAGAATAAATATGAAAAAGAATATGAATAAACATTTCCTTAGTGACGGATGAATTTTTCAAAAGATGCCGTGAGTTCAGTAGAGCATATTTTTGGAAAATAATTGTTCCAATTGTTCATTGTCATCATGGGCAGGGCAAGCGAGGCTTAATTTCACAAATAAATCCAATAGACGATAAAAGCATTTTTAGTGTGTGGCTGCGTGTGCTGTCCACGTTTATAAAGATGTCCGAGATAAATTTCGTCATTAATGATAAAGATGACCATTTGTTAAAATATTTTTATCTAGGGCTTACAGGGAATTGTATGGTAGAGATATATTTAGACAGGTCACACGACAAATAATGTAAAAATGGATAATGGTTGGTTTTATCACTTTGTGCAAAGTAAACATCCGAGCAATCCAAAAACCAATTAAGTTAGGAATTCCTCTGAACTTTGCCTTACTTCTTCATAATCCTCAAAGTTCATAATGTTTATAGTTAGGAGAAATTGCATAATGGTAGAAAAAACAATCCTGAATACATGAAACGGAAACATCCCACTCGAAGGAGACTGTTTTTAATTTGTTTTATTCTTCTTCCGTAATTTCAAACAAAAATACATTTAAAATATGTGATAATTGTTTATTTAAATCAATGTGTTAAAATGATGCATTCGAGAACCTTCTAAGGGATATGTTGGGAGAATTCATACCGGAAAAGTCCATGCAAATTCCATTTGCACATAAACAAAACTGCAGTTTAAAATTTATAAATGCAGATTGTCAAATCCGATAATAACCTTTATAATCTGAACCATACATCGTTTATTTTGAACCACGCGTTTTGCCGCCTATTCGGCTAATTCGTAAATTTAGTATTATAGATACGCGGCGACGTTAAGGCAAATTTTCAAAAATTGACTTCTAAATCTTAGTGTATTTGCAGGAAACTTTGAATGTACTTTGTATGTCTACATTTCAAAATTTAAAATTAGAACTAAAACATTTATTGAATAAAACAAGTTCTTGTAGTTAATTTGTCTACGTTTTTTACAGCGAATCAAAGTGAAAGCGGTCACGCGACTTTCCGATATAAAACGTATTCTCCGGACATTCAACTCTAAAGTAATCATTGACCGGAAATTTTATGAAATGTAATTTTTTCGTTCTTCCCACAAAACACTTTTTGATAAAATATGTTGTTCCGCTTTATGCCAACGTTCAAATCAAGTAGATTGTTCTAGTTCTTCCCTAGAACCTTTGAGCTAAAATAACCATCGTGTTGAGCTTCTCGTTCAATTTAAGGAAAAACAAAACGCAGAACAGGTCTCGATTGTAGTTTAGTTGGTTTAAACAATATTTATTTAACTAATCAATTGCAATTTCAAAACTATAATACAACTAGAAATTGGTGCCATCAGAAACGATGTCCATCCCCGCACTGCACAAGTCAAAAAACAATTAACAGTGAAAAATAAGCAATTTAACAATTTCAGTCGGAAAATTGGAGCGCTGAATCAAATTTCAAAATTGAAAACCTTATTGCACATCTACACATACATTTGACATGCTGAAGGACAATATTATACACAAATGAAACCACTGAAACAAAAAATGAATGAGTGTTTCCAGAGACAAAGCAAAATTAGCAATTTCACCATTTTCGGTCTCAAAATTTGATCCCTTAATAGATTTTTAAAATTAAAACTTTTTTCGCATATCTACAAAAATAAAGAACAATATTATATACAAATAAATTTGTTAAATTTAAATGAAAAATGAACGAGGAGTTTAAGGCACAAGCTTAAATTCACTATTTCCCAAATATAACCCATGTGGGCCTCAAGTTGTCAAAATCAAAATTCTAAAACCTTAATGCGCATCTACATACAGTATGTGACAATATTGTATAGAAATTAAAAGCATAAAATGAAAAATTAATAAGCAGTTTAGTTTAAATTTCCAGTATTCGAAATTCGACCCCTGTGGGCCCAATTTTTGAAAATCAAAATTCTAAAACCTTATTGCGCATCTACATATAGTATGTGACAATACTGTATAGAAATTAAATGCATGACGGGAAAAAGGAATGAGGAGTTTAGGTCACAAGCTTAACCTTCCAATTTTTAAATTCTACCCATGTGGACCCCAATTTTTGAAAATCAAAATTCTAAAACCTTATTGCGTATCTACATACTACGGAAGCCCTGGAGTGCCATGCAAAAAAAAATTACAACTTGCGCGCACAAGGTACTAACTTGTGCGCACGAGTTACTATCTTGTGCGCACAAGTTAGTAACTTGTGCGCACAAGTTAGTAACTTGTGCGCGCAAGTTGTAATTTTTTTTTTTTGCATGGCACTCCAGGGCTTCCGTAACATACAGTTTGTGATAATACTGTACAGAAATTAAATGCATGAAATTAAAAATGAAGGAGGAGTTCTGGAGACAAGATTATCTAACGGAAGAACCGATTACAAATATCCCCGAACTTTATTCGAAGTGCGGGGATAATAAAAACTATAGGACTAAAAAAACAAGCAAAATTGCTTTTATAAATCTGTCTCCTAATGATTTAAAAAAGATCACAAAATCATATGACATGCTCTGTAATAATTGTAGATGGAAAAACAACAGTACATGTATCTAAAATAGATTTGAAGGTCGGAACTGGAATTAATCGAAACACGGAATACATGTACAAAAGTATTTAACAGAAAATATCTACGTCAGAACATTCATTCACAAATCATCAAAGAAGACCAACTTTAATATTTTTCCATTTCCAGAGTAGGCCATTTTCTGCACATGAAATAATAACCAAAAAAACAAAAGCAGTAGTTCTTAAGGGTAAAACAGTTTGATTTTGCACGGGGAGGGGGTGGGGAGTTGATTTATGAACTATGAATTTATATCTGTGGCAACCACGAAGCCAGTGTTTTATGTTTAGCTCACTGGTTACTAGTTTTTTTCAAAATACATTATTGTTTGGTCATACTAACATTTTACCCACTGGGATTAATCCAGTCTCTACCTTCTAAATTAATTTAAATTTTCTGGTATTTTAGGGCAAAGTTCGTATTACTTTCTACCCGTGTTAGGTCAGATTATTAGTTTCCACATTTTTTTGGGGCAGAGTATGTACCCATTCTATCACTGAACTGTGATCAATCTAAAGTGGTTGATATTTGTAAAAATTAATAAAAGAATGTTAAAGAACTGAAGGATTTTGGGAGTGAAATTTTATTATAATTTAGCAAAAATGTAACTATTGGTTTTTAAAAAATAGTTATATAGAGTCTGACTCTTTAAGTTACATAAATTATATGAATTCCAGAATGCTTTTTCATTTATACAAGAAAACTTGACCTTTTTTCTGAAAAAAATTGCTCTTGGATATAAAAAAATCGTGAAATTCTTTCTGCTGCACTACAGGTTTTGCTATTTTGCTGGCCACCATGCCGTTGTGGTTTTTATTGTATTCAATTATGGCTCACTCATATTCTGACATCGTATAAAACTATCCTCAAATAATAATGTTATGCACATAGAAGTGAATACAGTTTTCAAAAAAGCAAAAATTATATTGGGATGGTTAATTAAGTATAAAATGTAGACTATACAACTTCAAATATTAATTGTTCATGTAGTATTTCATTTAGATTTTAGTTGCGAATTATCACATATATGAAAAATTGACTAAAAAGAACTTATTCATTTAAAAAATGCAACTCACAGCAACTCAAATGTTAAAAAGATTTGTACTATATAATATGACTGTACATGTATATGTAAATAACTGCTATGTCGTAAGAAAATACTGATTTTTAGCTTACCTAACCCAAAGGGTCAAGTGAGCTTTTCTCATCACTTGGCGTCGGTCTTCCGTCATTGTCCGTAAACTTTTACAAAAATCTTTTCCTCTGAAACTACTGGGCCCAATGAAACCAAACTTGACCACAAGCATCATTAGAGTATATATAATATAAAAAATGTGTACGATGACCCGCCTGCCAACCAACGTGCCGACATGGCTAAGAAAAGAACATAGGGGTAAACTGCAGTTTTTGTCTTATATTTCAAAAACTAAAGCATTTAGAGCAAACCTGTTCATCAGGTCAAGATCTACCTGCCATGAAATTTTCAGATGAATCGGTGAAACCTTTGTTGGGTTATTGCCCCTGAATTGTCTGAAACTACTTGACCAATTGGAACCAGACTTGGCAGCAATGGTCCTTAGGAGGTCCTTTCTCAGAAGTATGTCCGATTTCGTGGACTTTGAACCAAGATGGCCGCCACGGCCGAACTTAGTTTAACATAGGGCCCTATGGGAAAATTCATTTAAAAATCCTGTCTGAAACCACTTGACCAATTGGAACAAGACTTGGCAGCAATCTTCCAAAGGAGGTCCCCTTTCAGAAATGTGTCCGATTTCTTGGACTGTGAACCAAGATGGCCGCCACAGCCGAACTTAGTTTAATATAAGACCCTATGGGAAAATTGATTTAAAAATCTTCTTGCCTGAAACCACTGAGCCAGTTGGAACATGACTTAAAGAACTGAAGGATTTTGGGAGTGAAATTTTATTATAATTTAGCAAAAATGTAACTATTGGTTTTTAAAAAATAGTTATATAGAGTCTGACTCTTTAAGTTACATAAATTATATGAATTCCAGAATGCTTTTTCATTTATACAAGAAAACTTGACCTTTTTTCTGAAAAAAATTGCTCTTGGATATAAAAAAATCGTGAAATTCTTTCTGCTGCACTACAGGTTTTGCTATTTTGCTGGCCACCATGCCGTTGTGGTTTTTATTGTATTCAATTATGGCTCACTCATATTCTGACATCGTATAAAACTATCCTCAAATAATAATGTTATGCACATAGAAGTGAATACAGTTTTCAAAAAAGCAAAAATTATATTGGGATGGTTAATTAAGTATAAAATGTAGACTATACAACTTCAAATATTAATTGTTCATGTAGTATTTCATTTAGATTTTAGTTGCGAATTATCACATATATGAAAAATTGACTAAAAAGAACTTATTCATTTAAAAAATGCAACTCACAGCAACTCAAATGTTAAAAAGATTTGTACTATATAATATGACTGTACATGTATATGTAAATAACTGCTATGTCGTAAGAAAATACTGATTTTTAGCTTACCTAACCCAAAGGGTCAAGTGAGCTTTTCTCATCACTTGGCGTCGGTCTTCCGTCATTGTCCGTAAACTTTTACAAAAATCTTTTCCTCTGAAACTACTGGGCCCAATGAAACCAAACTTGACCACAAGCATCATTAGAGTATATATAATATAAAAAATGTGTACGATGACCCCGCCTGCCAACCAACGTGCCGACATGGCTAAGAAAAGAACATAGGGGTAAACTGCAGTTTTTGTCTTATATTTCAAAAACTAAAGCATTTAGAGCAAACCTGTTCATCAGGTCAAGATCTACCTGCCATGAAATTTTCAGATGAATCGGTGAAACCTTTGTTGGGTTATTGCCCCTGAATTGTCTGAAACTACTTGACCAATTGGAACCAGACTTGGCAGCAATGGTCCTTAGGAGGTCCTTTCTCAGAAGTATGTCCGATTTCGTGGACTTTGAACCAAGATGGCCGCCACGGCCGAACTTAGTTTAACATAGGGCCCTATGGGAAAATTCATTTAAAAATCTTGTCTGAAACCACTTGACCAATTGGAACAAGACTTGGCAGCAATGGTCCAAAGGAGGTCCCCTTTCAGAAATGTGTCCGATTTCTTGGACTGTGAACCAAGATGGCCGCCACAGCCGAACTTAGTTTAATATAAGACCCTATGGGAAAATTCATTTAAAAATCTTCTTGCCTGAAACCACTGAGCCAGTTGGAACATGACTTAGCAGTAATGGTCCTTAGATGGTTCTCTTTTAGAAATGTGTCCATTGACATGGACTGTCAACCAGAATGTCTGCCAGAGCAAAACGTAGTTTAACATAGACCCCTATAGAAAAACCAGCCAAATTGATTGTAACACTTACATTTTTTGTCCTGTTCAAGGTGAAAAGTTATTTCCATGTGAGCGATACAGGCTCCTGAGCGCCTCTAGTTTATCAAACAAAGTGTCATATTAATATTTCTATGCCTGAAAACATATAAATCATAACCCTAAAATAATGGACTCAATACCATACAAAATGTATATGCCTGAGGCAACATGTGAAAATTGCTTTCTTTATTACTTACTAATTCCCATTGCTCTGGAAATATAAATTAATGTGGAAACATTCAAAAATTATTTTAAATATATGAAACTTTCATGATATTATATCCTGCTTATAATAACTTTGGCACCGAGAATTCTTGAATGGCTGCTCAAATTTAAATTGAAGCACACTTTTAACTGACAGTTCCAAATTGATAAATGATAGACCTAAAATATATAATTATGGATTTCTAGTCTGCTTTATTATGAGTTAGCTCAAAATGGAACTGAAGCTGCATTTTTTCAAGTAATAATTGGTTGGTAGGTATCGTTTGAAGTACAGTCTATCAAAAGTATGAAAATCTATCAATATCTGATTGCTTTTAAGATTTTCATCAAGTGTCGGTGGTAATCCATGTGAGCGATAACAGGTTCTTGAGATCCTCTGGTTACCCATGCGGATGAATTCAAATTACGCTCCTTTTTGTTTTGTTTCTGTTTTGCATCAACTTGTCTGATTCTGAGCTTTTCCTTTGTGTTTATACATGTATGTTTATTTCATTCGTACATTTTTCTTTGTATTGTGTATGTACGTATGTTCGTATGTTTGTATAATGCATGTAATGTCGGTAAAAAGCTTAACTGAGTTTGTGGTACTTGTTGTGTACATGTATCCGACTTTAAATAAAACTTATCGTATGGTATCGTATCTTATCTGGAACAGTTTATAAAGTTATTTACATATTTACTTCGAATTCTTATAGTTTTGAGAAGTAAATCATTGTTACACAGTCAGATCATCCGATCGGCATTATGCCAGTTTTGATAACATCATACGATGATGAGATTTAAGTAATTCTGTTAGGAGGATTGGGCTACAGAGAGTAGGAATATAGATCATGCTGTTATTTTAATGGCATAAACTCAGAGAACATTGGTATAAGTCGCAGTTCTCTGCGAAATTTTATACTAATTGAAATTACATGTAGATGCACGTACGTGTTCTGTAATATATTTAATGGACAGTAACTCCTCTGCGGAGTCATTACGGATTGGATTAATAAAACGTATCAAAAAATACCGAAATAAATTTGATGCATTGTTTGGCCATTTCGTTGACTGACAACAAACCAAAAAATATCGTCTTGAGAAATCTACAATAATAATGTTTTTTCTTCATTTTAGGTGGTTCTGACATATCACAAGAAGACCATCATACAACACAGAAAGATGAAAGTTCATGTCCATTAACTTCAATAACCGTAAACTCATAATGACATTACATTTATATAATTTATTTATTAATAATGAGCTTTTGTTTAAATTCGAATACCTAACCTAAATTCGAAAAACGAGTGACCCAACAACAAATTAATTCACTAATTCGCGTGGTGCATGAATGAATTATTAGTGTTGTCCAGTCATGAGTTGTAAAAATGTAGATTTTTGGTATTTGAATTTCAAAATTAGTTTTTCTTTTTGATAGATTGAAAAATTAAGATTATGTAATGAGGAAATACAAGAGATTATGATTGTTTATGTGATAACGCTTCGAAGGTTATATAGTGACATCGCTGGCGACCGCATCATTTATTACATCACTTCCGAAATTATTCTGTTCACTAAAGAGTTATCAGATTTTCTTTCACTATACTTATAATACTATATATTCGAGTTTCAAGATTATTTATAACGTTTATGACATAATCCATGTATTCAGAAGATTTAACGAGATAATACAGTGGATTATGTTTTTATGTGACTACGAGTCGACCTTTTTATAGTAACGTCGTTGGCGATAGCTATTGTTATGTCACTTTCTAGAGTGAAATACGACTTTTTTTGTTCACTTGTTTATCTGATTTTATTTTACTCGGAAATACCGGTATTTAACCACACCCAATGCAATAAATACTTCGTAACCACTTTACCTTATTAATTATACACTGTAGCAAAATCGATGTTTTTTCCATAAATAATTTTAATAACAATATATGTTAATAATAACGAGCGCATGGGAGCATAGTGGACGTTTAGAAACGTCTTTGTTCAATGGATGGAACCATTATAACATGTATAAGAGAAAAAAGTTCAAATTACCGGAAACGGATTAAGCAGTGAATTTCCTTTCAAAACTGAAAATGAAATACAAATAAATCTCTCATACGTTTAAGATTTTTTAAATATTAATCTATGAAGTATTTCAGTGTTTTTTTAATTTATATTGTTCATTGTTTTTTTTTTGTTTGTTCATTTTTAATTTTCTGTTTATTTGTTGTGCTTGTGGTTGTTCATTTGTCTTCCCTGGTTTGTCTGACCAATGGATTACGTTTTTTATTGCTCCTTGGGCATATTTGTCCTTTTTATAACATTCTTTACGACAAACTGGGATTTACTTCCCTTGCATGCAATTATCCTGACGTCATATTTGGAGGCAGGATTTGCGATATTTAAAATCCGTAAACTATCGGTTTATACTCGATAAATTTTGTATGTTCTATAATAAAATTTCATTGAACAAGTCTTGAATATACCAACTGTCGATTTTTATTCGAATCTTTGTAGACAAATTAATGTTTTAATATTTAAAAAAATCGTAACAGAGAATTGGGCTGCCGCAGAAAAGATTTTGATCTGTTTTCAGATAAAATCGTTAATAACTTTGAAAAAAAAATGGAAATGACGGACTGAATTTTGAACTGAAAATAGATTTTATATGTACGAGCTATACACAGCCACCAATCTCAGCACGCGCCATATTTTTTGACAGAAAAATCGTTTTGCTGTTTTCCTGTGATGCGTGGTGATAAGATGTTCTTCACCTCGAAATGCGAGGAAATGTTTTTAAATGTATTTTGTTCTTTCCAGGGATGTTTATAGATATAAATGGGAATGTAGTTCGATCCAGGTTGATCAGAAGTGTCGTATTAGGTCTAAAGTAGTTCATCAAATTTCTTATTTTTCTTGTAATTATACTTTTTCTCCTGATAACTATCGAGTAGGATGAATAAATGTTCAAATAAAACTATATTAGTAAGTCTGTTTTGTAAAAAGTGGTATTTGTTGATCATACTTTGATCGAAAAGGCTTCAAGGATACTTTAAAGTTTTTTTTAATAAAATAGATAAATTAATTAAGACATGCCAGGCCTCTCAAATTGTTTGAGTAATAACGCCATCTTATTGTGAAAACAGCCAGATATAAACCTAACACGATCCAGTATGTAAAAAAGGGGGCAGAAAATTTGTAGACTGGGTTCTTTTTAGCTCACCTGTCCTATCTTGGCGTATGTCGTCCGTCCTTCATAAACTTTTTCAGAGATCTTATTCTCTGAAACAATCTAACCAATTACATCAATACTTAGTCTGAATGATCCTTACGGTATCTAGAATAAAGTTTGTGTTTTAGTTTCTTGTCCGTCGAGAAACATAGCCGCCATGGCTAAAAATAGAACATGCAGGTTTTGGCTTATATCTAAAAGACTAAAGCATTTATGGCAAAACTGACACGAAGTAGAAATGTTTACCAGGTCAAGATCTACCTGCTATGAAATTTTCAGACGAATCGGTCAATCATTTTGTATTTTAATTTCTTGTCAGTCGAGAAACACGGCTGCCCCGACTAAAATAGAAAATAGGTGAAAATGCACCATTTGGCTCAACCTCGAAAACTAAAGCAGTTAGGGCAAAATTGACAAGTAGTGAAAATGTTTACCTGCCATGAAATTTTCAGTCAAACCATTTTTGGGTTATTGTCCCTGAATTGTTAATTTTAAGGAAATTTTGCAGTTTTAGGGTATTAGCTTGAATATTATTATAGATAAAGACAAACTGTAAACAGCAAAAAATGTTCAGCAAAGTGAGATCTACGAGCAAGTCAAATGACCAAAATCGTCAATTGACCCCTTATAGCACTTTTTGCCCTTGAAAGGTTATTTACATGTAAACAGAAAATAATGGTCTGACATATTGTCATAGATGTTTAGGGCATAACTTGAAATAAAATAAATGGTAGCTGTGCAAGCAAAATGGAGCGTCAAGGGTCAAAGTCATTAAAAAATGCCATAGCAACCAATGAAAAAGTCCCTAGCAACCATATATATTTGGGTTAAGGACTGTATACATTACCTGTACAAGTCAAAAAGAAAAAGATAAAGTGTCAAGGTCATTGAAAAAGTCCATAGCAACCAATGAAAAGTCCCTAGCAACCATATCTTTTTTTTTTTTTTTTTTTTTTTAACATAACAAAATACTTTATTGCACTGATTGCTGTGAACAATTCTCTTAAGGGTACAGCATTCCCCTTAAGAGCCCTGGTATTAATGTTAATAGATAACAGGGGTATCCATCAACAAAAAAAACTATTATATAATTTGTTAGTGATATTACAAAATGTCATAACAGTATATAATTCTTATATTTTATGGTATATGAAATTCTAAGTTTTAACTTCTTTAAAGAAAACAAAAGTTTAAAATATATAAATAGGCAACAAAATGGAAATCTTTGTTGGCCGTGAAATTCAAGAGTAAACATTGTTTTCTGAACAAAAATTATGTTTATAATTAAGTTTTTATGAAAATAATTCTTGTCTATTCTTTAGAATATTTACCGCTTTTTGCATAAATCTATAGATATTAAAATCGCGTATGAGTCTTAATTCGGAAATCTCAAACATTGCACTTTTAAAATATTTAAAAGCATTAACTTTTTGTCTTTTTTGATCAGATGCATAATAAACTTTATATATAGTAAAAAATATCACTGTGAAGATATAATTCACTCCACAGTAGTCTTTATCTACTATTTTGTATCCATAAACTAATGTGTTCATACTAATAGTGTGATGGCCAATATTTAAGGTTGTCAAAAGTATTTTGATGTTTTCCCAAAAATTTTCGAAATATTTACATGTAATAAAAAAATGCTCATAATTTTCTAGTTCATTACATACATTGCATAATGACGAATCTGTAATTTTCCACATTGACAATAATTGCCTACATGGTAAAATATAATGAAGTAATTTCCATTTGAATATTTTATACTTAGGTTCATCTAAGTAGTTGAAAATAAAAAGAAATGTATTTTTTCTCTTAAAACATTGATTTTCAGTTTTTAATTGTTTTTCCCATTTTACGAATCCTACTGATTTTTCACAAGATTTTATCTTTTGAATATCATATATTTGTTTTAACGATAAATCTTGAAATTTTACTTTTTTCCCATCAAAATTTCTTATTTTTGGGTATAGGGTTGTTTTTACTTTTGTTTTTATAGATTCTTCCGTCTGTAATACTTTATTCAAATTTGCTGGAATTGCCTTTATAAGTTTAGTATAATCAGAAAACCAACTACAGTGATTTGATAGTTTGTTCAACAAGAAATTTTGCGAAATTTTCCCATTTTCATCTAGTATGTCATTAATGAACAAAATATTTTCTTTCATCCAATTATTATAAATTAGACACTTTCCTTTAAATTTGATATGTTTATTTCCCCATATTAATTGTTGTCGTATCGATTTAAAGTTCGTTTCATCTATTGTTATTTTTTCATTAACTTTGATCCATTTTTTGATAATCTCTAAATAAAATTCGGGTATGTTTTCTTTCATGTTATGTATAGACTGAATTCTATCTAGGTTCATATTGAATATCATGAAATTTGGTCCAAATTTATTTAAATAATATTTTGGTATTACTTTCCAATTAGAGTCTTCATCCGTCATATTGATCAATCTTTTAACCCAATTTATATTAAGTGCGTCTATATATTTGTCTATATCTATCATTTTTAGTCCCCCATCAATGTAGCTTTGGCTAAGTACTGTTCTTTTAACCTTTTCACTTTTATTATTCCAAATAAAATCATAAATAATCTTTTTAAATTTTGATATATCTTCGTTGACCATATTAGTAACTGACGCAATAAATGTTATATTTGGTATGATAAGGGATTTCACAACAGTTATTCTTCCTATCATTGTAATGTTTCTTTTATTCCAGTCTTTAACTATCTTCTCAGATTTTAAAAGCTGCTTTTCAAAATTCAATTTCTGACACTCTTTTCTATTATGACCAAAGTATACACCAAGACATTTAACTATCTCTGACCACTTTATATTCTCATATTTTTCTTTACAATTTTTCAGCCTACCTAACCAAATTGCCTCAGTTTTGTTTCTGTTTAGTATGAGACCAGATAATGTTCCGAATATTTCAATTAAATTAAGAGCTACTGTTATTTCAGTTTTAGAATTTACAAAGAGGGTTGTGTCATCAGCTAGTTGACTAATTTTTAAACTGTGAGATTTGCCATCAAGTTTAATTTGTATACCTGCAATATTATTGTCTTGTCGTATTCTACATGCTAGTATTTCTACAGCAATAACAAAAATAAGGGCACTCACAGGGCATCCTTGACGTACACCACGATAAATTTGAAAGGTGCAGAGATCCAACCATTATTTAAAATACAACCTTTTATATTATTGTATAAAGTACTTATCCACTGTAACATGGATTTTTCAAAACCAAATTTTCTTAAAGAACAGTACATGAAATCCCACTCTAGTGAATCGAAAGCTTTAGAGAAATCAAGGAAAAGAATAGCGCCATCTATTTTATATTTTTCTGTATAATCAATAATATCTTGAATTTGCCTTATATTAAACCCTATATATCGGTTCTTTATATATCCGTTTTGATCACTATGGATAATTTTGTGTAAAACAGGTTTCAGTCTATTTGCTAATGTATACGCAATTATTTTAGTGTCAACATTTAAAAGTGTAATTGGGCGATAATTATCTAGATTATACGGGTCGTTTTTCTTATATAATAGTGTTATCAGTCCTAGTTTTTGTGAGTTCGTCAATTCTTTTTTATAGTAACAATTATTGAATACCGCAACTGCCAATTCTTTCAGATCTTTCCAAAAAGTTCTATAAAATTCCACTGATAGACCATCAATTCCGGGAGATTTATTTAGTTTCATATTAAAAACAGATTGTGTGCACTCTTCAAGTGTGAATACACCTTCTAGAACTTTGTTATCAATTTCAGATAATTTGTTACCAATTTTAGTGTCATTAATATATTCTTCAATATGTTCTAAATCTGGGTTTCTTGAGGAATATAGTTTCTCATAATAATTTTTTTCCATTTCCAAAATTTTGTCTTGATCTTTTATCATATTATCATTTTCATCTTTCAAGATTGTAATATTTTTCCGTGTTTGTCGTGATTTCTCTAGCCCCAAGAAGTATTTTGTATTTTTCTCTCCCTCTTCGAACCATTTAACTCTAGATCTAATTTTAGCCCCTTTAATTTTATCCTGATATAGTTTACCTAATATTTCTTCTGTTTCTTCAATTTGTTTTGAAATGTAATTAATGTCGTCCATATTTTCATTATTTCCCTTATTTTTATCATTGATCTTATAAAGTTGTTTTAATTTTGCCTCTAAACTTCCTATTTCATTGTTTTTAGCTTTTGCCTTAGCTTTACAAAATTCCACTGTAATATCTCTTACTTCAATTTTAAACAAGTCCCATAGCGTAGAAAGGTTTTTTGCCTGTAGCATTTTTTCTTTATAAGTAACAATAAGATTAGTGATTAATGTTTGATAGTTTTCCTCTTCAAGTATACTGTTATTTAATTTAAAATACCCCTTACCTCTGTTCATTGAACTGTGATTAATCAATAATGAAATTGCTTGATGATCAGTATATGTAATTATTGCAGGTCTAATATCTGCTTTCAGTACCCTAGGCCTTAAATCTGAACTTATCAAAAAATAATCAATTCTACTAGCTATTTTTGTATCACTTTTCCTTCTCCATGTATATTGTTGCGTGTTCGGATTAATTATTCTCCAAATATCTATAAGCTTAAATCTTTTTATCATATCTTTTAAACTCTTAACTGATTTAGTTTTTTTCTTATAAGTAATATTATATGATTTCCTATCTATTTCAGTCAGTGTTTGGTTCATATCTCCGCCCAATATAATTATTCCTAACGCATAATTATCAATAATACTGATAACCTTTTTAAAAAATGTGTTTCTATCTTTCTCAATATTAGGTCCATATAAATTTACCAAAGTCAGTATATTATCGTCAATTTCTACATTAAGTAAAAGAATTCTACCCTCTGAATCTTGAAACTTATCAATTAAAGTATATGATAAATCATGTTTTATAAATATTGATACGCCTCTTGATTTCGAGTTGCCTAAACTATGATATGATTCACCGTTAAATTCTTTTTTAATAATATTTATAGTATCTTTTATAAAGTGAGTTTCTTGTACAAATAAAACATTACATTTCTGATTTTTTGCCCATTGAAATAACCTTTGTCTCTTTTCTTTTTGACCAAGCCCTTGACAATTCAAGGAGCATAAACGTATGGAACTAACCATCACCTATTTTACCATATTTGTTTACAAAGTTATTGTTATTTACTGCGTATAAACTATACAGCATACAACAAGTTGCTAACATATTTACAATACACATAATTGTTATTTCTAATATATACAATATTAACAAAGAACACATACTAACTACATTGTTTATACTATTAAACTTCGCGTTCAGGTTTATCCCTGTTGCTATATATAGTACATAGGTTTTCGGATGGTTGACGATGACCTTAAAAGCAGTCATACGTATCTTCAATGACATAACCACGTGGGAATTATCATTTGTGTTGGGATTTATTTTCATAACAATATTGAAGAAAATGCCCTTTAGTAAGTTAAATATTTTATTTTTTACGATACTTAGTTGTTTGACTTGTCTTGTATATGCACGATATAGCACGACATGACTGAAGTGAAATATTTTACCATGGAATGGTATATTTTGTCGAACTCGATACTTTAGCATTAGACATGAATGATACTTAAGTACTCTAGTAGTAAACAGTATCTGATCTGTTTTATAAAAGGAAACGTTTCCATATTTTACTTTAACAAGTATTGTGTAAAGCTTACCGACAGAGGTAAAGGAATACAAAAAAAAAAAATTGAAATAGTACACGTAATTTTTCTCGTTGATAATTTGTAATGATCATTGTAGGGTATCGGAATAGGTTCTATAAATAGCTTATCCACGTGTACTGTAAACATAAACAAACATGAAAGGGACACATTGTAAACATGTAAAACGTGTAGGACAGTTTGCAATATATGCTTTATAGCAAAAATACTATCATTTATGGTATAATATAATATTTCATATACTAGTATAGAGTGAAGAAGAAATGTGTATACATAATGTTTGTCATAATATTTGCTTACGGATATACTATTTTCATTTTCTATATTCATATTGTTGTCATTTATCGTAAGTTGATATTCTAAAGTAAGATTAATTAATTTTTTAACAGTGTTATACATATTTTGTTCCGATTTTTTTTTGAAAGAAGTGATTTTGATGATATGAAAGATAAATAAATAAATATTAATTTTGAAAATACATTTTTTTTTAATATGAAAACATGATTTTTCTTGGTGGTTTTAGTACAAACATTGGCTATTGTTTTATTTTCAGATATATCTATGACTCTATTATGTAGTTTTATCATATAACTATCATATATAAATTTGTATCTCCTTAAAGGAATACAGTTATATGCTTTGACTAATAGATTTTTATCAGATTCACATACTGAAAACAAGTGTTTGTCATTTATAATTACTTTAGTTTTGGGTTTTACACAAGAATGTATACAATCTTTACATGCTGTATCACATTCTGTCTTATTATTTTTTACATTTTTTGATATGATAAAAATGAAAACATACAAAAGGAATATTACCAATCCAAAATTTGTATATACTATCATAAGTCAGTATTTGTAAAAAGTTTATTTACAATTTATCTTTTTTGTGGTCTTGGTTTGGTTGAGTCTGCTTCTCTTTGATGCAATTTATCAGTAGGAGTGGTAGCCAACCTCTTTCCAGAAGTCTTTATTGGAGTTGCACACACTACTTCAGATTGTGTTGTAACATACTGATCAATTGGTCCTGTTTTTGTCCTGTTTTTACCACTTTGTCTTTTTCTTTGTTTTTTACTATCAGTTTGTGTGTTTATGTTGTTGGGTTGTGTCAGTATTTCTGCTTCATCATTTGTGTCAGTGTGTTGTTTTTCAGTTTGACTGACTGTCTGAATTTGTGCCAAAGACTGGAGAGGTTGTAGAATTGACTGAGACTGTGGGGTATGATCTTCCTCACAACTGTCTGTCTCTGCCCCACTTTGTTCCTCATCATCTGAATTATCAGTGGCATTACTGTCCATTGCCACCCCATCTGCTTGCTGGTCTTCAAGTTTTTCACAGTCTTTTACTTTGTGTCCAGATTGTCCACACTTTCTACAAACCCAATCATTTTGGCACTGATCTTGTTTATGTCCTGGGTTTAAGCATTTACTGCACTGTAAACGTGGATTTATCACGATTTGTCCTTTATATATTATCTGAGCATTATATTTGCCAATTTTGACTAATCTAGGTACATTGTTTTCAGGTGGATCACAGTAAAAGATCCTGTCCCTTGTCTGACAGTTGGTTAAAAGGCCATCCACACGGAGGCTTTCCCTGTAATAATTGTGCACAACAAGACGACACAATTGTAGGAACCTAAAGATCTGACCATCGTCAGCTGATAGAGGGACGTTTTTCACCCTTACCCTGATGTAATTGGGATTTTCTCTTGCCACTACTCTTGGGTTTCTGGAATACACTGTGAGACGTTTTTTCCTCACTATAAGTCCTTGAGACAATATTGTGGCTCTGGCGTCCTCATCATCTAGATAGATTCGCCAGAGACCATTCACACGCTGCAAGCCTTTAAGGTGATTTGCAGATACAATATCGTCGATGTTTTTGTACAGTTCTGTATGTGTTACGTAGTGTTCTGGTTTAGGTTTCGTGTCACCAAAGATATCAGTTTCTAAAATAAATACTGGCTTTACCTGTGATATATCTTGGTTAGGATCAACAGTTTCATTATCATTTGAGTACTCATAAGGTTGTGTTACCACCGAAGCATAGGAGGCAGCCATGTTTTCTTTGTTTACAAACGAAACACCCGATTGATTTTGACCACTCATAACTGTATTTCTGTAAAAATCTGCTACAAAGTTTATATATTTTCTGTTTTCAGATCATTAAAGTTTATGATTATATCAAAATATTCCTCATAAACTACTAAATTCACTTATTTCAGCAAATTTCAACAGGAGCGAACAAATTCCGTAGATATCTCTTCAAGCCCCTTATGTCCTTTCCCCTAGCAACCATATCTACTTGGGGTCAGGATTCTATATTTTAGCTATATAGATCAATATTGAGGAGAAAATTGCGACAGTATACATTAAATAGCAAAAATAATCATTGATGTAAGATCTACACAGAAGATAACAGGTGAGCGATTCAGGCTCTTGGGAGCCTCATGTTTACTTATTTCGTACGCAAAAAGATGCCTCTAATGTGGACGGCTAAGTACAACACAGAAACAATTTACTGGAAAGCTGGACTGACGAAATCATCAAAATTCCTTTGGTCAAAATACTGTCACACGATGTTCCAACTTTCTTCATATTATTTGATAAAAACTTATATCGACTCGCTTTCGCTTTCACTTTCACTTTCTGAAAATAATATTTTTCCACCATAAATGATATTTACAAATTTGATTAATGATAAAAACTTAATATTTACTCGGGTTCACTTTCTAAATAGCCTTTTCGCACATGTGCAATTTCATTATGTTATTATGCAATGAAACAATTACCATCTTTTGTAAAGATCTTTATGAGGTTACATGGACCAAAGTAACCAATACTGATCTCGGTCTCCGGCCTTGGTCAATATTGGTTTCTTTGATCCATTTCATCTCATATAGAGCTATGCAACAGACTATAATTATATAGTATTTACTAAAGCTATAAACAATTCATCAAATTAAAATTTCATAATGAACAAACCGTTAAAACAGTTTAAATACAATGGCAAACATTGCTGTATATTTTAGCTCAAAGGGTCACCCGTCTATCCGTCAACATTCACATTTTGAACTTTTAGAGAACCACCGAATGGATTGAAACGAAACACAAATGTTCCTTACAAGGTCGCCCAAGTGTTGTTACCTTGGAGCCGATCCGTCATCCAACACGTCTGCCATCGGGATACAAAACTTTTCTTCTAGAGAAACGCTGAATGTATTGAAACTAAATATGGCATGGATGTTAAGCTCAAGACCCTTTAGCAACAAATGGACATATCAGGTGAGCGCTATAGGCTCCTGGGAGCCTCTGGTTCCATGCATGTAATTTGTCTCGACTATGATTTCTTAAGTTTTTCACCTTTTATTATACGCATAGTTCTTTGTTAATACAAACCATAACGGTTCATACTATTTGTTTGCTATTTGCCGTAATTATTACGCTCATTACATAATTTCCAAAAAAGCCATCTTCATAATTGATTGATTAAGACTTACAGACAACAACAAATGAGACTAAAAACTAAATAGAATCAAATATACACATTAGAATCACAAAAATATGTTTTGTTGCATAATAATCCAAATTTAGCAAAAAATACTGGATGCTTCATTAATAAGTTTGTATCAGGATATAGCCTGTGATTAAAGTGGTCGAACTACGCTTAATTTTTTTTAACAAATGGATAATTATGTAAATATGATTATAAAGTTGGTATTTTTAATTTCAAGCGTAGATCCCACTATCACCCGGCATCACAGGAAAATTAGAACACAGATTATGATCTGATTGTAAAGAAATTGAAAATTAAATTTATCGGAATTCTTGGATTTTCATCTTCGGCCACAAGTTAAATCTTTACCATCTTACCTACAGGATACCACCGATTATCTCAAAAAGATGAAAAGCTTGAACCCTCTTCCTGATAACACCCTCATGGTCTCCATGAACGTGACTTCCTTGTACACCAACATACCACACGATGACGGGGTCTTAGCTTGTAAGGAACCTGGGGAAAACGGACCATTCAAGAACCCCCTACAGAATGCTTAGTTGAGATGTTAAACTTGGCAGACAATAATTTCAATTTCAATGGAGAACACTACTTACAGGTAATTGACACAGCTGTGGGAACGAAAATGGCTCCGTCGTATGTTAACATCTTTATGGGGAAACTAGAAAAAAAATTTGAATCTTCGGAAACACAGCCATTGTCTTGGTATAGATTTATAAATGATGTTGACATGAAGAGGACAGTTACTGAAGAAAAATTGAACGTCTTCTTCGATCATAAAAACAGTGTCCACCCATCAATAAATTTCAAAGAAAAATCCAAGACTAAAATTTCTTTCCTCGATACAACTACTACACTAAAAGAACAATGTCCACCGATGTTTATTCCAAACCTACTGACAAACACGTATCTGCCACCAAGCAGTTGTCATCCCAAACACAGCCAGGCCCTCCGAGTTAAACGCATTTGTTCCACAACGTCTTGGTGAACTACGTGGTCACCTTCAAAATAGAGGATATACACAAAAACGCATACAAGACGGTTTCAAAAAAGCTAACCGCTTCAGTAGAAACAATCTGTTAGAATTTAAAGAAAAAGAGACCACCAACAGAATCCCGTTCGTTACAACATACCAACCTAGCCTTTCAACATGTCTCTAGTACCATCAGGACACACTGGAAAGAATTTAAAAAACACCGCGATCGTTCCAGACATTTCCCAGAATCCCCAGTTTTGGCGTCCCGACGACCGAAGAGCCTAAAAGACATTCTTGTACGAGCCGATATTACTAGCAAGATGTCTTCATCAACTGGCCAATGTCAGGCTTGTTCAGACAAAAGATGTAAGACTTGCAGCCAGATGATATATGTACAAAGAGCTTTATAAGTCACAACAGCCAGAGATTACAAAATATTTTGCACTGTGAACTGCAAATCAAACAGCGTGATCTACATGTTGGAGTGTCGGATTTGTAATCTACAGTACATTGGAGAAAGTAAGCAAGCTTTCAACAAATGAATGAACGGCTATAGAAATGATCTAACAAGGAAAGACTTTCTACCTATCTGCCAGCACTTTCGGTCGACTGGACACAATCCTGGAGACTTTGGTAAAATGAAAGTTTCAATTATAGAACAAAATTTGAATTGGAGTGATCAAGAAAGGCAGACAAGAGAAAGCTTCTGGATAAAAGAACTAGGTATCTTATATCCAAGGGAAATAAACAAAAAGAAATAAATTTATCTGTAAACTTGGTAACAGTGTATTAAAGATACAGCTATACTAAAGCGCTTTATTTTTTTTCATGAACTTTTTCACTTGTTATGTTATAATTCTGTAAATTTATTTTCTGCCTTGTGTAGTATAGTAGTAGAGACAATTGCAGACAGGCAGTTAATGATGATGCTCAAAAGGCTGAAGAGTACATGTAGATAAGATTTTAAAAGCTGAATGTATTGGAAGGAATCGGGGGAGATATAGGAACATTGGTGGACACCATGACTAACATGTTCTCATACAATACAAAAGAAACAAGACAAAATCAAAAATTAGAAGAAACAAATTGCACCTTTCTGTTGACCTGAGAAGCATTTAAAACATATTTTAAGTTCTTTCCTTGCCAAACACATGGATATTATGCAGCCAATGATAAACGACAAGAAAATGATTTATGCAACCCCTCTTTTTCCTCTGCCCATCCCCTTTTGTCTGCAACACCCCTAACCTTCATTGTTATTTTTTTCTCATTATTTTATGAAATAAATAAACGCAATATCACAATTGTATAGCACAACTGAAACAAAAATTTCACAATCAAGGTAATTTCAGGTGCGGTACATGATGTAGAGCAAAAAGGGGAGAGGAAAAAATGTGGGATGCAATCCATTCTGCATAGACTGTGCCAGTCAACGAAATTTGGACATTTGATTTATGCTATAAATGATGAGAAAAAATGACAATGAAAGTCTTGGGGTGTTGTAGAGAAAAACGGGGGTTGGAACACACCATTCTTCAGGTGCCTGTATACTATAAATCGTGTTTTTTTTCAATGGCTGGACAGAGGGAGAGAAGAGATGAAAACGAGATCAGATAAAAAATTTCTGACTTCTTATTGTTTAGATGGCGATCTTACCCTCTCAAATCTATTGATATATATAACAGGATAACATATAATTTTCACACGTTGCTGTATAGGGCAAAACAATCCCACCCGACGAAAATGCTCAAATGTCCAGTTGAAGGGCTTTAAGAAAAGCTATTCTATCTTTTTAAGATACGTGCTCTGGTAGTTTCCTATTATTACTAAATTAAGAAACTCGAATTTGTGTGTCGCTTCTTTTCAACGCACGATGTAGTTTGTCATCACCGAGTTTGAAGAAGGGGTATTTTTGATGGAAAATATCCAGTTCGGATATTCAGTGCTTCCCGTCGCCCTGCTCTGAAATTTCTTTCAGATCTTCATTTCCGGCTGTCAATTCGGCGTTAAAAAATATTCAATCAATCAACGGGTTAATCTGTAAAAACTATATTTTGTGGTATAGTTGCTTTGCACTTCCAATTTGCATTTAGATAAACCATTCTTAAGTTTGATGTGTGATTTGGACCCGACCTATCCTATACAAGTTCTTACAAACCAATATTCCTTTCGTTCGTCGGCGTTCTTCTCAACAACTACAACTTTTTTTGGCGGTGCCAAAAGTATAAAAAGCAATATTGTATACGATATATAGACGTGTAAAAAAATCAGTGATTTTTGCATTCTATTGGATAACAGATCGTTCACGCAAAGACGAAATCATACATCAAGTAACGTAATATACATTTATCTTGCACAAAAACAACAATCATCGAAAAGAGATCCACAAACTTAGTGATTGATAAAGTCATGTAAAACAGAAGGGCAAAACATAAAAATGGCCAATTAAATTATAGAGTCAAACCTTCGAAGGGGTAAGCTTTCAATCCAGATGTGGTTTCAACTATGCTTAGCTAAATTTTCGCCTGTCATTTATTGGAATAACTTGGGAAAATAAAAGCGAGCTTTGCGAAGCAAAGTGAACTTTACTGTAAAACAATGCTCTTGGCTGTATATTGGTTCCTTGAATGATGTAAGTAAAATAACCACCAAAATAGAAAGAGCTAAACTATCATATATTAATTTAGAAAATAAAAAAGAGTGTAGTAAGACGAGCCATAAGATTACCCTGACTTGGTACAGGCGCATGACTCATGCGGCGGGAAAAACTAGTTTTGTATTTGAAGAACACTTCCTCAGGCCAATGTAGAAATAAATATACACACGAATAACATTCGAAATCATTCCATAAAGATCCAATCTTAAAAACACATAAACATAGGCAATATACCCCATCGTGAATGCAAGCAGGTTCAGGATTTAATACAGAATGACCAAAACCATCAATTTTCTAGTAATTTATATTTCAATAACAAGACACAAGACACGTACACGGTTAGAATAGTAACATTTATACAGAATAGAGGAAAGGTCCTCTACCAATTCAGTTACCAATTAATCAGTATCGGATACTTAAATTTAAATCCTGCAAATCGATTACTAATCTACAGTAGTTGTGTTTATATACAATAAAAACGGACTCGACAAATAAATTCAAACAATTTTCTTCTCTGCGAACGACTTAATTTAGTACGATATTTTGCCCAGTAAGCTTAAATTTGTAATTTAATTCTAAACCTTAAACTTTTAGTTTCGTGCAGATAAAGACTTGCAGTAAGTATATTATTCATAATAAGTAACAATTATTTCTACCATGATATTTACACGACGATTAATTGCGTTTTCTTTCAACAGAAGTAAACAAAATTCACATTTCTTGGGGGAATAAAATCTAGTATTGATTTCCACGTGCATGTATCTGAATGATGCTGTAGTCGGGACCATTAAGCTAAGAGCGGATGGTTAGAGTTTGAATTGGTCCGTCCACTGACTTGCACATCCAATATTTAGCATGAACGGTCTCGCCATTCGAGGGGAGACTCCGTACTCTAGGGAGTCAGAGTTAAATCTTCCGAAAGTTTCTTTTATACGGCATCAAGAAATGTGTAGATGTTTCGTATATTTTATAAACAACAAATAGATAACAGGAAAGGTCAACAATAACATACCAAACAATCAAAGCAACCCAACTGACAGAACGCCGGACAAAAAAAACCCACAAAATAGTACAAAACACAAACATGAACATAACAGAGTGTCAAATATGCTTTTGTTAGACTATTTTTTAATTATTCTCCTTAAATATTTTATTACACGACTATATGGAATAAATCAAGGTTTTCGCAGAGCATAGTTTATTTCACTTTCAGACGTCGATGTGTAAAAAAAATGGAAACTGAGAAAAGTAAAAACCAAGATTGCTGAAAAAGTCGATCCTTTGTCTTTTTTAGGAGTAAATATGAAGACGTAAAACATTTTATCAAGAATACTATAAAGGAAAGTAGTGATACCTATCAATGAAGATAAAACTGAGCAGAAAAAAGGAGATGAATTAGAAACGGCGGAATCCCATTTTCGTGGTAAATGTTAGATTAGTCTAAAATTTGAGGACAGTGAAGAAGGATAGAAGGAATCCATTAAGAAGATGCACCATTCCTTCATTGAATTCCAGAGACAAGCTAAGGGAGTAGTTGGACGGTGGGAAAAGTAATAGCCCTTTCCATTCATATGGCCCGCTATCGTCCGCTCAAAGGATCGAGTTACATTCCACTCCCCATAATATGCTATCATCAATGTTAAAAACAACGATAATAAGTGTTTTGTGCGGTCGATTTCAGCTGCATTACATCCAGGCAAACTTAATTCTGATGGGTCAGTGACTACAAACATTATGTGCGGAATTAAAGTTTGACAAAATACCATTTCCAGTTAGATTAGCAGATATACCTACATTTGAAATGAGAACGAAATTTCGATCAACTTATTTGTATACGAGAAGAACGAAGTGTTTCCTGTTCATTTAACAAAAGAAAGATTTGATCGACAAATCAATCTTCTGATAATCTCGGATAACAAGAAGTCGAACTATTGCTGGATCAAGGACTTGAATTGATTATTTGGTTATCATCAAAGTCACTCTGGAAAATACTATTATGATTGTCCACATGGATTCACCAAAGAAAGACTCCTGGAGAATCACATACCTTTCTGTCAAACATACGGTCCTCAAAAAATAGAGCTACCTATAGACGAAAAATGGTTGTATTAAAAAGACATCAGAAAGCAATCGAAAGTACCTTACGTCATTTATAATATGCATATTTTGAAATTCTGCAACGCCCATTTGTAGGATGTGAAAATGACCCAAAAAGAGTCATCCACGATAAAAACTGAGTGCCTTGTGGGTTTGCCTACAAGGTCGTTGCTTTAACATTGTTTAACATTGTTTAACACCAGCACTTTCAAAACAATATGTTGTATATAGAAGTGTGAATGCCGCAAGAAGGCCACATTTTGTCACGTCTGTAAGAAAGGGCCAGGATATGACCGAGTACGTGATCACAATCATCAGACCGGGAAATTTACATGTGAGTGAACACTACACACCAATTCATATATATTTTTTTTCTTTTGTGTTAAGTAATAAGAAATTAATATTCTTAATCTGACATGTTTATCAATATGTTCAAATCAGTTTGAGGGTTCATGTCCTCATCGATAGAAAGGCTAGTCGAAAGTCTTGCCAAAGAAAGTCCAATTTTGAAGAGGATAAATTGCCTTTATTACTGAGAAAACAACTCTACTCTTATGAATACTCTAATTGCTTTGACAGATTAGGGGAAAGAAAACTTCCATCAAAAGCGGCCTTTCACAGTACTTTATCTGGAGAAGACAAAATGGACGAAGATTGTACACATGCACAACAAATATGGAACACATTCGGTGTCCATAATCTAGGTCAGTAACAGGTGGAATATCAATGATCGCTCACCGAAACACCAAAGCCAACAATCAAAAACTTCCAGACTACGATCCAATACAACCAGACAGTCATGTGATGTATCTGGATGCCAATGATTTATACGGTTGGGCCATGTCATAAGCACTTACGATTTCTGATTATTGAACAATTACGAAATCAACGATCTTAATATAAATGAGATAGACGATACCACTTCTCAATGGTAAATACTAGAAGTCGACTTCGAGTATCCCAAAGAACTGAATGACAAACATAACGAACATCCGTTAGCACCAGTCACAGAGGACATGCTTTTACCTTAGACAAATGAACTGCTAGAAGAATTAGATTTCTAGGGGACATCCGCAGAGAAATTAATCCCTAATCTTCTAAGAACTGAGTTTACCCCCGGTTTTTTTTTGGTGGGGTCCATGTGTATACGGGTGTCTTGCTGGAAGCAGAGAATGTTTACTAATTCGGAGCGCCTGAGTCTACCCCAGGGGTATATGATGCTCATATGTTTTTAAGATTTTAATTGTAGTGCATGTATTGTTTTGGTCGTGTCTTCGTTGTTCTCCGGAGTTTGTCAGTTGTTTAGATTTCCACCCTTTCATGCATTTAGAATATTTGATAAGGATCTCGTTGCGATACTTATGCTTAAACAGACTTTATCTGAACAGACGACCGGTCTATGTCGGATTTACCATACTATATTTGTAAAAAAACGACTTCATTATAATTATATTAAGACAAAATATGGATAAAATTTTCACTTTCTTTTTAACGATATCGATAGGGTCCATGTATAAAGCGGCCAAATATTTTCAATTTATAAAGACAATTTTACAAAAAGAAAATATTCAAAATACATTTTTCTCTTTCTTCGAAATTATGATCAATGAAAAATTAGAGTATGTACATTATTTTTCATTTTCCATTTGAAAATTGCTTCCCATTTTTCATTTTTCAATTATCGTTTGGAAATTGACAACCGAAATTTGCAACTTGATTTTCTCTCTTTGAATCAGATATGTTTTGTTTTAAATCAACCTACAAGTTTATTTTTGATAAAGTTTTGAGAAAAAGATATATGTTGCTAACTTGACAGTCGTCATATGATTTAATTTAAATCTTTTAATGAAGGAAATGTCAATTAAAATATATCATTTTGCTAAATAAAATCAAGGACGTATAACTAACAAGGATTCGTGTCTCGCGGTATCTCGTTAAAATATCGCGTATCGTGAGACTTGTATTTACTCACTACTACAATTATGCGCGCTTCAAGTAAATATTTCCGGTTAGTTACGATAATGTAAACAACTAGAACTCCTATAGTCTCGATCATGATGACAGAAATTCTCTCATTTGTTTTTAACTGAAAAAACTTGGTTTATTATTTTCGATGTTCAAAAACCAAAGAAACAAATATAAAAAAAAATTCTATCAAATATGTCTTACAGGGCCGTTAAAATCGTATAAATTACAAAGTTTTAACATTTTTATTATTGAATAGTAAATGTCTTCTAGAAACAATGATTAATTTGATTAAAACCTTATTTAGTTTGAGCATTTACGTATGCATTCCTAATTCCTGTGATGATTTATAATTAATTATAATAAAAAATAAATTAGTCCTGATTGTATGTTGTTCATTTGATGAGCTTGTGCAGTTTCCTTTCTACTTTTTGACAGATTGTAAGTTGTTTATTTAATGAGCTTTTGTAGTTTCCTTTCTATTATTCAATTTAGAAAGGCTATGACCCAAGCTACACTAAAAGAGTCATTGTCTACTTTCAAAATAACCAAAGCTGATTTGAGAAAATTAATCTTGAGAAATATACACGAATATGTCATAAAAAGAACGAGTTGCAAAATCTGCTATTTACTTTTTGATTTGAACTCTATTAACATGTCAATTTTTTTATCTTGGGACACTGATCTTGATTTGGAACTATTGCTAGGGGAATATACAGAATATAATAAATATATTTATTTGTCTAACTATTTCTCTACTGAAAAAACAACTTATATGACATAACTTAGTAAAATTATAAAGTCTAGTTGTCATAAAACTTTTATTGCATAATCACATCTTTAAAACCGCATTTCTATCCAAATAAAAATCTTTTTCTCAGCTGGGCACCTGTATATTCATTTATCAATAGCACCTTACCTTCCGAGGTTCACCCGGCCACATGACATTTGTTAATTACAGGTGTTATGATTGATTGTATAAACATGGTCTGTTAGTTAGCCTGCCACATAGGTAATTGTTTCAGTCTTTTACACATAAATTCGTACATCATCTACATCATACTACACTACACAAAACCATTCTTCAATTGGCCGACGGGATTTCATAGGTTGCCCCTGACAACTGAGACAGAAGTATAAGACAAATAAAACAAAATATGTATGCTTTTCTGCCAGATAGGAGGCTTAATTTTGCTCAGCATGCTCAAAAACATGTAAGGAACAGAAGACCTTTAAAGTAATATTTGTTAACTATTCCGATATTGACTTTTGAGCTGCAAATGAAAATTAATTTAAGCAAAAGAAAGGCTCAATATCTCATTCATTTTCCAAAATAGGAAGCTCATTTTTTCTCTGCAAGTCTAGATATATGTAATGAAAGGAACAAAATAACTGTAATGCATTTTTATGCAATGTGCATGTACCTTATACCTGCAAACTAGCAGCTCTTCTCTGATAGGTAGATATTATGAAACAAAATAGAGCTGTTAAGAATTTGTTCCTTTTGTAGCTCAATATCTAATCAAATTATCAGCATAGGAAGCTTAAATTTGCTATGCAAGTGTAAAAATGTCATAGAAATGGAAAACAATCATGCAATATGTGATTGTGTAGCATATATTCAACAAGATAGCTGCAAAATAGCATCTCTGCTCTGATTGATAAATATTTGACAAAAAAGATGGAGGGGGCTTCAATAACTTCAATATTTGACTAACCTCTTAACAAATAAAGTTGAAACTTGCTATGCAAGCGTTAAAATATAAAAGGAAAGGAACTCATTCAGTTTAGAAGCGTCTTTTCACACCAAAAATGCACATTTAGCTGCAAAATACAAGGCCATTCTCCATGGAAGTCGCCATTTTGTTTACCGAAAAGGACTGGTTTATATGTTATATTACACGTGAAATACACAACAAAAGACGCTCTATTTTCATATGCAAACGTAAATATTATCTAAAACTTGTAATCTAATACTTGTATACAAGTAAATGCAATAAAATTTTAAAAAATCAATGCAACATGACGGGTCATGCCATCTCGGTCCCAGCATCAAAGGCAGCATCTGGCATCCTTACTCATGATCTCTTATTGTGATGTTTATAAGTGTTTGATGTTGTTTTTATAGTGAAAAATCATTTAATACCATAAAATAACTTCTACTAAATATGTTTTTAATTATTCATATAATGTTTTTATACTTAAAAATTGATGTAGAAATCTCGAAGCCGCGATTCCCGCTGAAGCTTTCCGCAGATCTCGTGTTTTCTCGCAATTCGCGGTATTTCTCGGATATTATCAAGGCGATATCGGGAGTTTCCTATCCTTCTAATATACGTCCTTGATAAAATTAACAACATACTCCGGTATGTTTGAAGCGTTATGACAATATATACCTATAAGTTTACAAACTAATTTGTTTTCGGACCAGTAGCTAATGTAGGCTCACTTATGTTTTCATATTTCCTAGTGAAATGAAGACTTTAACTTTTGTAGACCAAGGCATCTTGGTCCTACTTAGACTTTCAAAACTTCATTAATTTACTTTTGAATATGTTTTATTAAGCTTTTTCATTGGATAAAATATGTAGGTCAATTTATAAATAGGTTTTAAATCCTAGAATTCCACCACAGCGTGTTCTTTTCAAGGTCATTACCTGGGTCTTCCCAATTATATGTCTTGAAATGTAAGTACTTGTAGTTTTGTTATATTTAAAGGTATACAGTTACTTTTAAGGATAAATCTTTGTCCAATATTTTTTTGAAATTACATTTACAGTAATCTTTTGATTTTTGTTTTTGTATTGAAACTTTGATAATATTTTACATCTGTTGAATTTGAATGAATTGTGGATACTGCATTATTCTGTAGTCTTTTATAAATATGTTGAAGTTATATAAATTATAAAACTTAAAGTATTTTCTTTCATTTACGATGCCATAACTTGATTCTCAGTGAACGAACTTTTCAGTTCAGTAATGTCTCCAAATAAATAGTGAATTATGATACGATACTGTTGTTCTGTTAAAATACTATTAAGCATTTTAGTATTTAAGTTCAGTTGATCTGCAAGTCCTATGCGTGAAATTAAGTTGCAGATAGTATTATCTGGTTGTTCAGATTTAAAAGGAGACTTTACTAATAGCAGGGAGGCTTGGACGAATCCAAACCAATCCTTCCTGTTACACTATTATCAATTTTCGTGTTGTTTGAATTGATTGTATACACATTAACTATATCTAGATTATTTTCAAGGCAGGTCAGTTATGATTTGAAAGATTGATAGTCATACCGTAACCCAAAAGAATTGTGACGTGTTCTTATACAGTATAAACATCATGCCAGATTATATAAATATTGCGATGTACACGTATATGCAAGATAAATAAATATACAGAATTAAATAATACGTTAATTAATACACAAAGTTGGCATTACTAACAAGTCATATAATTCAAATACATCTAAATATTTTTTCTAATATACCTTTTCCTTCAGTGTTAAAAGATTTGTTTTGTAGACTTAGCCCATTTCTAAACTCTCTTTTAAATACAGAAAATACATTAATATCTCTTGTTCGAAATTCAGACAGATAATGTATTTTGTGTATTGAAAACATAATTACTGTAAGTAAATAATTAATATCATAATATTTTTTATCATTTATTTTGTAACCCCATATCAAATTCTTCAAAGGTAACATATGTTTTCCGAGTTTAAATTTTTCTAGCAGATTAGATATTTCATCCCAAAACTTATCAAGAAAGTGGCATGTAATAAAAAAATGTTCATAATCTTCTATAATGTTACAGTGATTACAGTTTGAGTCTGGATAAATTTTCGATTGTTTCAATAAAATTTTGTTCGGAAGAATAAAATGTAGGAGTTTCCATCTGAATATTTTTAATTTATTTTCTTTCAAATAATTATGAATAAATTTTAGTATATTTTGAGCTTTATTTTCTATGTTTTCAAAATTTAGTAGTCTCTTCCACTTGTAAAATCCAATTGGTATTTCTTTATCTTTTTCTACTAATATTTTGTAAATTTTATTTGTTTCTAATTTATTTATATTTAGTTTACAGTTATCTCTGTCATAAATATACAATGCATTATCTGTTAGTACATTAGTTTTTCTTGAACAGTTTTCAGCTAATATATCAAACCACTCTTTTGGTATAGCTTTTTTTAATTTTAAGAATTCAGCAATCCAATTTGTCTTTTTATTTCACTTTTGTCTAATAAAACTCTCTGTAATATTTCCATTTTCATCAATAATATCGTTTATGTAAATTATATTGCCGCTATCCAGTTATTGAATAATATTGGTTTTTTCTGAAATTTTATCAACTGATTTCCCCAAATAACTTGTTGGCGGATTAATCTGTAGTTATTTGGGTGTTTATTTTTTTTTAATTATTATTCTTAATCCAAACTTTGATTATATCAAGATAAAACTCTGGTAATTCTTTTATTTCTGATATAGAGTTTACACTATCCAGATTCATTTGTAATATAAGTAAATTGTTTCCAAATTTGTTTAAATAAAATTTTGGTATAACAGTCCAGTTTAAAAATTTCGCTGCAGTTAATCTTTTGATCCAACCTATTTTTATAGATTCTATATATTTTTCAATCCCCCATTTCATTTGTCGTAACTTAAAACAGTGCGTTTTACCTTTTCTGTTTTGTTATTCCATAAAAATTCATATATCATTTTTTTAACCGGTCTAAATACTCTTTATCTACGGTCGAGACGGACGCTAAAAATGTAATGTTAGGAATAATTAAGGACTTAATAACTTCGATTCTCCTTATCATGGTTAAGTTTCTTTTTTTCCAATTAAGAATAGTTTTTGCTGACTTTTCTAGAAGTTTTTCAGCATTTAATTTTTGACACTCTTTTTTATCTTGACCAAAATATATATATACCTAGGCTTTTTACAGGTTTATTTGTCCAGTTAATATTTTCATATTTTTCTTTGCAGTGTTTTGTTCCCAAGCCAAACACCCTCAATTTTAGATCTGTTTAATTTTAACCCTGACAGTGTTCCAAATGTTTCAATCATATTAAGAGCTTTCGAAATATCTGTTTTGATTTAAGGAAAAGAGTGGTATCATCTGCTAGTTGACTAATTTTTAATGTGTGGGTTTTGCCATCAAGTTTGATTTCAAAGCCTTTGAGGTCATGATCTTATCTGATCCTACACGCTAAAATTTCAACGGCAATTACGAAAATTATCGCACTGCATGGACACCCTTGCCTAATCCCACGAAAAATGCTTATTGGTTTTGAAATCGACCCATTGTTTATAACTGAGCTTTTAATATCAGTATATAGAATTTTTATCCATTTCAAGATTGAATTTTTGAACCCAAATTTCTGTAGAGCTAAAAACATAAAGTCCCACCCCAAAGAATCAAAAGCTTTTGAAAAATCTAAGAATAGTAAAGCTCCCTCTATGTTAAATTTTTCTGCAAAATCAATAATATCTTGAATTTGTCTAATGTTATATCCTATATATCTATTTTTAACATACCCGTTTTGATCCCCATGAATAATTTGTGGTAGTATTTTACTAATTCTTTGTGCTAGTGACTGAGCTACTATCTTTGTATTTACATTTAATAATGTAATTGGCCTATAATTATCTAGAGAAAGAGGGTCATTTTTTTATGTATAAGGGAAATAACCCTATATTTTGTGAATTAGTTAACTCCCCTTTTTCAAATGAGAAATTAAATGTATTAACAGCAAACTCTTTCAGATCATCTTGTAAAACTCTACACTTAACCCATCAATGCCCGGGGCTTTATTAAGTTTTATTTTAAATAGAGCTTTTCTGCATTCCTCGATACTTAATAGACCTTCCATGCTATCACTTTCTTTATTAGTTAGTATATGATCAGCTTCTGTATTCATAATGTAGTCTTTGATATAAGATTTGTTAGGGTTTGAACTTTTGTATATATCTTGATAAAATTCTCTTTCAAGTTATAATATTTTTGTAGGATCTCTATGTATCTCCCCATTTTGTCTTTAAGTGCTGTTATTGTTTTTCTTGTTGCCTAGCTTTTTCTAATCCTAAAAAGAACTTTGTATTTTTTCCCCTTCTTCCACCCACTTTATTCTTGATCTAATTTGTGCCCCTTTAGTTTTTGATTCATATAAATTACTTAGTTTATTTTCTAATCTACTGATTTCTTCATTGAAATAAATAGTAACGTCTTCTTGGCATTTTGTATTTATACATTGATTAAATTTTTTAAGTTTATTTTCTAAAATGTGTATGTCTTTAACTTTATTTTGTGCTTTTCTTTTACAGAATGCTATAGTGTAGTCTCGTATCTCTGTTTTAAAGTGATCCCATTGAAGCCCAACATCATTGGTAAGTAATACTTTACATTCATATTGTTTTATTAATTTCTTAATGATGTTTTGATATTCTTTATTTTCTAAAATACTATTATTTATCTTAAAATATCCCTTTCCTCTTTGTTGTGGTCTACCTTTTATCATAAGAGATATTGCTTGATGGTCTGTATGGGTTATAATAGCTGGTCTTATATCAGTTGAATCTATTTGAGTTCGTATTTCAGAACAAGTTAAAAAGAAATCAATTCTTGATGCTTCATTAATATTATTTTTTCGTCTCCAAGTGAATTGTATTTTTTTACCATGTATTTCCCTCCATATATCACTTAACTTATGCGTTTTTATTAAAGATTTTAAACTGGGTACAGATTTTTTCTGTTTAAAGGACTTTGTTGACATATTATGTTTATTATCTATATTAGTTAAGGTGTCATTCATGTCTCCTCCAATAATGACCATCCCTAGGCTGTTTTTAGTTATTAAATCTTTAACTTTTTTAAAAAAGATATTTCTTTTTTTGGGTATATTTGGTGCATAAACATTTACTAATGTATGTATACTATCCTCAACTTCGATATTTAATAGAATTAATCTGCCCTCCTCATCTTGAAATTTATCGATAAATTTAAAGTCTATCTCATTATTAATGAAGATTGAGACTCCTTTTGATTGTGAGGTCCCAAAGCTATGATATTGTTGACCTTTGAATTCATATTCTAAATTTATTTTTAATTTGTCTGTGAAATGACTTTCCTGTACAAATAGGATATTGCATTTTTGATATTTCATCCACATATATAATCGTTGTCTTTTCACTTTTGCACCAAGACCCTGACAATTTAAAGAACAAATATGTATTGTTTTTGTCATATTTTTTTTAAGTTAATATGTTTATTTACTGGTGAGTTAACATTTTTAAGCTAATAATTACCTGTATGACAACAATACAACTGCATGTATTAAATAAATTTAAGTATATGTAAAATATTTGTATTATAAATATTTTAGTATATGAATTAATACATTCTATAAATGAACTATATTTCTTGTGCAAACATTAATAAATAAATTCTACAAGTGATATAGAGCAAAAGAGAATTGTCTGCTTACATCCTTTTTGGTATGATATTCTCAATATATTATTTTGATTCATGATATGCTTTAATAATACCGTTTTTAAAAACATATGTTGTTGGTTTAATAAGTAGCACGTATTTTTTTCTATTTTCAGCTGACCAACTACCTTGACCCTGATATAGGCGTGGCTTGAATAAAAATAGTTATAGAATTCTGTGGAACCAAAATTTTTGTGACCAAGTCTATTCACCGTGACATAAGTGAATTTAATTTGATCGAAACAGGATGTTTTATGTGCGTAGTGAAAGATAATATCACATGGAGTACATTTTGCAATCGTAAAGATTGTTCTATTTTTAGATTTGGAATGTATTATAAGCAGATCTATCGTCAATGGAAATTCCCTTTGTGCAGTTGATAAGTAAGACACAGTTGTTGACAAGTGAACATTTTTGCTTAAACAATACAAATAACTTGTCGTATGCGTAGTCACGCATTTCAACATGTAATGTTCTATAAATAGATTATATAAGCTAGTATGGTGAACAATAAATAATAGATGCAGGTACAATGTTTTGGACATGTTTTTGTATTTACATGTATGAATTTTGATATTTTGAACTTTATCAAATAAATAATCTGTATTGTACTTATTGTTAAAATTTATACATGACTCATAGGAAGGTGATTCAAGTAGAAATACATTCTTTTTTTTTATTTTGTTACATTTATCCATTTCATACTCTCTAGTTTCATGAATACTCGTCACTGAGTGTATGTAATCTTTTATTTCATCACACTCATTTTTTTTTTTTGGATTTTTTGCTTGGGATAAAAATAAGCTAACTGTTATAATTATATACAAATATTTACAATTGAGGACCATGATTGCTTATTTTAATTATTTGGTATAACATAGCTTTACTTTATTGTTTCTGGACTTAAGTTTTAGTCTTTTGTATACGTCCAGCCTCTTTGTGTTTGATTTCTGTTGGGGTAGTTGCATTTCTTTTTCTAGTGTTTTTTCCTGTGGGTGTATCAATATTTTCTGTTGATTGTCCATGGAAATACTGTTCAATGTTTCCTTCAGGTTTATCTGGCTTCTTGTTTTTGTTGTTTCTAGACCTTCTGTTTCTAGTACGGTCGCGTACAGGATCTGGTTGGTCTTTCACATTTTCTTGATTTTTATTTGTAGGTGATTCATTGCGTTGAGCCTGATGTTTACTGAATGATACCATAGAAGTTGATGGCTGAAGTATAGATTGAGATTGGGATACTTCATTGTCTTCAGTATCTGCATCATTGGCATCTGATTGATCATTATTAGAATCTTCATGGTTGCTACTGAAATCCTCCATATAATCTGCTTGTCTATGCCCTGCTTTTTTGCATTGTCGACAGACCCAGTCATTAGGACAACGCATTAGTTTATGACCGGTTTGTAGACATTTGTTGCAGACTATTTTTTGACTGTCTGTATTTTGCCCTACGTGTAGCACTGTGGCACTGTATTTGCCTATAAGTATTGTTCTAGGCAAGGGTTTACTGACTGGGTCACACAATACAATTCTGTCTCCAGTTTGACAATTTGTCAACATTCCGTCAAAAGCGAAGACGTTCTCTGTATGATTTATGAATGACACATCCATAATATTCTAGGGTTCTTTCGATTTGTCCGTCATCCGCAGAACACGGTACATTTTTAACTCGTACTTTTAAGTAATTTGGGTTTTCATTAACTATGATTCGAGGGTTTCGTGTGTAAACATTCACCAGTTTGTCTCGTATTATAAGCCCAGATGTTACCATTATTTCTCTCTCTGTGTCATTGTCGAGGTATATCCTCCACAGACCTTTAACTCTTTGTAGTCCCTTAATGTGGCTTCCAGGACAGATACTGGCATCGATTGTTTTATATAGTTCAATGTGTGTGAGGAACTGATCTTTATTGGGATTAGTGTTTCCAAAAAGATCATATTCTAATATGAATACTGGTTTGACGTCGGATAGTACACTCTCAATTACAAATGTCTTTTGTGTCACCGACGAATATGTCTCACCTTGATTATTATCTACGGCCATCTTGTTTGTGTTGTTTACATCTGGCATTATATTTTGGGTTGTTTCTGACGTTTGCGACATCATTTTAGACAGAAATTCTATTCAACTATGATAATTCACCACCAATAAGTACTAGACATCAAAGCAGTCAATTAAATATCATTTAAACTTCGATGTTTTACAATTTTTCGGAAGGAACAAACAAACCGCCTTGGCAATCGAAGGTCAGATGTCAACATGTTTAGTACACGACATATCATCTTGAGGTACACTACCCACATATCAAAGATCTAAAATCTAGGTTCTAAGACAAAAAAGTTACAGGCTGGACATGATTAGCAATTTATTGACCTTGAGGTCAAAGTTCAAGGTCAACATCCTTAATATGCGACACATCATCTAGAGGAAACCTACGTACACAACAAATATCCAAGGCCTAGGTCTTAAGGCAAAAAAGTTACAAAAATGACCTATTTATTGACCTTGAGGTCAACGGTCAAGGTCAATATTCTTGGTACGCGACTTATCATCTTGAGATAACCTACCTACACACTAAAAATCCAAAGCCTAGGTCTTTAGACAAAAAAGTTGAAGATGATCTAAAATGACCTACTTATTCACCCTAATGTCAAGGGTCAAGGTCATATGTCAACATTTTTGAAACATGGCACATCGTCTTGAGGTGACATATCCACATACCATAGATCTAAGGTTTAGGTCTTAAGACAATAAAGTTATAGGCCGGACACGATTGGCAGCCGCCCAAAAATGACCTATTTATTGACCCTGAGGTCAAAGGTCAAGGTCAATATTCTTGGTACGTGACACATCATCTTGAGATAACCTACCTACATACCAAAAATCCCAGGCCTAGGTCTTTCGACAAAAAAGTTACAGGCCGGACACGAAGATGATCTAAAATTACCTATTTATTCACCCTAAGGTCAAGGGTCAAGGTCATAGGTCAACATTTTTGAAACATTACACATCGTCTTGAGGTGACATATCCGCATACCATAGATCTAAGGTCTAGGTCTTTAGACAAGAAAGTTATGGGCCGGACATGATCGGCAGCCACCAGCCCGCCCGACCTCCCGCCCGACTGCACCAATTCAATAACCGAATTTTTCCAGAGGAAAACCCGGTTTAAAAGTTGACAAAACCGATCGAAAAATCAGTAAGAGATGGGTATGTTTAGGACAACCCGAACTCTTGTTTTATGAATCAAGAGAACCAGTTTCATCTTTCATGATGAGTAGAATGATCTTTTATTTTTTTTCCGTCGTAAAGGTTAGTATTATTTCCACTACCATGATAACAGCTACTGAATATGAAGGTGGATGGATGAATTATTGTTAAATACCCACTGGCAATTATTAAATGCATATTAGGACGAGAACATGTTGATATGATATGAATATGAACCCTGCTTTCTATTAGACAACAGGCTTAGGCATATTTTTAACAAGCTACCGCACGAGGTAACAGTCTACAGGAAGATGTGTCACCCCACCCGGACACATTAAACTGACCCAGAGCCGACTAGTCATTTGCTCTTACTACTTGTTGACACATGCTTGGCATTGGATTGCCGTTAGTTTGACCCATGGGAATCGAACCAGCGACTTTCAGCATTCGAGGCAAGCACGCTACCACGAGACCACCAAGGTGGTCTGAATATGAAGGAAATAATTTAACTGCATCAAAATCAGATTTAATAAGAGGATGGAAAAGGATTTAATTTTTACAGGTTTTTTAAGATTCATTTCCTTTACTTGCTAAGACAAGACAAGACATATACAGTTGACTCTCGTTATCTCAAACTTTTTATCTCAAAACTCCTGATATCTCAAAGTAATGTTTGGGTCCTTAGATTAAACTGTGCACTATCTTCCTCCTGATATCTCAAACTCTTGTTATCTCAAACTATTTTTGTTGGTCCTTTCCACTTTGAGAAAACGAGAGTCAACTGTATTTCAAATCAGCAGGTGTTCAATCACAGGTAAATGTCTATTTTAAAAACATTATTATTTATTTCATAGGTATCACAAACTCAGTTGCTAGTATTTCGTCACTATTGTTGAAGAGGACAAATATACCTAGGGAGCAATCAATAAACGTAATGCATTGGACAGACAAACCCGGGAAGACAATGAACAACCACAATCACAACAGATAAACACTGAAAACTAAAAAAAAAAAATGAACAACACGAACTCCTATAAAAACCAAGAGTGAACCCAGGTGCTCCGAAAGGGTAATCAGTTCCTCCTCCGTATACGGCACCCCTCTTGCAGTTCAACAAAGTCAATCTGGTGGAAGTCACAAATCGGTGGAGGCACATGAAATGTTACGACAGTGGGAACACGTCCAACATCATCTTACATATTGGAACACTGTAACGCTCGATCAGTTCGTGATGAAGACCGTAAAATTTATTGATTCTTAAAATTCAGTGTTATTAAAATGTTGAATTTTGTTGAAACGAAGAAATATATCTCTAGGGCATAGCTCTGTACGTAGAAGGTTTTCACTTTACTCTTTTGAATCTGCTCTTCAATGTTTTGGGTTATCATTTCAACTTTTAAATTTTGAGCAAAATTGATGAGTCGAAAATCGTCCAAATTGGCACAAGGGAATACTTGTATAATATTTGATATGGAAACCAACCGATAAAAACAGATTCTTTAGCAAGTCAATATTTATTTCATGTTTAAGCATACCAAAATTATGTTAAAAAATAGGTTGTTATAAATGACTCGAAGATGCTGTACTGATACCCTTGTTCAAATTAAAGACCACATTATACGAAATCAAAACTTGAAGTAAAAGACGTGAATGCATAGTGTTTATAACATACATTCTATTATATCAATTTTGATGCACTAAATGTGCACATTTCAAAACTTTATGTATCACCAGCAATGCTCAGTTTCGCAGATATTAAAATTCCAAAAAAAAATAACCTAACATGTTGCAGAGAAGTTTCGAATGAATTTTAGTATCAATTCCACAACCGGTACAAAAATGTTATAAACTGAACTGGAGATATCATCAGGTACAAATGTAGTTGAGCCGTTCAGTAGAGACAACCACTGAGCGGATACCAATAGGGTTGCACTGTGTTTTAAAGTTCAACAATTTATGTCTATTAATTAGCGCTGACGGCCGAGAAAGTGGAAGTCCGAAAAATCAACCAAGTACCACTTATGGTAAAAAAGTTGAAATCCGGAATAATACACTAAAGTAAAGATTAATATGTATCTTAGTTCTATATACGGTTGATCAACTTCCATTTATCTTAATATTTAATTTATTTTTTATCACATGAACATATTTTATTTGTGTTACGAATTCAATAAAATATATTTTAACTAAAAGATTAAAATGGTTATTGTACTTGAATGTTTAGAAACCTTTAGGTAAAAAGCCAAAGATTTTGTTTTTGTACTTGCGAAATTACACCTTCATGTAATAAGTGCGATACTAGAGTAGAGTTTTTGCATAAAACTGGTAAGAAAGATGAAAAAGAAATGTATACTAAGAACCTCGTTATTAATTGATAATCAGTTCAAAGTACTGTATAGGGTTAGAAATTATATTATATTACTTGACCCGAAGCAATAAGTTAAAGGTCAAATTCTAAGCGATTTCAAGGAAAATGAGAATTCGAGAGAAAACACAGCAAAAACATAAAACCAAGACACAACCATAGGAGTAAAAGCACATATCTAACCAAAGAAAATCAAAACAAAGACGGCACAAGAACTAAATCAATTACAATATGAACTCCCAGGAAAAACCGGGGGTTACATCATGTGCTCCGGAAGGGTAAGCTCCGTTAACGGCACTCATCACATTGCAGTGAGTAAAATCTGGTTTAGTGAGGGTTAATTCCAGGGAGATGTGAAATCTAACTGACTATATATATCTATTCTCATTTGTTGACTTCTTATCTGTCAATCAAGTCGTTATGATGACCTTAAAATTGTTCTGAAGTGATGATATCAACAAAATCTGAATATTACCTTGTCTGAGAAGTTTATTTGACAATAACTTAGCTCTGTCAAGAATTTCAACGTGCAAATTATATGCACGACAGTAACGAATCAACTGCGAAAATTAAAGCCATCTGTTGGAGACGTTCGTATGTTACTACTAAGAAAATGGAACTTCAAAATTGGGAATTAAAAATCTTCACGTTTATCATAAAGTTTTGATTTCAATCGCCCTTTGTAGGCTATGTACAAATATAAATCTAGGTATAAAGCTAAAAACTTGGTGTGTCAGTGGTCTTCTCCCAGTTCATTGTGGCAGATTGGATGTAGATAATCCTTAAAATTAGGATTATTCAGAGATAGTGCATCATCTATATGTTGGAAATATGTACTGAGCCATTGCCTCCTATTTCTCCTGTGTAGCCCTTGTATAGACTTAGCGTCATACGAAAATAAGAATAGATCACCTAAAAGCGGCACACAGTATCCTCCAAATAAGTCCTCAAAAATTTGCCATCCAAACTCAACAAGTATATTTTCGATTAGAAATTCCAACATGTTATCAACATAGCAGCAATATCAATGGAAGATAGAATAGAAATATGATTATTGATAATGCCTTCCTTCGATACGGTAGTGCGTGTGTAAGTTTTGTTGCCAAGTGAATTTTCAATTCACATCTCCTTAATTAGACAGTCAATGTAGTTAGGAGCCTTGTCTGCTGGTTGAGTGACATAATTGTCAAGAAGGTCTGGAAATGATTTCCTAACATGGGGATCGTTAAAAACACTACTGGTGCTGGAGCTCATAGATGCTCCAAAGCGCGAAATAGGGGCAAGAATTAATAATCTTAAGAACCTGATCAAATCTGATTCTCTACGTTCCCCTCTCTTTTCGCCCACAATCTGTTATAGTTCTCAACTGCATCCATCAATATCTTGTTGTTGTACATCAAGTTGATAGGCTTTTGTGACCTTCTGCAGGGATATCTTGCAATTTAGTATTATTAACTATGTTAAGGTCACCTGTAAAGGATGGCCACCAGGACCGTAATCAAATGGCGAAGATAAGAAGGATCAATTAAGTGGTTTGGATTTAAATTAATTAATTTGAAGATGATAAAAATAAAAAAAGTACTATAAAATTCTAGCCATTTTTTTCATCTATGACATTCCCTCACAAATTTCCAAATCCAAACAGAGTTTAGTCACTATATCAAGCCATAATTATACTGTGCGTGTAAGTGTTTATAATTTACATTATTTCAAGTCAGAGTAAATTTCATGCCATATTTGAGAATTTCCAAAAAGCTAAAAATTATGAAACAGGGATCCCTTTTTTTAAGAATTCATACATCAAAGAATTCATCTCATGTTACATTTATGCAGAGTATTTAGCAGACCTAAACTTCTGTATCATCTTACCTAAAGTTACTGTTATTGCAACGATTTCATTATTATGAGTGTATCTGTTTATTGTCTAGAATTCCACACTGTGGATAAAACATATACTGTTAAAATATGCGCATGAGTGCCTTAAATTTGATTTTAAGAAAAAAATGTATTTAAGATACATTTTCAAATGGTTAAAGTGGAACTAAAACGCTTATAGAAAGTTATTTTCATTTTATAGTACTAAAAAAACGTATAAAAACGCAAAAAACCCGATGAAATTCGGTAACTTAGTTTTCGAGATATTAGCAAAATACTGGCCGATCGTCATTTGCACACCTGAACGATTTGTTAAAAAACTCGAATATTACTAGTCGCCGGAAGTGACGTACTGTGCGGTTCAGATCTTGTACATAAATAGGTACAGGTCATTTGCAAAGTGAAAGCAGATTTAGTTGATTGTTTATACGTTATTGGTGACAACTATCGATTGACAGTGCTTCTTATATATTCACCGACACTTGTTTGATGAAACATTGTACTTAATTTAAATCTACAATTCAACAATGGGAAGGAATTGTGCAGTTGCGGGATGCAGCAACTCTGCAAAAACGGGACATACTCAACACGCCTTTCCAAAAGATGACCGACAACGTAACTTGTGGGTTCGTTTTGTAAAACTAACCCGTGTGGATTTTACTGTGCCAACTAAACACTCAGCCATATGTTCAGAACACTTCTCAGAAGAATGCTATGAGGTTGACAGGTTGAGATTCAAGGAGTTATTTGGTTTATCTGCTCATAACGGCAAGAGACTATTGCCAGGTTCAGTGCCAAGCATTTATCCCAACCAGCATGACCAGTATACATGGTATAGTGACGGTCTGCACCAAAATACTTTTGAAAAAATAATTCTAACATGTCTGATCTTATTTGTTTTTATATACCATGCATATGTCTTTATATATACATCAAATTTATGTTTGAAAATGAATGCATTATCATAATGTCATTGTGAGAATAAGCCTACATTAAGCCTATGCAGCCTCTCCTGTTGAATCAAAATTTTTGAGGTATAACTATATTGTACCTTTACATCATACATAGGGTATATTTAAGGGTATTTTTAGAGTTATTGTGTTTGATTTACACCCCTTCTTTTCAAACCACCACAGTTACCAACATCCTGAACATAGGGCTATTTAAAAATATTATTAATGGAGTAAGTAGAAGGTACATGTAAGGCCGCTTATATCAAATGCAGAGCCTTGTCAGGCATGACTTTGAAAAGATGTAGCCAACAAGCTAACATAAGTTGTAGTACAATAAGAGGCTATTATAGCGAAATGTGTAGCTCCATAAAAAGTTATTCTGGTCCCATGTCCCTCTGAATTTTTTTCTCTTTCTATGAGCATAAAAGTTATACATTTGTAACCATAATAATTTCAAATATTAAGAGTCTGCTGACTATGGTAAAATAATACAATATAGAACAATACATGTACTTCCATGATATAACTACCTCTCTATTTATATAACATGTTCATGATCATAATCCTGATAATGCAGAAAATAATTTGGGTAAAAATGTAGCTTTTTTTAAAGACATTCTATTTCATTAGCAATGTAAAGCTAAAGCAAAGTTTGAATGTCTAATTATTTATTAAAAGAATATGTATTTATTTATTCATTATTTATAAAAAAAATTATATATATGACACTTCCAATCGTGCAAGAAATTTTAATTTCCCCCTAAATAGTATTAAACACCTGTGAAAATTAAAACTAGTTCATGATATAAAACAAATTAGTAAACATGTGGATGGATATTTATCACCTTTAATCCTGGTAATTAAAACAGTTAAAGTTTTAGCACCTATTAATTAACATCCTGTTATGTAGTAATAAAGATCAAACAAAAGTTTTAATCCCTCCAATCAGGTAAATAACAACTTGGCCATGCACCTACCACCTGTGGAGTAAATCAATATACCTGTAACAAAGTCATTAGAAAGGTGTTATGAAAACCAGTTCTGACTGGTATTATAATTCAAATTACACAAAGAGCATAAAGTCCCATAACCAATATTAACCAAATTATAACTCTACAAATGTGGGAATTATTTTATAAGTTGAATAATTTTTTTTTATTAAAATCCATCGAAATCTTTTATTAAAGTTTTAGGTGTACAGTGCAGTTTCTCCAATGATTCTCTACATATTTTTATTATTACAACAAGGATTGTAAGAAATTACTTATCCCTCTCTACATATATGTCTCTGATTAAACTAAGAAATTTATTATATTTTTATAAGAAAATTCTGAAATTTTATGAATCTGTCAATTCAATAAAAAAAAACACATTACAATTCTACATCAAAATCTATATTACTATTCAGTAACTTATATCACTATTTGTAAAACATCTGTTTTAAAACTATCAATTAATATTGTGTCATATATATGCTTGTTTAAAAAAATAGTGTTTGTTTTTTATTCCTATAAGATGGTCTTCCATTTGTATTTATGTTATACACACCTTTCAAAATATCTTTCACTTTCATTCTTTTTATATATATGTATATGGGGGCATTTATTGAAATTTATTGGCTATACTATTATAAATCACTAGCATTGCTGTCTTCATCCATAATATATTCCTTCTGGTCAATGTAAACAAGTTCAAGAGTAGCCCGCACTGTACGTCATTTCCGGTCAATCGGGGTCACTCAGCGAGGAAACCCCTGTTTCCGGAAATAGCGCTGATTGGATTTCCCACAGGTAAAAATAATCCAACTTCACTCGCTATTTTCTCCGTTATTACTTGACCAAATTTCATCGGGTTTTTTGCGTTTTTATACGTTTATTTAGTACTATAAAATGAAAATAACTTGCTATAAGCGTTTTAGTTCCACTTTAAGTTTAACTGGATTTCAACAGCCATTACTTGTCATCTTGTAGAAATTGTCAGCTTTGCAGATCAAAACTAATATTTCTTGGCCTCGCAAAAATTTACAGGTACTCCTGATATTTAAAGTTATTTTTCGTGGGAGAATCAATTGTATTTTAAAGTGATATTTTTAAAAATATAAATTCTTTGATACACATTTTGATGCACAAGATTCGATTTGCCACACTTCAGTTGTGCTGAATGCCTAAAATGTTGATATAAACCAAATCAATTATCTCAAAAGTAGAAGAGCAAGTTCAAAAATACCAAAATGACCAAATCAGTAAACACAAAACCATCTAAGGACAGGGCTACAATAGACAGATACTCCTTAATTATAACAAAATTAAAAATTTTGTAAAAGTAAAATTAAAGCATCAAAATTTTAATAAAAAAGTTTTTGATTGGCGCAATTGTGGTGAAAATTCTTTTATCAATTGGTTCCAGTTGATCCATGTATCTGAGATCTCTACGTAAATATTTGTATGTATATCTTTGCAACTAAGTAACTCTTTTGTAAAAAATACCTATGTGTCGTGGTCATCGGATAGATTTCAGAAAGATCACCTAAGAACAATTTGTGTCACGTTTGACAGTTTTATGTTTTAGCAATTGAAATTAATCTTTATAATTTTGACTGTAAATTGCAATTAATGATGTTAGGAATATGGGAATGAGATTTAATCACCCAGTCTTCAGCAGTCATAAAATACATCCCGATTAAATAATGATTTGAATTTTCAGTACAGGATATGATTAAGTTTTGATTCATCTAAATCGGTTTTTGTCATTTATTGATATCTTCGGTTTAAAAAAAATATTATTTCCTTAATTCCGAAAAATCATGTTTAATTGTTAACCTTATTTGTGCATGCGTTTGTAAAATTTCCTTATTCTCTTGTTCATGTTGTTTTTGTACCTTTTCAGAGTTATATGTAGAAGAAGAATTATTTTTAGCATGTTTAATGAACCCTCTATATTTTCAATCTAAAATATACGCTTTATATCCTGTGTCATGTTTATATTTCCTTGAAGATAAGATTCCATAGTTAGTATGATAGCAGATGTTTCATTGATAAATAATCTATATACAAAAAATAATAATCATAAACAATATTAAAAAATGACCATTTATGTCCAAAACTAAATTTACAGGCACTCCTATCACAAATTGATTTAATAGCACGTGTTTACAACAAAGTGTTAAAATAACAAATGGAACCTAGATCCATATGTACAGAGAGAGCAAAAACCATATTAGACATAAAACCATATAAATTATTAAATTAAGTGTGGTGACATACCGGATCTTTCGAGTGAATGTATATCCGTTATAATATACTAAGTACTTTAAAATTTGATGGTTTTTGCATAAGAGTACCGACCGGCAGTGAAAAACCCAAATTTGCACACCCCACATGTCCAAGGCTAATAACCCATCATTCAAGTGATCTTCGGACATACATGTACCCGGGTTGATATGGCAATATCAGACCGAGTGTGTCACCTCTGTACTTAGTACTTAAGCAGTATTTGATAAACAGACCGATAAGGGTCGCGGTCCGATAAAGATTAGGTCATGAATTAATCTATAAATATTTCACCCAGTGCACAGGAAAGGTGTTATTTCACTCTAGGGATAATAGCCGTCACCAACAATATTACATTTTGTACTATACAAAGGTTTTCACTTAGTAACATAAAAACTTAATCCCTTATATTTTCTCGTTAAATCTTCTGAATACATGGTAATGTCAATGTAATAAACAGAATAACCTATCTAGAAATTCGAATAACAAAAATCTGAATTTCGTGACCAAAAAACATTAATAATTCCCTCATGGGCAGCTCGCGTTCTTAAATAAGTGTGTTGTTCGGTTACTCATTGTATTTTAGGTATTCGAATTTCAAGATTAGTTAGGATATAATTCAACTAAAAATTGATTCCAGTTTTCAAGATTTAGCATTGGATTTGAGGTATAAATGGTGTACCATAGTATGTTTATTTAGATTTTATACTTGTATATATTAAATCTTGAAGGAGGCATCTCGGGTTGAGAAAATCAAAAACAAATCAACCCCAACAAAAAGACCAAACAAACAAACATACACAAAACAACATTGTCTCTCTAAGTACAATACTTTCAATTTCTGAATGGTCTATTTCCTCTCAGTTTTGACCTTTATTTTAATAAATATAACAAACAATATCATGAACGTGTATAACGGCAATCTCTGGAAATATCGTACAATTGTTTTGTATTTCCTGAAAGACAGATGTTTATGGTAAGAATATCATTTATTTCATGTTTTTCTTAATAAAATATTTCCAAAGATAAGAAGTATATTTTCAAATAGTAGAAGACAAATTTAATCAGCATATCGGGCAAGTTAAACAAGTAAATACCAAATGTTGGGCCATGTGTGTACCTATATTTATATATCAAATCTGCTGGAACAAAACACACACTGTAGAAATGTTCACGGCTTTTGTATAAATTTATTATATTCTAAGAATTCATGACAGTTTTAGAGGTTGCATTCATTAAAATTGAGAAGTAATGAAACCAATTACGTACAGTTTGATTTTGAGAAATTGGAAGTTTTACTGGAAGGATACTGTATGGGCAGCCATTCGGGCAAAAATTAACAAAAAATTAAAAACAGACGATAAACTAAAAACAGACGCAAAATCACAAAAAACAGACACAAATTTGAAAAACAGACAAAAAATACAAAAACAGACATACATTTTACTAACAGAAAGACGATCCGGCAAAAATTAACAAAAAATTAAAAACAGACGATAAACTAAAAACAGACGCAAAATCACAAAAAACAGACACAAATTTGAAAAACAGACAAAATATACAAAAATAGACATAACTTTTACTAACAGACAGACGATTCAGTAAAACAGACAAAATATGAAAACAGACACAAATTTTACAAACAGACGTAAACTTAAAAAACAGACACCAAATTCAAAAACAGACGTTTTTAAGTGTTATATATATTTAATACTTCTATATATAAAAGTTAATTATTAAATATTTTTTTTCACCTTTTTGCTAATATAATATGAACCAATTAAGCTGTTAGAATTTTAACAAACATCTATACAAATAAATACAATCTGGTTTAATAAATCAAACATTTTCATAGTAATTAACTTGGACACACAATAATTTTGATTCTGGTTCATTTGACAGGGGAGATAATAAAAAAAACTTTTTAATTTAATACTCAAGACAGGTTTTTATCCTAAAACTTGGAACACAACAAGTCCTTGTGAACAAACGACCATTGTTTATTTAGAGGAGGGGAGAAGGTCCCTGTGATCAAACTTCGTAATCAATTTCTTATTTCTTTGTTTGACCGTGTTAGATAATTACTTTTGTATTTTTATAAAAGAAAGGTGAGATTGCTCAATGCTCTACTATTTATATTATCATATTTATTTTTAAAAAGATTCTTAATCTCTAGTTTCAGGGATTTGACATTATTTCATAGTTTTACAGGGGGAAATGTTTTCCTCTGGGACATGATCGTGTGATGAAACATCCTTTATAGACTGCATACCGATATTAAGAGCATGTTTCAACATGCATTTATAAAGGATGTTTCATCACACGATCATGTCCCAGAGGAAAACATTTCCCCCTGTAAAACTATGAAATAATGTCAAATCCCTGAAACTAGAGATTAAGAATCTTTTTAAAAATAAATATGATAATATAAATAGTAGAGCATTGAGCAATCTCACCTTTCTTTTATAAAAATACAAAAGTAATTATCTAACACGGTCAAACAAAGAAATAAGAAATTGATTACGAAGTTTGATCACAGGGACCTTCTCCCCTCCTCTAAATAAACAATGGTCGTTTGTTCACAAGGACTTGTTGTGTTCCAAGTTTTAGGATAAAAACCTGTCTTGAGTATTAAATTAAAAAGTTTTTTTTATTATCTCCCCTGTCAAATGAACCAGAATCAAAATTATTGTGTGTCCAAGTTAATTACTATGAAAATGTTTGATTTATTAAACCAGATTGTATTTATTTGTATAGATTTTTGTTAAAATTCTAACAGCTTAATTGGTTCATATTATATTAGCAAAAAGGTGAAAAAAAATATTTAATAATTAACTTTTATATATAGAAGTATTAAATATATATAACACTTAAAAACGTCTGTTTTTGAATTTGGTGTCTGTTTTTTAAGTTTACGTCTGTTTGTAAAATTTGTGTCTGTTTTCATATTTTGTTTGTTTTACTGAATCGTCTGTCTGTTAGTAAAATTTATGTCTGTTTTTGTATTTTTTGTCTGTTTTTCAAATTTGTGTCTGTTTTTTGTGATTTTGCGTCTGTTTTTAGTTTATCGTCTGTTTTTAATTTTTTGTTAATTTTTGCCCGATCGTCTGTCTGTTAGTAAAATGTATGTCTGTTTTTGTATTTTTTGTCTGTTTTTCAAATTTGTGTCTGTTTTTTGTGATTTTGCGTCTGTTTTTAGTTTATCGTCTGTTTTTAATTTTTTGTTAATTTTTGCCCATAATACTGCCAGCTGTTGTACGTCATATAGACAGCATCTAAATGGGGTTAAGATTTGGTATTTGATAATGCCATACCAGAAGAATTAATGCAAATTATAACTTCTATTAATTTTAAACTACATTTTAAAACATTTTGTCGTTTTTTTTTAATGTTTTGGTGTTAATTTATATAGGTCTTTTACATAGAAAATAATGCATGGCAAAATCCGTATCACCCCGAGATTTCAATATCAGACCGAGCGATGATACCGTATGTGATTTTGGCATGTTTTATACGCTTTATCATATATTTTAACAGTGACGAAGAATGTCTAGTGTGAAAGAAATGCTTTGTTGCAATTAATTTGTGTTTAACTATGAATGAATAAATACTTGTTGGTTGTGTAATAATAACAGCACATAACCAGAACTGAAGTAATAACACTTTTCCAACGACAACGACATTTCGTCTGCTAAAGTGAATTAAAGTAACTTTACGAGAGGTTCCGTATGAAAAAATTCAAGAAGTCCGAATTGGTGTGCGATACAGGTTTATCCATGCGATAAATGTATTTCTATTTCGGTTAATGGGGTTTCCCTTTTTGGAATTTCTATTTTTAAATTCAGCAGTAGAGTTAGGTGGTTAAAAATATCTTGGGTCTGTTTGACTTGGTGTCTAAAATGCACGGAAAAGTGTTTGGCGGGTATAAGGGTGGGGGTACTATATATATTAAAATATTCGTTTAGTCGGTATCGAGGTGCTCTCAGTAACTTCAAGGTGTTGGTACGTTCTGCTTAGTATCGCGAGATTTATATGCCAAAATTCAACGAAGTTGTTTAGTATGTCCAACGCAGGTTCCGATCATGAACAAAAATCTAATAGTGGCGACGGTCCTGATACAGATTTAACAACTGATGGTGCTATTTCGCTCTTTACTTCTGCTTTAAACAACGCTTTGGAAAAACAAAAAGCAAATTTGATCGAACATTTTGAAACTCGTTTTACCAAAAGTAACAAAGCAACCGGTGTTGACGCAACGGAGTTCACGTTCAAAAGTGAAGGGATAAAAATCCAACACTCTTTTAATGCGGAACGTTTGGACAAACTTTCTTGCATAGAAAATTGCTTGAAATTCAACAATCTCAGCGGTGTCAGAGAAATCATAGCGGAGGAGAAGGAAGTTATCCGAAAGCGCAACAAAATTCTTAAAATAGCTGATAAGCATGGTTGGGATACTGTTCGGGAATATTTGGACAGTCCTTTGGCAGACAATAAGGATGACGCTAGTGATTTACGCGCTGCTATTTCTAGGGCTACTCGGAAAAGAAACGCGAAGCCGTACAACAGAACGGATGTTCAGTTTGGTGGTGTCAGCAGAGGGAAATTTAATCCCAGGAGCTTTTTTCGTGGCCTTAGCCAAGTCGGCGGAGGAGGTTTCACAAACGGAAACGGCAAACAAGAAGTGTCAAAGTGCTTTTATTGCAACCAACCCGGACATTTCGCAAGAAGCTGTCCCCTCAGAGGTGCTCCCACAGCAACAGTCAGCGCCCCAAAGATCCAGGATGCCGGAAAGCCTACACAGTGAAACTGCAATGACGGATAAAGATGAAGTTGAGTATTTTTTTGAAATTAATAACAATTATGAGACAAAATCTGGTCAAAATCTTGTGAATGTGAAAGGAAATTTGAAAAAACATTCTTTGTTTTGGAAAAATGTTCTTCATGCTAATGATTTTATCATGAATGTTATAAATTTTGGGTATAGAATTCCTTTTTCCAGTGACCCCCCTTCTATTTTTCTGAAAAATAATAGGTCTGCTTTACAGCATTCAGACTTTGTTGAAAAATCTATTAAAGAGCTTTTAGATAAGAATTGTATTACTGAGGTAGAACGTCCTTATGTTGTAAATCCCTTGACCGTGTCTGTTAATAGTTCGGGAAAAGAGAGACTGGTTTTAGACTTAAGGCATGTCAATAAGTTTGTTGATAGACAGAAGGTTAAATTTGAAGGGGTGAAAGAGGCTATGTCATTTATAAATTCCAACTGTTACGCCTTTAAATATGATTTAAAATCGGGGTATCATCACCTAGAAATTCATTCGGATCATCAGAAATATTTAGGATTTTCCTGGAAATTTGGTGAACAAGTCAAGTATTTTACTTTTTCAGTTTTACCTTTTGGACTATCATCAGCTGGTCATATTTTTACAAAAACTGTACGGGTTTTAGTCAAATACTGGAGGTCATTAGGTTTTCCAATAGTCGTTTATTTGGACGACGGAATGTGTACTGCGCAAAATCATGAAATTTGTTTAAAAATGTCTGCACATGTACAAAAAGATTTAGAACTTTCTGGTTTTGTAGCTAATGCTGAAAAAAGTGCGTGGGAACCAGTACAATTGATTCACTGGTTAGGTTTCGTATGGAATTTGAAAGATTGTACTTTAGAAATACCAGATAAAAAATTTATAAGTCTAAAAAATAGTATATCTAATATAATTGAAGGCAATACACACTTAACTTGTAGAAATATAGCAAAGATTTGTGGGAAAATTATTTTTATGATACCAGCACTTGGTAATATTTGTCAGATTATGACAAAACACATGCATATGACAGTATGTTGTAGAAATTCGTGGGATGATGTCATTTTAATCAATGAAAATATTTTAGAGGAACTTAGATTTTGGTATTTTCAGTGTGAATCTTTATCTTTTAAGTACATTACACCTATGTATAGAACACCACAACGCGTTATTTTCACTGATGCTAGCCAGTTTGCTGGTGCAGGTTTTATTGCTAATGATGATCAAGTTGTACATTTTATGTTTGATAAGCAAGAAAGAGACAAAAGTTCTACCTGGAGAGAACTGAAAACAGTAGAAATCAATATATCATCTTTAAAGTCTGATTTATCTGGTAAATTTGTCAAGTTGTATACAGATAATCAAAATGTAGTACAAATTGTTAAAAAGGGTAGCATGAAATTAGAATTACAAGAGATTGCCTTAAAGATTTTTCATTTGTGTTTATCGTTTAATATTTTATTAGACGTAGAGTGGATACCTAGAGATGAAAATTCATATGCAGATTATTTGAGCAAAATTTTCGATTTTGATGATTGGGGTGTTTCTCAAAATAATTTTAACTATTTTGATGCATTATGGGGACCTTTCACATGCGATCGATTTGCGGATTCTAAAAACAGGAAAGTTTCTTTGTTTAATTCTAAATATTTTACACCAGAAACTTCAGGAGTTGATGCTTTCGCATATGATTGGTCCGGACATAATAACTGGTTAGTTCCACCTATTCATTTAATTAGTAAATGTCTTAGTCATATGCAGTTGTGTAGAGCAAGAGGCACATTAGTTGTACCGAAATGGAAATCGGCACTTTTTTGGCCTATGCTAATGAATAAGTTTACAAATAATTATAAAAGTTTTATTTTAGAATATAGAGAATATGAAAAACCTATGAATTTTTTTGAAAGAGGATCACACGATAATAGTGTGTTTGCACAGAAACCATTCAACAGCAATGTACTTGTGTTATTATTAGATTTCTCTTATAATCAGTAGTTTAGTACATGCGAAATGTGGTTATTTCATGAATGATGATTATGAACTACGTGTATTTTATACTGCGATGGTCGAATGCCGCAGTTTGTTCTTGTGAACTTTGCTTTGCTGCGATGGTTGAATGCCGCAGTGTGATTATGAACTTTGTTTTACTGCGATGGTTGAATGCCGCAGTGTGCTTATGAACTTTGATTGACTGCGATGGTGAATGCCGCAGCGTGTTTCGTATATTTTTGTACTGTGATGGTATCTGCTGCTAATATATTTGCTAGTTAAAGATGTTTTTGTTATTACTAGATATTCATTATTTATTTTCTATTTTGTAGTCTCAATGGAAACAATTTGAGGAATATGCCAATGATTCAAGATTTGCCAGTATAATTCGAGATTTACCATCTTTCGTCGAGTCCGCCAGATCCGATTCTACTATTAAGAAATATAAGTGCTATTTTAGGAAGTTTCAGCAGTGGTGTAATTCTTGTTCGCTTCAGTGTTTGCCAGCGACGACTACAACCGTTGCGCTCTATATTGGTGGACTCATTCAGCAGGGATCCAGTGTTGCAATTTTGGACTCAAGTTTTTATTCAATAAAATGGTTTCATGATTTTAATTTTAAAAACAATCCTTGTTCAGATAAATTTTTGAATCTTATTTTTGAAGGTGGCAGAAGGTTGTTAAGTAAACCAATTAATAAAAAAGAGCCGATTACACCTGATATTTTAAGAAGTATTGTTTTGAGGTTTGGAGATCCTACTGATTTAAGAAAACTGAGAATAGTTGTTTTATTTCTTTTGGGGTTTTCTGGTTTTTTGAGATATAGTGAATTGGCTAACATTAAAATGAGTAACATAAAATTTTTTGATAGTTATATTAAGATTACTATTGAAAAGAGCAAAACTGATGTGTATAGAAGGGGGAATTCAGTTATTATAGCCTCAACTGGCACCAACATATGTCCAGTGGTTTGGTTAAGAAAATATGTCGATTTAGCAAATCTAGAATTGAATTCAGATAGTTATATATTTAGAGCATTGTCCTTCTTTAAATCCAAGGGTATTTATAAATTATGCAGGATGAATGTCCAATTGTCATACACTAGAGCTAGGGAGATTTTGTTAGATAGTTTAGCTGAGATTGGTTTTGACAAGTCGAAATTCGGACTTCACAGTTTAAGGAGTGGTGGTGCTTCGAGTGGAGCGAATCGAGGCGTCTCTGATAGATTATTGAAGGCACATGGAAGATGGGCCTCTGATAAAGCCAGAGATGGGTATATAAAAGATAATGTAGAATCTCAGATGGCTGTTTCGTTGAATCTTGGCATATAAATCTCACCTTTTTCCTTTGTTGATATCGAAGTTACTGCGAGCAAACCAAGCCTAACTCATATCTTGTCTCTTATTTAGCCATTTATATAGACTAGAAATTATTTAAATTCGGACGATTTTAAGAGGGAGAATTTAAATGTATTTCTATTTCGGTTAATGGGGTTTCCCTTTTTGGAATTTCTATTTTTAAATTCAGCAGTAGAGTTAGGTGGTTAAAAATATCTTGGGTCTGTTTGACTTGGTGTCTAAAATGCACGGAAAAGTGTTTGGCGGGTATAAGGGTGGGGGTACTATATATATTAAAATATTCGTTTAGTCGGTATCGAGGTGCTCTCAGTAACTTCAAGGTGTTGGTACGTTCTGCTTAATATATTTTGTTGTTTTTCTTTATGTATGCTATATAGTATTGATGCTTATATGTTGTATGTATTTAGTTAATAAAAATTTGCTTTGCACAGAAAATAAGTTACTGCGAGCAAACCAAGCCTAACTCATGTCTTGTCTCTTATTTAGCCATTTATATAGACTAGAAATTATTTAAATTCGGACGATTTTAAGAGGGAGAATTTAAAGGTTATTTGATAAAGGTTGACCGAGAATGTATGTAATACAGATGGAGCATCTTGTGCTTTATTATATATGCAAAATGACTGTATTTAGTACTGAATATATGATAAATGCATATAACTGCTTCTTGATATTTATTATCACTATATATTCATTATAAACTATTTTTTCTTTTGTGTTTAAGGATTATTTTTTATGACTTAATTTTCAATTTTAACTATTGTTTTTTATCCTTTGATTTTTCTCTTTTGTATTTTAGCAAGTGCAAGTTAGAATGCTGATTTTGTTTTATTTATGTATCATACAAATTCTAGGTAAATATATATTTATTTATCGATCATCAAATATAAAACGTTTTGCAGATGATGCATCCATATACCTTATTGTTGATCACGACGAAAATCTTGCATCTGAAAAACTAAATACAGATATTGATAAAATCCATCAATGGTTAGTTAAATTGGATCCTGATAAAACTGAAATCATGACAATCTCGAAAAAATTACATAAGCTTCATTATCCCCCAGTTTATATGGATAATGTACTTATAAAAGAAGTAGAAACACACAAATATTTAGGCGTAACCATCTCTGAAGACGGTAGTTGGATATTAATCATATAATGGTCAAAGTGTCATCACGATTATCAATGTTATGTAAGGTTAAATTTAGATTAAAACGAATGCATTTACAATTTATTTATTTTTCATTCATTAAAATGCTATTATAGTATGGGATAATATTCTCGAATATTTAAAACAATCGCTAGAAAATCTCCACCTCGAAGCTGCTAGAATAGTCTCTGGCGGTACAAAAGTATCTTCAAAGCAACTTTTGTATGAAGAAATAGGCTGGGAAACCCTCTCATCTCGAAGGAAAAAACATAAACTCCTACAATGTCACGAAATGGTTCATACAGAATCCTCAGAATCTTTGAATTCGTTAATCCCCCAACAATATCTGAAACACACCAATACAATCAATACTCGGCGGAAAAATAAAAGTTATTATCAATGGTAGAACCTCATATTACCAAAATCCGTTTCTACCGTCTACAATCAATCTCTGGAATAATCTTCGGATGGAAATACGCGAAAACGCATAAAAAATAATTTTAAACGCTAAGCCGAGATTTAAATAGAGTTCCAAAATATTTCAGTTATGGTACTCGAACGTTAAAAATAATATGACAAGACTTCGTTTACACTGTAGCTTGTTGAGAGATCACGTATTCCAAAAATAAACTGTAATTGACACTAGATTATGTTCATGTGAGAATATAGAAAACATAGATCATTACCTTTTTTCTTGTCCAAATTATACATATATAAGAAATGATACTATATCTAATTTGAATAATATAGATATTCGGAAATAGTTTACTTTGTGAGGACGAACACAAAATAATTTTTTTAACACAGTTAATCAAATCGATTTGATTAATATTTTTTCATGTTCTGACGAGGCATATCGCAATTCTGATATTAAATTCTTGGCACAACGTACATGTAGCATCACAATTCCTGCCCTATTCAGATTAATTTGGACCACTGCTGGTGTATACTATTGGTGTTCATTATTACTGCTAATTTATCAGATAGGGAGACAGATTTATATAAGTTTGTTTAAGATTGTTTCTGATTCCCTTTGATGTCTTATAACTTATGTCTTTATGTATTGTATGTGTCTTTGTTTTTCTTGAAATAAAATAATCTTTACACTAAATTTAAATTTTAAGCTTTTGTGTGTTGAATTATATTTTACATTTTGGTTAGCACCCAAAAAACTTCTCTTACGGAAAAAAATTATTGTCAGCTGCTAAGTACACTGATTAAACCGGAGCTATGACTCGTTCGGATAAGGTTCATAATTAAAAATAAAAAGGAATTCATTATTGCCCATGAACAATCTCTTCCTGAGATGAGGTAACAATATAAAATGAAAATAAATAAATATATTGATTTTATATAGAGAAGCAGTAAATGTTTATACATGTATTATATGGGTCTTATTCAATTGAAATGTAGACTTTAAGCAGAATCTTGTACAGTTGCTACCAAATGGAAATTAAAAAAAAACCGAAATATTGAAGCAAAATTCATTTGGTAGAGTTTTGTGCAATTCGTCTGTGTCAGATTGTTCCGTGACCCATAAAAATATGATGTATTTTGATAGTTTGACACGGTACATTTGACAATAGGAAATGTATTTTCGCTAGGATAATATACATATACAACAGTTTCCTCATGTTGACGTTTTTAGACCTATCCTTAAAAATGGAATAACAAAAATGTAATTAAAATCCGAAAGAGACCAACATAAGATAATCTCTATCAAAATAAGAAAGTTTATATCACCCACAGCCTTAAACCAATACCGAAAAATTTAATTTTTCATTTTTGTATTTTATTTTCTTTTATTTATACTATTTGTCATAAAATGGAATATTAAACGGAATTTTGGCTAAGGTTCTGTCAGAGGTAAATACATGATCCACCATAAATAATTTCAAAAATACAGATTTAGGGTAAAATACAACATAAAGAACAGTATGTAATCTTCCATGTTTCAGGGGTGGTCTATACCAAAAAAGACGTTTATGCCAGTCTTGGGGAAACAGTTACTCTGGAGTGTGAGGTATATTCAGATTCATCAATCCAGTGGTCTTACGAGAGCAATACATCTATACGTATATCTGATGGAATGAAACTCAATCCAAGTATTCCAAGCAACAAGTTTGTTTTACTGCGTAACAGATCAGAGGAAGCATATGATCTACAAATAAACAATATTAGCATAGTTGACGAAGGACTGTATTGGTGTTTTTATGCGAATACAATACGTAGTTCGTTCTACAATAAAGTCACCATGCTAAACATTAAACGTAAGTAAAGTAATAATTGGATTATAATGTGTGCAAATGTATCTTAAAATATAAGCATTCGATTTTTTCCGCGTTTACCTTATTTGGGTATTATTTAATGCATGTTTGTGGGGGGGGGGGGGGGGGGGGCGTAAAGACATCTTGGATTTTTTATCCTTGTGGTTTTACAAGTTTTGGGATATAACGTGTTACATTTCTAAAAGAAATATACAGGTGTAAAAGAAAGTAATGCTGGAATTTAAGAATTTAAAGCTAATGCAAATAACTGCGCCTTAGTACTAGTTAGCTGATATTAACATGTAAATATGTCTTAAATAACCAAAACATTCGAACGCATTATATTTTAACTTGCAAATGGATAAATACTTTCAAGATACTATCATAAAAACTAGTACAAAAATCTTCACGCATTTAACCCCAAAAGGAAAGACTGATGAGTAATCGAAGATGTCTTTTGATAAGTATCTTATGCCATTAGTCTGCAAATTTAGTTAACCATATTGCTAGTTATTCCCAGTCGCAGAGTGATGGATAAACTGGAATACCCAGTCCGTGCCTCCGTCATTCTGTAAGTCAACTAGCCGGTCGTTCTTTTTCTGAAAGAGTTATTGCCATTTGCATATCTTATTTTCTGAATACCTTGTTTACCCCACTAGTCATTCATTTTGTGAATATTTAGAATCATGGTTCGGCATGATCTGAACATACGCATATTGTAAGAGTTATCATACTTTTCATAAATTTTATCTGAATACATGGCTTATCAGTACGTGACGTATCCATATTTTGGCGGATTTTTTTTTTTAAATATGTAGCGATAAGACTGGCATAACCTGAGGATGCGCATATGAGACCGATTTAACAGTTGATCGAGTTCTGAAAGAGATATTTTCCTTTTCATACATCTTTTATTTAAAGGTTTAAAAATATTAAATTTAAATCAAAATTAACATGTTAATCTGGGAAAAAATTGTAAGGAGCCAGTTTTCTTGTTAAGGGGATTTCCCATTGACATGTACCCATAATAACTGAATTTCATTTGATACTGTTGGTTGTTTTATTAAAACAAATATATATTCAAGATTAACTTTCCTAAAGATCTGTTTTTACAATAAACTAGAGGCTCAGAGGGGTGAGCCTGAATCTCTTGGCATGAAAGCCGTTTTTATTGATGTACCTCAAGAGAGAAGTCACTTCTCCCTATCATTATGAAGTGTGGTAAGCCTTAAGCTTGTAGGGACCATATTTTTCTGCATCAAGGTCCTTCTAATTACTGGTCAGTATATTCTAAAATTCAGCGGATCTGCAGAAGATTTTTTTCATGCATTTCACTCAGAGTCTTATGTTAATCTAAGTCCTCTGCTGGTGGCCATCTTGAATGTGGGATTGGCACCAAAGTAACAACACTTAGTCAGCACCTTATGAGCCATATTTGGTTTGATTCATTCTGCAGTTCTGTAGATTTTTGTTATAAGTCATAGACACTTTCTGTCAAGTTTGACTCTATTTAAGCCAGCGGTTTAAGGGAAAAAATTTCTTTAAATCTACCAATCAGAACAATGTTTGTGGCCTGATCTGGACAAAATGAGGAGACTTTGTAAAACACCTCCCACTGATGCTTCCTGTCAAGTTTCGTTCCATGATTTCAGAGGAGAAATTTTTTTTATACCAGCCAATCAGGAACAAGAACTGCCCATGGCGACCATATTTGTATTCCGATCCGGACGAAATGAGGAAACTCTGTAAAGAACATCCCGTAGATGCTGCCTGTCAACTTTCGTTCCATTTGGCCAAGCAGTTCCAGAAAAAAAAGTTTAATCCATCAATGAGAAACAAGAATTGCCATTACAGACATGTTTGTTGCCTGATCGGGACGAAATGAAGAACTTTGTAATGAGCATCGATCCCATAGATGCTTCCTGTCAAATTTCGTTCGATTTGGCCAAGCGATTACAGAGATTTTTTATATCAACCAATCGGAAACAAGAACTACACATGGCGGCCATCTTTGAATTCCGATCGGGACGAAATGAGGAACGTTATGAGGGACCTCTTATATATGCTTCCTGTCAAGTGTTGTTCCATTTTGCCAAGCAGTTTAAGAGGAGAAGATTTTTAAAACTCAGCCAATCAGAAACAATAATTTCCCATTGTGGACATGTTTGCTGCTTGAAATTAGCAAATTTTATAAAGGACCTCCCATATATGATTCCTGCCAAATTTAATTGTATCTGGCCCAGTGGTTTCAAAGAAGATTAAAATGTGAAAAGTTAACGGACGGACGACAGACGCCAAGTGAAGGAAAAAGCTCACATGGCTTTTGGTGTACATGGCATTTAAAAAAAATCTGCCTGCTGAAGAATCATTATCACAAAGATCAGGACCTCCGGGATTTTGGTCTCCCATTTCGCAAGATTTACATAGAAGCGACTTCCTAGGCAATACGTTTTAATTAAATGGTCAGAATTTCATACACCTCGGGGTTTCATTACTGGATTTTTTTCATCTTTATTTTCTTGCTTTTTAATATTTCTGAGATTTCAGAAAATCAAGATAACAAGAAAAAAAAAGATGCATGTATATGGACCCAAAACGGCTGATGCTAGTTCATAACAGATACTAATTAATTTTTCAGTGTTTAACTTTACCCTCTGCTGAACATATATAAACTCAGTCTTGATTGAAATGAAGGCAACATACTTATCTTTTTTAAATCTTGTTATCTTGATTTTGCTTGAAATACAATTCTTTGATACCAATTTTGATTACAAGATGTGCAGATTTATATTGTGTTCAAGATCTTAAATGTTAAAAACCACATCAACAATCCAGAGAGTTGAAGAGCAAATTCAATAACAATGTAAGGATAGAGCCATTAACGACGGATTTAATTCTTTTCAAAAATTTTACTATTTTTCAAATCAAATTTTAAGTTTTTTCAATTTTGGGCTAGTATATCGAAATCCTAGCAACTGATACCATCGGGGACTCGAAGTCAACAAGCAGGCGCATCGACTCAGTGGTATTATAGAATTCTTTGATACCAATTTTGATGCTCAAGATGTGCACATGTGGTCGATTTACGACTTAATATGTTGTGCTCAAGATCTTAAATGTTGAAAACCAAAACAAAAATCCAAAACTTTGAAGGGCAAAATTCAAAAATGCAAAAACGACCAAAACGTGTAAAGCAAATACCATTTTAAAGACAGAGCTATGCACGAGATACTGCTTAGTTTTTACAAATTTTACAATTGTATAACAGTAAGTTTCAAGTACCAATTTCGGGCTAGTACTGACTAGCAAATGAGATGGGGATACCCTAATGGTAAATATTTAGAAGCCCCTAAAGGGGGATTTATTAAGGGACTCCTAAGGGATATTTTCATGGAACATTCTAGAACAACAGTTTCTATTAGTCCTAGACACTTCAAAATTTATATGAATGTAGATCTATATGTATGTCAAACGACGGGCCCACATGGTAAATATTTAGAGGCCCAGGCGGGGAATTTATTAAGGGGCTCTTAAGGGATATTAAAAAACAGTTAAAATTAGTCCTAGGCACTTCATATTTTACATGAAAGTAGGTATGTATTTATAGATGAAGAATCAACAGTTTATATAAACAAGGGGCGCACTTGGTATTGCATGGGGGAGGGCAAGAACAGGGTGTGTATGGTGAATATCTAGGACATTTATGTTCTGCTTATTTTTCGAATATAGGTTTGTTTATTTGAATTATTTAATGAAACTCAAACAAGGGGGGCACATGGTCAATATTTAGAGTCCCCAAAGCCGGAATTTATTAAGGGGCTCCGGAGGGATATTAAAAAAAACAATAAGTCTTCCAAACTCGGTTTTGGGCGACTTATTTTCTTATAAAAATAAGTCAGCCAGGCGGCTTTTATGTCTTGCTTGCAAACACAGTATTACTAGTTTGTATTTACATAAAAGCTAAGACAGAAGTCAGACAGCCCACTAGTTCAGTCCTTTAATGTACTTTTCGCTGTATAAATGATGTATTATTTCTGAATAATCCTAACGTTAAAAATAATCTTCATCTGTAAAAAGACATATAATAAAGATAACAACTTCACTTCAGCTGCAACCCTAGATTTGTACTTAACATAGACGACAAAGGATGACTGAAATAAAAACTGTATGACAAATGTAATGATTTTAACTTTCAAATTGAAAAATTCCTATTTCTTAGTGCATGTAGTAACAAACAAACATCTACAGTTTATGACATTTACATTTCACATTGCAGTTGATTCGTTACTGTAGTGTATGCAACTTGTAAATTTCTTTTGATAAATGTTGAATATTTGGGTAATCTTTTCTTGCATGGGGGAGGTGCGGTATCACTGTCGTTTCCAAGATATGATTTCCTAATATTGCAGCTAACAGATTATAAACACCATTTGTGTATTTAATGTCCATACCGAGAAAATCAAATATATTTGAAAATTTCATAAAAATAATTATTAGCTTTATGGTTTGACAATAAGTATAGAATATGATCTTTTTAATTTACAGGAGCACCAAGTCATCCGAGTATTTTGAATTTAAAATCTGACAAAACAATTAATGGCACTGAGAACGAAAAAATGTCATTATCATGTTCCTCGGATGGAGGGGTACCAAAAGGAAGGATATTCTGGTTTGATGGAAGAACAGAACTGGCAATTTATTCCAGTCATAAGGAAGATAAAATATGGGCCAATTATTCCTTTATACCTAATCGACAGCATAATGGAAAGACATACACTTGTGTCTTAGAACATGAGTTACTCAGGCTTCCTCTGAATGAATCGGTGAATCTCAATATTTTCTGTAAGGCATTGATACTGATCAATAAACCTCAATGCATGAATTAATTTGCATATTGTTACAAATTGAATGTAATCAGAGCATGTATAGTTCGAAGACATAATAATTTGACATCTCCTATTTCTCTCGTAGGTTTTCTGTACAAATTCAAATATTTTCAAAATGTATTGTGAATTCATTTCACAACCAATTTTCATGACATTTTCACCATCACAAAGAAAATGGTTTTTAGCTATTTTGTATATTATGTATATTTTGAATTTCAATGTTGTAATGATTTAATCCTAGCTCTAGCTTACGAAATGTCTGAGAATACACTTCGAAGCTGTCTTAATTTGGTGTCCTAAAGTTAGGACCAATTTTGAGACTTATCATAATTTGAGACACGTATGATAAACCCACTTAGCACTAGGACTATCCTAAGATAGTCTTAAAACGTGTCCTGTTCGGAAGTGTTGTTTTTCTTAGCCTACAGGAGCATGATACGTTGGGACTTTGTTTTAAGTAAATATTTTATTTCATATCTTGTTGAGAGCTACGCTTTAATATAGCCTTATATAAATAGTAGTTTAGACAGTTTTAAATATTTTATTAATTGCATATCCTCATGTTTATTAACATGTTTAATTTTATAAAATGCTGAAGCATAATTTGAGAAAATATATGTTGTCGGAGGAAAATGTACTTCTTGAATTGACCTTTAAATCTTATTCGATACTGTATTTAACTTTCAAATATTTATAAAAAAGTAGTCAAAATATGAATGAAAGGATATGGTGTATTTTCAAACATTTACCAACAATTCACTAGACTAGCTCAAGCCACATACCATGCATCAGAATATTTGGTGTAAAAATGTAAAAAAAAAGTCGTAGGGGCACATACAGACAAATGCGGGGCTGTTTTATTATTCTGGAGATGTTTGCGTTGAAATTATTGTATGTTTTCAGATAAACCCGTTGTTCAAGTGTTCTCCGTTCCAACAAATATGATTTTCCCTGGTCGGAATGTTATCTTGTATTGTGAAACTAAAAGTAATCCAATACCAACAGAAATCATTTGGAGAAAAAATGGATCCTACGTTTCGTCTGGTTCAATACATGTGATTCAGAATGTAACCAAAGACTATGGAAGCAACTACAGTTGCACTGTAACAAACAGTCTGGGGACTGAAAATCAGAGTATCTCATTACTGGTGCAAGGTATATTGTATAATTTATGTATATGTAAAAAATATATGATATCGTGTAGATCTTTTACAACTGGAAATTGGTATACCATTATATAAAAATCAAATATGAACAAACTAGTTAAATTAAACCTTGATCATAAATAATTTGAAAACCAGAAAATATATTCTTCATAAATTACCGAAGAAGTACAACAATGTAATAATAACGTTACCGTTATTACCTGGGATATTAAATGATATTTACCCAAGATGGTTGTGAATATTAGATCGGTACATGGATTAAATAAAAATCCGATTCACATTGAACGTTTTTCATGCATCGATAATATTTTCATTTTATTTCTATTTTTTTAGCATTAATCACTGCTAATTGACATAATATGTTTTTTATTATTAACACTCAGTTGAAAATATTTCGGCACTGGCATAGCAGTGAAACCCGGAAATTAATTGTTTAAGTATTTGGAACTGTAATCCATCATGAAATGATGTGTTGTCTTGTTTCTGCCTTTGGTTTGCTGCGTTACAATCTTTCTTGTTTTGGCTGGCCCTGTTTGATTTTTAAGTTGTATTAGGTTACATTTAATTTTTGTTGTTGGAGGGAATACTTGTAGAGCATAGAGATGACAGAGCAATGTACACCTTTTGTATTTTTTTAATCAATTATAGAACAGACATGATTTAATGAGGTTCCAACGTATTTTAAAAACTCCCTTACCATATTCTTGAGTATCTAGTAATTGTTACTAACAGCACTGAGCATTTGTTTTTATTCGGTTTTACTTACTATTCTAATTATAATTATTTTTATTACGACCAATCATTTCTTTTTTTTTCTGTTTTACATTTAGATGCTTATGTAACAAATGTGCCAGATGCAGATATTACTGAAGGTTTGAAATTAAATTTCATTTATTTAATAGTGTTATAAGTCGTTAAGTTAAAACCATAACATAGATATAAATAAATCGTAAATATTTATCGGCATTATAATTTATCGGTGAAGATGTCTATCGATATTCATTGAAAAAGAACCAATACATCCACGATAAATGATTATCTCATATTTTTAAAATCAAAATCTGCATATTAAAATTTCACGAACAATCGATTGAATGTAAAAATAAAAAAAATTCAAAAGAAAGGAAGGAATTCACAAAATTCGTCCATTCGTAATTACAGAATTTGTCCGAGTTTGATTCCACATTTGCATTTGTACATTTTATACTTATTTACGTAATCTAGTTAAATAACTACTATAGCCAAAAATATATATGTTAATCTAAATGAACTCCCTGTTCAAAACGTCCCATCATTCACACACAACTCTTAATGTTAAATATTATCTAACATACTTGTCAAAGCGGCATTAAAATGGTTATAAACTGAAAAGCTTTCTTATTTCTCTATATACCAGTAGGCATCTTCAGCTAGGCGCAGAAAAACTGACACTGTCGTGCAATTAACTATGAACCTGACCATTAACAATATGAATCAGACAAAGGGGTTTCCAATAAATTCAACATATACTTTTAGATGAAATAACTTCTTAAAAATGCATCTTATGAACAAATAATACTCATAGATTTAACTGATGATAAAAATGAATTCTTTATTTTCAACTTTTTTAAGATGTAGTTGCGTCGCTAAGTTTAAAAATCCCGAGTTACTATCCTTCAAGTAATGATATTAAAAGAAAACTGATTGAACTTTTATATTAGAAACATATCTAGTACATGTGACTGTCTAATTAAGGTCTTTCCCTTTCCAAAGGGAAGACCTTACTGTATTTCTTATGATTATTTTTTTTTCTGCCACAGATGGCAAAAAAGTGTTGCGACGTATCATTTCGAAACTTGGTACCATTATTCGGTTAACTCTGACTCGCTCTGACCCTGCGAAACCGATCTGTTTTTAGTAACAGAGTTATCTGCCCCGCTACCAAAAACCTTGTGTACAAATAAACTCAAAAACCATAAAGGATATCAAAAATCTAAAGTGGGGAAAATGTTGTCAGACTCATGGCCATGATTTGTCATGCAAAAAATTTTTTTTCGATCCACTTCCTGGTTACGCGTTTTTGAGTCGAAAAGTGTCGCGACGCGTCAAATTTTTTTTCTTCAAAACGGTTAGTCCTAGGAACTTGGGACCTTCACTTATCATCCTAGGTGACATATGTTGCATCCAAAATGTCAAGGTGAAAGGTCAAATCTCAAGGTCAGAGGTCATATTACACTTTGTGTGCAGTATATCTCATGAACCATAAAAGATAGAAGCAGACATTAAATGGGGAAAATACTCCTCTCATTTAGACCTTTATTTGATATAAAGGGTCGAAAACTGTTCGACAAACCGTTTTCGAGTTATGGCCCTTGACGCGTTTCGGCTAATTTGTTTTTTGCTTATAACTTTTAAGCCGTCAGAGATAATATAGTAAACATATGGGTTTTTTGTGACCGTCATTGCGAGTATTTCAATTTAAGACCAAAGTCCAATGTTTACGGGTAGCCATTTTCAAAATGGCGGACACCGTAAACAGTTTTTATGAAATAACACTTAAACCATACAAAATTGAAGTGGACAATACATGGGAAAAATGTTCATCATGTCGAAATCTACAAAAAATGCTTCAAGTGCGAAAGCGTAAAACTTATCGTTTTTGAGTTAATGCTCTTGATTCGTATTTTGAAAAATGATTTTTTGTTTATAACTTTTTAACCATAAAAGATAATGAATAAAACATAGGGTTCATTTGATAGAGAATTAACAGACCTACAATTTGAGCCCAAACAGTACATGATTCGGTTGAGTGTTTTCAAAATGGCGGCCAAAAACATATTGTAAACTGCGTTATTTACCAATTACTTTTAAACCGTTACAGATTATATAGTAAACATGTATACTTTTTGTGTTCAGTAAGAAAAGAGCTTCAATTTAAGACCAAGGTCAAATGTCATATCTCAAGGTCACACCTTAGCAACAAGAGTACCTTACCAGAAACTCCTCTTTTAGATTAAAATTGTCAGATTACCCCATGTAGAAGAGACCCTTTTGGCCCTAAGGGCCACGTGAGCGATTCAGGCTCCTGGGAGCCTCTTGTTTAAATGGTTGCAGATATCAAGCTGATTTTTGGTGTGAGTCTACCTTGATGAGTTACAGATCAAGTTTACGTTTCGTTCCACTCCGATAATTTTATCAGAGTTATGCCCCTTGGACTTGGAAAAAATTTACTAAAATTTCAGTTTCCCGCACTTTTTTAAACAAATTCTTCCAGATATTGAACCAATTTTTGTCTCGCCTGCGAAGCAGAGCGGGACATAGGTGTTACTTTTCCGGCGACGGCAGCGGCGTTGACATTTGTGTTAAGGTTTTATGAGCACCGCCATATCTCAAGAACTATAAGTCCTAGGTTGATGAAACTTGGTATGCATATGCCCCAGTAGTAGCTTAGCACAGTTGCATCCCCATCTTTTGACCTTGATTTTCCGGTTGAGTGACTTTGACAACTTTCAATACATATAATAGCAGTGTTAAGGTTTTATGAGCACCTCCATATTTAAAGAACTACAAGTCCTAGGTTGATGAAACTTGGTATACATATGCCCCAGTAATAGCTTAGCACAGTTGCATCCCCATCTTGATTTTCTGGTTGAGTGACTTTGACAATTTTTAATGCATATAATAGCAGTGTTAAAGTTTTATCAGCACCTCCATATCTCAAGAACTATAGGCCCTAGGTTGATGAAACTTGGTATGCATATGCCCCAGTAGTAGCTTAGCACAGTTGCATCCCCATCTTGTGACCATGCCCTTGATTTTCTGGTTGAGTGACTTTGACAATTTTCAATGCATATAATAGCAGTGTTAAGGTTTTATGAGCACATCCATATGTCAAGAATTATAGGTCTTAGGTTGATGAAACTTGGTATGCATATGCCCTAGTAATAGCTTAGCACAGTTGCATCCCCATCTTTTAACCTTGACCTTGATTTTCTGGTTGAGTGACTTTGATAATTTTTATTGCATATATTAGCAATGTTCAAGTTTTATAAACAACTTTTGGTCTCAGAAACTGAAAATCCTTATAAATTTATGAACATATAGTGGAAGTAAGAAAAAATTATTGTTTCTGATGGTTCCAGCAAGCAAGACATACTGAAGTGTTAACTCTTGTTGGTATGTAAGTCTACCTTGACGAGATGCAGATCAAGTTTGTTTCATTTTGCTCCACCCTTGGATTACCTTACCTTCAATCTTGATCTGTGGTCTTAAGGTTAAATAATTCGGTTTTGCATGGGTGCCCTGTGGTGCCCAGGTTTTTATAGCGGAGCCCACAGAGATGGGTACCATCTCCATGATATCTAGTTTATATAAATTTGTCCTGACAGGGCCCCTTTAAATTAAAAATAGTGTTTATCTTTAAAACTTTAGAACAAAAACTAACAGAAAAGATGTTGCTTGCTTGAACTTTGTTCTTTGAACTCTACAAGTCTGTTGGGTCCAAGTTGTCCGATGTCATAGGTCAAGGTAAAGACCTCACATTTGTTCTCCGAACAAATGACTTTTTAATTATTTTCAAATTTTGTCACACGTGTTGTTTGCAATGTTCATGGCTTTGCGATTGTTATAGAGATATTCATATCGTTACAAGCGATGTTCCCTTTAAATATAAGCGCATCAATGATTCCAATTTTCAAACCACAGTAAACATAGTAAAGTTATTTTTAGAAAGTTCACTTGTCATTGTAGGATTATCCTCAAAGCAACACATACCAATATTGTATGGAGTTTCAGCACTAGCTGTCATTATTTCACTGGTGGCAGTATTATGTAATTATATTAAAAGAACTAAAACTCCTTTCTCTATTGAAACTACACAAGAAACAGACATACGTGTTCAAGACCCTCAAAATAGATATCACACTATAGATGAAACAACTTTTTTAAGCCCTTCGACGGACAATGATCATCATACGTTGAGAAGGGAAATTTCAATTGTTGGCACTGATGGTGGCAATATGTTGCAGTCTATTTCAACTCAAACAGAAAACACGACAAACGACAGTGATCAAACGACAACGGAAAATTCATCGAACAGTAGTGATGACGACGATGAAGTGGCCAACAGAAACGATGATGACTATCTTCATCCGTACTGTGGTTTGGTTCATGTAAACCCTACTGTTCATAAATATGAAGAAATATCTGAAACTTTTATTTAGTACTCAATGTTTCTTTTTATTTTGACACAATACTTTTGAACACACTTTGTTTCCTGTGTTGATGTGAGTGTGTATAATGTATTTTATTTCCAAGTATACAAGCATAAATCGTTTTTCACATTTTTTGCCGGAAAAGAGTATATATACTATATATCTTAATAGACATGAAAAAAAATCATCGTTTTGAACAGGTTTCGCTAAAGGTTTGATAATACGTATATTTGTTACTTTTAGTCATTGGGAGCTATTATAAACCTTCTAATTCTTGTTTTGTTATTTAAAATATTAACCGTTTCATTTCAAGTCTACCAACAGACATAGAAGACTGTTATAATTTTATTTAAATATAGCTTTCATGATTGTTTCTTCAACTTCTGCTCTATCGAGATTCTTTCTTCGTTTTCTCAGGAGCCTAAAGTTATACTGTCCAATGGAAATAAAGCGGGTGATGGATCTTTGACATTGTTAATTATCCAGGGGTTCAAACAGTGGATTCGCTTGTGACCTAATTTCCTCGTTTATTTTAACAACAAGCATTTCATGTCTATTCTGTATTATCATCCGCTGTATGTAGATGTGCATTTATAAATGCTTGTGGTCTAAAGGCTTTAAAATTTTGATTTTGAAAAATTAAGACTCATAATCAAACGTATGATTGTGAATGTGGTGCACAGGGATACAAAATGTGGCATGTTATCATTTCCTACCCTATAAAGAAAGGACCTTTTCAGTCAATAGAAGTTTATTGTAAAAAAAAATATCAGGATGTTCTGTAGTTTGTTAATAAAATGTGAATGTATTTCCAATCCTGATATAATGTTATATTAGTCAATAAGTGCATTTTGTGTTTAAGAGTGAGCATTCTTTTTCGTTGAAATCTGAAAGCGAACACTTAATACATTTAATACGGTTGAAAGTAATTTTTCCCTCTAATTTTCACCATGATATTAATTTATATCTAAATTCTATAAGTAAACTACTTTTACAGTAATCATAATTGAATGCGGTAACTGGAGTAAAATATCGTTTAAGGGTGATCTATGTCCAGTATATAGCCCTGGTGGGAGGTAGGTTGCCCCAAAGCTTTAGGGGGCAAAGCTCTTGTTATTAATGAGGTGAAATGTATGACACCCATAAATGTCAAAACATATGAAACTGATTGTTTACGGAAAAGTATGTTATACCCTCACAGAAGTGTCGTTTGAGCCTTTTCACTAATTTGGCCCAAAAAGGATTATATCAAGACTACAGACAAAATGATTGAAGAAATGATATAATTGTCATATATTTTGTAGTTGACAGTTCATATATGTATATATGTTATAAAATCGTGTTGACAAATATTTCGGCTTAACAAATAGCCTTCGTCAGTGTCGATAGTTTTTACAATACTAATTGTATGTGTAAAAATAGATCAGTAATCCAGGTAAGTTTTGGTAATATATATATATATATTAACATTAATAAAGCGAATTACTATACGTAATTTAATACATTCATTTTTTTCTATTATGTTATTAAATAAACGATAAATGACAATGTAAAGTGCCTGAAAGGATTTTGTTAAGCGTTTGGCTTTTCTCAAACAGAGTTGAGGATTTTGTACAGCTTTTTATTATTTTTAAATGCTAAAAATGGTTATTTTGGTACAATCAATTTCAATTGCCTGGTCACAGCTTGTCAGTCGTCCGCTTAACCGTTTTAATTAAAGTTAACGGGGAAACAATACAGACAACGCCTTGAGCAAAAAATAATTTTTAGCCGGGGTACACTCCCATCTCATGGAATCAATGTCAAAAATTTTTAATTTCATTTTTTACTAAGTTTGCTCACTTCTAACATCTTTCAGTATATCTATCTTATGCATAGTCAAACAAATTTTTTACTTATTATTACCATCTATCTATTTTATATGTAGTACGTTCCCTAATCGACGTCACGTCAAATTAATTTTTCTTTTTGTTTTCATTTGATGTACGGACTCAGTCTTCCTCTGGGTCTCCAAGAGTTAAAACCTTTTTATTTTTCATGCTCGTGATCAAGGCCATATTGGTCGACACTTTGGGTACTTTTCACTTTTTACTTTGGTCGTTATTTTTTGTTTTTGTTTTTTTTTTTTGTGATTTTTTTTGTTTTTTTTTCGGCTTTTGTGCTGTACTTTTAAGTCGTTTATACCCCTTTCCATACTTCTGAGAGCTCACCATTTTCATTTATATTCCTAATTTTCTATTTTGGAACATATCTTTTGATCTCTTATATTAGTCTACTGTAGACTTTTGAAATTCTACATTTTCTTGTCACTTAACGTTAATCTATATTTGGTTTTATCATACTGCGGAGTTTAAAATACATTCAGAATTGTTTAATGTGTTTTTCCTATAAAATAAAGGGAGGTAACTGACTACGGGTATCGTTACCGTAGTTAATCACATGAATTTAATAAAAATCAATTTACTAGAGTTAAACGTACCAGACTCTCGTAGAGCAATCTAAAAGATCTATTTAAAGGCGACAATTGAAAATGATAATATAAATTACCAAAAGATATAAAAACACTGAAAACTAACAATTGTATCTCGTGACTACAGCCTTTACTGAACAGGCTGTAATAGGCCGGTAATCAATCAGTACAACTCCATTAGGTATCAACTTGAAACAACTATCAGAACAGGTGGTATATTCAGCTTCAATTACAATTTTTAAAATCCCATTGATATAAAAATGGCTAATTTCTACAACTATTATGAAATTCCACAACTATTTTAATGAATTAAGTTGGTTCATATTTTTCAGGAGATATATAAATAATATATAAAAAAAAATATAAAAAAAAATGTCAGTTTCCATTATATCCTTAATATAAATCGTCAAATCATCTAAATAATATAATTGAAAATGTATACACACATCTTATTATCTCAAAAATGATTTTGTACAAACTGACATATGGTTGTTTAGTTCTAATCCGTTTTGCATGATAACTCCCTGCCATCAAACGATTATAATATTTGCCTACAATTCAAAATTAATGGCGACTCAAGTTTTTTGAAATATTGCATGAATTTAACATTCTATGTTTTTTTCTTCATAGAACCAAAGTGGCATATTTCAGTATTTCTATGCCATTTAATGTTTTTTTTACGTTAACTCTTTGGTTATTCTTTGAAGCTACTTTACAACATTTTGTGTGTTTATTTCCATTTCTATGTTTTTGACTGCAAATGAGACGGTAGTTTTTTAAAATGTAAAGATTCAGTACATCGATTATTGGTATCACATGATATTTATTTCGAAAAAAACTGTCATTTTGTAATTTGATAGCTATCTTTCAGAACAACCTTATCGTAAAACTTTCAACACAACTTTCTTCTTTTACGATGAGAAAAATTGGTCCTTTCTTTGATTTTATCGTGACTGGTAGTATTATTTTCACTACAGGCTATTTTAATACGATAAAATGAATTAATGTTATCAAACACAAATTTAACCCATGGAAGATGGATGATTTTTTTTTCAATATTAGTGCAGATAAAAAATTAATGCAAAGTCTCATTTTTTTCTGTAAGGACACATAAGTTTTAATATTACATGTGCTTATGTATAATTTTAAAAATATGTAACACTGTATTTTTTTAATCCAGGCTTGTGAATTCGAATGAAAATATATGTATAACTTGAAGATATATTTTCAGATACTTTTATTGTACACTGTAAAAAATACTTGTTGTATACCTACCGTTCTCGGTTTGCACATACCTACAAAAATATACATGACATAATGAAGTTAAAATTATTTAAGAATCCCGTGACAGATAGCTTCATGGTTACTATGTCATATATTTTTTAATGGCATTTATTAGTTTGATCATGCAGATATTTTCTGATAACAAGGTTTGTTCATTATGTAATTGCTCTCATGCCTTTCGGATCTATTTTTACTGACACCTCTCTGGCCGTTTTATTCGGTTACACATCGCTATGCAAATCATTTTAATATTGTGTTTGTTCATACTGGAACATTTACATTAATTTTTATATTTTCTCTGTGTGTTGAAATACACATTTTTTATTTGCATCTGTAATTGAACTTTTCATACTAGGGAGGGAACTATATTATTACAAGTAAAACAGAAAACATTTTAAGCAACATAACGGTTATCTTGGTTAAATTAACTCATGGGAGCGAAATATTTATGCCCTCAAAAATACTTAAACAATACGAAATTTGATTAAGACTTGTTAGTTTCTGTAGTTTTCGTTGAAATAAAAGATATAATGAATGTAACCTACATGAATACATGCATGTCATGAAAAGAACCATTACAGTCAGTGTCCCAGAAGAGAGTATATACCATTGAAGCGCATCTATTTCAAAATCTGAAACAAAAACATGCATTCAAAAATAAAAGATGCGTTTCTATCAGAATAAACTCAATTTGGTTCTACAGAAAGCTATAAATTTTTAATTTTAAGGTGAACTACAAAATTGTAAAAGATAACGTCGACAATGACACCCCAATCAATCAAAGCAACCCAACTGATAGAACTGCGTACAAATAATAACATAAAAAGCACAAACCCCAATTATTAACACAACAGATAGTCAGGATATTCTGACCTGTTACAGCCATTGAACAGTGCTGGGGTTAAACCGGTTTTATGGGTACCCAAACCTACCCCTTATCTATCCTGACACTCGGGTATATAAATAATACTATAAAAGTCAATACCGTATGATTACCAACTTCTGACCGCTTGCTAGAACTGCAAGATCTTAAGTAACTACCATTTTCTGTGAGTTATTATCTCGACTTTTACATTTATTCACGATATTATGACAGAAACCAGGATGGGAAGGCCGGTTCATGATAACTGCTTTTCTGGAAGCCGGGTATTTAGCTAACTTTAAAAGCTTTTAGCAGCTTGTGAAAACAAATAACCCTGTAATAAAAGTTTTTTAGTAATTGTATAGTTAGGGTAAATGGGAAGGTATTGATAAGAAAATTGAAATCGTCCCTTTTATCATAAGTTTTAGTACGTATCTCTCCATTTTCTATTCCTGTTAAGTTTGTTAAAATTTAGCTCTTTTGGATACAAAAAGAGAATAAAATAAAAAAAATAATAAATGTCTTTTGCATATTTAAGAAACTCTGGGTTATCAACAGGCGAGTTTTTTTCCATTAAGGCCTTTAAACAATGAATATAGTTCTTTATTCTTGTTTTAAGTTGATGAGCATTTCTTTCGTTATATATTTTATAACTATTATTATATGCGAGACAAAAAAAAATATACTAGCAGATGTAATTCAATAGTTTTTAGATAAATATTTTTCTGAAATCACCAACAAATGGATTTACCCCATGCTGTCTCTGATCCAGAGTTACCAGTCGTATTTTCATCTTGAATGGAGACGTTTAAACCTGCAAATATATTGTATAAATCACAGACGACATCAATTTATTTTAATCATATATATTTCCTGATACATTAAAACCATGAACTGATTTACTCGACTTATCAGAGAAAATTGAATTAATTTATTTGGTATTTCGATTGTTGCAATTTTCCGGTATCGATTAGTTTCAAAATGTTACTGTACTGACTTGCGACTACAACCTGATACATGTAAGATGCGCTGGTGTCATACAAGAAGCAGAAGACTAATTTCCCTTTGAGCAAATCCAGGTGCAAATCTGGTTTTTATATTCATGATATCCATAGTTTTAATTTAAATTGTTTTGATTGGGTGTTGTATAACAAAGCATATCTGTCAAATTTATTTAACATTTTGAATTGCTTTGTAAGTAGTCTTGTCTTCTTTTTGTCACATATCTAGATTTCCAATACTAGTAAACTGTCACTTTTCATGATTGGTTTAAATCATTTGTAGTAGCAAAAAATTAATTCACTATACACATACTAGAATTCGCAATAGTTGTCAAGCCATGCAGTTTCTCATTTGAAAAATTCCTAAAATCGAAAGTCGGATTGGATTTTCTACAATCAACTTTCAATTCTGAAAGAACAATTTAAAAAAGATATAAACAAGTTAATTTAAAAACATATTAAAATTTATGTGTCGTTTTTGGTTACAGTTGACTCTCGTTATCTCGAACACATTTAAGTCGAAATTCCGGGTAACTCAAATTATCTGTTTCGACCCTCAACAGCAAAAACTATACAGATTTACTCCAGATATCTCGAATTTTCGTTAAGTCGAACTACATTTTCAGGTCCCAATGGATTTGACATAACGAGAGTTGACTGTATATATATCGGCAAAGGGATACTGAGACATTGAAACATTGGGCAAATTCCACAAGACCAAAACCCAAAGACACTGTGAATTCTTGAGAACACTAACACACCAAAGACACAAAACAATGAGTTAAAAAAGCACAGGGAACCCAAACGGAAACAGAAAAGAAACTTATAAAACTAAGGCACTGGCAAAGCGAACTCCAACAAACAGAAACAGGAATGATATCAAGTTCTCCGGAAGTGTAAGCATGTCCTGCTCCATTAGCAGCACCCGTCACTCTGCAAGTTGGTAATTAGTAAGTTTAATTATTGGAGATGTAATTTACACAAGTCATACAATATAATAAATTCAGAAAACGTAGGTCATCCTCTTACCAGAAAAACGGCGTAACGAAGGCTTTGAAAGAATGTTTCTTATTTCCTAAATTGTGAAACTATTGTCAAGCACAAAGATCTTTCAGCAAGTAAATTGTCATCTTTGATTAATTTTTTGTTTAAATTTTTCTCGACCATAAATACAAGCGGTTCTTTTCCAAAATGGCTTTTTAACAGTTTCTCGGCTTTGAAGTAAAATATTTCATCTTTCAAGTTTTTTAGTTATGGAAAAAACGTTGAACACAACCATTATTTTGCACGAATTATTCCTCAAACTTATTTTACATAAAAAAAAAAAATAATAATAATAATAATAATTCTTTATTTAAAGAGGGTTATACAGTTAGCTATAAAACTAATTTTCCCTGAGGCCCTCATGAAATACAATGGGATATAACAAACAATTACGAAAAATCAAACAAACACACATATATGAATAAATGAAATAAAAAATTGTTATGAAATATACAATTTTCAAAACAGGTAAAAATTACAAATTCATATAGTATTGGCATCATTCAAATCACCACAACAATATCTTAAGTTTGAGTAAGTGTGTGAAAATTGTTATACATATAAAATTACACAGCTTCTTGATGTTCCAACAAGTAATTTTTTAAATCTTTTTTGAATGAGCTTGTACTTAAGGTTGATTTTTTCAGGGATATTGGTAACTTATTCCATAAGATAGATCCTGAATATATAAAAGATTTCTTAAATAGCTCTGTTTTGGCTTTTGGAACTTGTAAATTTTTGCAAGACGCATTCCTCAAACAATATTGGTTTATTTCTGGCATTTCTTTAAATTGTTCAGTGAGATATATAGGGGCTTCGTTCTTTAGGCATTTCTGCATCAAAACAGATTTGTGGTATGAGATTCTGTTCTCTACTGTCATCCACCCAAGCTGTTTAAACAGTGGATCTGATGATGAAAGTGGATCAGCATCTAAAATAAGTCTTGCAGCCCTTTTCTGCAATTGTATTATTCTGACTAGCTCATTTTTAGCACAACCACTCCAAATAATACAACAATAATCTATCAGTGGGAGATTATAGCCATTATAAAATAATTTTCTTGAATCAATATTTAGAAATTTCTTAATTTTAGAGAGTAAATGAAGTCTAGATGATATTGATGAACATAAGTAATTGATATGGCCTGTCCAGGACAGATTAGAGTCAATTCTAACCCCTAAAAGTTTTTCAATTGATGATTTTTGAAGAATATTATTCTCAATAGTTAGAACTGGTTCTGCTTCATTTAAACGCAGCCTTTGTCCTGTACCTATAACCATACATTTCGTCTTATCCGAATTTATGAACATGTTATTTTCATGACACCATTTTTCAACACATTGGAGATCATCTTGTACTTTTAATTGCATATCAGCAATACTCTTTCCTGATGTATGTATAGTTGTGTCATCAGCATACAAGTCTGTATGGCAGTTTTTGATGTGTAATGGAAGGTCATTTATGTACAAAACAAACAAAATGGGACCAAATATTGAGCCCTGTGGGACACCAAAATTTATAAACTTTTTATCAGAAAACTGATTATTTATATGGACTTGCTGAGTTCTTTCACTCAAATATGATTTAAAAAAATCAACAGTATCTTCATGGAAACCATAAATTTGAAGTTTTTTACATAAAATTTCATGATCAACAACATCAAAAGCTTTTTTTAAAATCCAGGACTGCCAAATTGATATTTCCATTATTCATTTCATGTAGCCATTTATCAATGATATTAATGAGGGCAGTTTGACATGAATGGTTAGGTCTAAAACCAGACTGGGAAGGGTGTAAAATTTTAAACTTTGTCAAATAATTGTACTGATGTTTAGATACATGTCTCTCTATTAATTTTGATAATGTTGGCAAAACAGATATTGGTTTGTAATTGCTAGCTACGTTTTTTTTTCACCAGATTTAAAAATTGGAGCTACATTGGCATTTTTTAAAACAGATGGATAAATACCAGTATCAATCATTCGATTAAAAATTATGTTAAGGAAGATGCTATGAAAGGATCACTCAGTTTTAAAATATTTGGACCTATATTGTCAGAACCAGAAGATGTCTTAACATCTAGTTTAATTATTTCATCAAATAGTTCTGAAACTTTTACTGGAGGAATGATGAATTTGTTGTGCCTTTTTTTTCAAGAATTTCATTTGTACATAGTTTGTCAGAGTATTAAAATTTGAGTTGCTTGGTGCCCTGCTATGCCGTAATTTTTCAACACATGAGGTGAAATAATTATTGAATGCATTAGCAATTTCTTAATGATCTGTAGTTTTATGGTCTCCAGTTGTAATTAGTTCGTGTGGTTTTGATGGATTAGATGGATTTAGACTGTGAATACATTTCCATAGTGTTTTAGAATCTTTTGAGTCTTTTATCATATCATTGTAATATTTCTGTTTAGATGTATCAATGATATGTTTTATTCTGTTTCTCCGGAATCTATATTCAGCCCACATTCCCAGTGAATTATATTTATCTCCTTTTTTCTTGCATATGAGATTTCTTTATTGTAACATTCTGGTTGTCGGTCTTTTTTTACCCTCTTTTTCACAATAGGGGCATGTTTATTTAAAATGTTATTAAAAATGTTGTACCACATTTCAATACAAACAGATGGGTCATTTTCAAATTCAATATGTTGAAAAGGTGCAATTTTTAAATCTTTTAAATAATTTTGCTCATTAAAAGTCTTAAAATTTCTATAAGTGATTGTTGAATGAGTATGTTTTTTATCATACATTTTCTCTTGTCTTGTCATATATATTGGATAATGATCACTGATAGAATATTTAGAAACATGAGCCTCTTTAACCATGCTTAAATGGGTGACATATATATGGTCAATCAAAGTTTTTGATTCATTTGTTACTCTGGTTGGTTCCTTAATAGAAGTCATTGAAGCTTGCTGTAGCTGATTACTATTTCTATCTCCTAGTGCCACTCTCGTTAGATTGAAGGCTTGTATCTTAAAATATTAGCCATGAAACTGTACTTTTTGCTTGACTAATTGTCTTTATCGTGCAACGGATGATTTTTTTTGTCAAACAAATTATCAATATTGAGTAGTTTCTCATTCATTTTAACTGTAGTAGATACATGTAATAAATGCACAAATACTCTAGCAACAGAAAAGTGCTTTTATTGCATTTATCAATGCAATGTATTTTCATATGTAGTGTTGATTGTAATGAAGTTTTTTTCCGATGGCAGAATGCTTGGTTACTTGCACACGTAATTTTATTTTAAAATTAAAACTAACCATTCAGGTTTGAATCTAATTTTTATTACTTGCCATACTTAAATTGACTTAAATTCCCTTGAATACAGCTATAATTCCCAGCATCCGTGATTGTTGTTTTTATTATCTCAAGATTGTACTCTGTATCCTTGCTGCCAACTATAGAAGTCATTGAAGCTTGCTGTAGCTGATTACTTATTCTATCTCCTATTGCCACTCTCGTTAGATTGAAGGTCCATGTAGATCTTTTCGATGCAGGAACAGGACACTTCAGTATCACGGTGTCTCCAGGACAAAAGAAAAGTTCCTTTCTGGCAACTGATAAATAAGCTGAAACAAATTAAAATACAACTAGACTGAGGCAGTCGAAAACGACAGCTATCCCCGTACTCTCCACATTTTGTATCACTGTGCACCCTTTTCACTATTATACCTTTGAATACAGGCCCACATTCTGGAAAATTAAAATTCTAAAACCTTATTGCACATCTGCATACAGTATATGACAATACTGTATAGAAATAAAATGTATAAAATGAAAAATAAAATAAAACTTTCAGTCACCCACTTATAATTCCCAATTTTTTTAATTCAACCCTTAAAGGCCCCCATTTTTGAAAATCAATATTCTAAAACCTTATGGCACATCTATATACAGTGTGTGACAATACCGTAAAGAAATTAAATACATAAATGTAATTCAACACCTGTGGGGCCCTGATTTCTGAAAATCAAAATTGTAAAACCTTATTGCACATCTAAATATAGTATGTGACAATCTTTTATATAAATTAAATACATAAAAGGAAAAATGAAAGAGGATTTAAGGTGATAAGCTTACATTCACAATTTTCAAAATTCGATCCCTGTGGGTCCCAATTTTAAAAAAAAATCATAATTCTAAAGCCTTATTGCGCATCTGGATACAGTATGTGATAATACTGTTTAGACATTAAGTGCATAAAATAAAAAATAAAAGAGTAGTTTAGGTCACAAGCTTAAATTCATAATTTTCGAAATTTGACCCCTGCGGGTCTTAATTTTTGAAAAGTAAAATTCTTAAACTTACTGCACATCTACATGCAGTATGAGACAATACTGTATAGAAATTAAATGCATGTGAATGAATATATGTGAATGAAGTTAAAAATGAACGAGGAGTGTAGGTCCATGGAAGTGTGACGGACGGATAGACGGACGGGCGGACGGACGGACAGGGGGGTAACAATATCCCCGAACTTCGTCGAAACTGGGGATAAAATAAGAGAGTATAATATGTACAGACATATGTACAGACACTTAGCATTGATAGTGCTTCGAAAGGGCTTTTGGTTAGTGTCATCTCTTTCGTGGGGTTCATAGGGGTCGAATTTTGGAATTTAAGCTTGTAACCTTACTTCTCTTTCATTTTGCAATATATTCATTTTGCTTATATATGGTATTGTTCTACACTATATTTAGTTGCACAATAAGGATTTAGAATACCGGTTTTTAAACCGGGGGCTCACTCAGGACAAATTTAAAAATTGTCAATTTAAGCTTGTGAACTAAGGTTTTTTTCATTTTTTATCAGGTTTATTGATTTAATTTCTTTGTAGAATGACTGCATACCATTTTTGGATGGGAATAAGGTTTTATAATTTTGACTATAGGTTAGTGGCCCAAATACTTACAGGGGTTGTGGGGATCACTGTCGATTCCGAGAGTACAGATTTCTAGTTTATTTTAAAGCTAATGCGTAAGAACAGTTACAGTAACTCATTTGTGTAAACATTTAAGTGTGTATATTGTGTGTTTACACATATATCTTGTTGCATATTTTCGTTTTAAATGGTCTGTTGGATATACATGTATATAGATAATTTGACCAAATTCCGATAATTTCTCTATCAGTAAACCAGCAGTTAGATATATGTATCTGTCCCGAATATCTCAGTATAAAGTTTAACCTTATTCATCGTATTAACTTGACAATTGAACAAAACCATACGAAATTTATTCTTATATACTATTTAACCCAAACCAGATCAATTGGACTTAAATATGATCAATTTCCATAATGTTTTCATATATTACAAAACAAATATATAGAGAAAATAATACATGGTAAAATCTGTATCACATGCTGTATCAACCCGAGAAACCAATATCATCCAGAGGGCCTTGACCCGAGGGCTGATATTGGTCGAGGTTGATACAGCATGTGATACAGATTTTAACATGTATTATACACTTTATCATATATTTAAACAGAGGACTTCAAATTTTTCAAATTAAAGTCTACTGCTACAAATGAAATTATTTGACGAAAATATTTTGTGAAATAAAAAAAAAAAAAAAAATAGGGGGGGTTGAAAAAAAATCAAATAATCGGGAAAAAATTTGAACATTTGTTTTTTTTTTAAATTCCCCCCCAAAAAAAAAATTTGGCCCCCCCCCCAAAAAAAAACAGATAACAAAAAAAAAAAATACAAAAAAGTAAAATTGAAAAAAAAATGAAAAAAAGCTATGTGATAAAGGGTAAGCCATGTGATAAAGGGTAAGCCATGTGATAAAGGGTAAGCCATGTGATAAAGGAGTGTGATAAAGGGTAGACATGCGATAAAGGGGTGTGATAAAGGGTGCGCATCAAAGTTGAGCGATACGGATTAAACAGCAGCCTATTTATCAAATATTCAAAACTACTGTATTTACTACTAAATATATGATAAACATGTATATCATATTGGAGACTTCGGTTATGTCAACCAGCAGTTTAGTCCCTCACTAAACGTAATTCAATTTAAGGTTTATTTCTGGGTAAAGAAAACAGTTTTGTAAAATGAATATATTTATTTTTTATTTTTAATATTGCTAACATACCTGCAATTGAAGTGAGTAATGCTATTATCTTCAAAACATGTGTCATTCTATTTCAGTCCTACAATTATGTTCAATGTTTTAGACGCAAAAACAAGAAAAAGAAAAACAAACTTCCCATAATAACGTAATCTTCATCGTACAAGGACTTTAGAGTTTTATTCACTTATTTTTTCTGCGGTCTATATATTAAACCATACTGTCGCCCAGAATACACATTTCTAGGTTAACCTGAATATGGTATGCTCGAGACCAAAAATCAAAAAGACATATTCTCGGTAACCATATTAGTTTTTCCCAAAAGACTTGTTGAAAGAATTGGAAAATTTGTCAAATTAAACTTTTGGCTGTATCCCAAAATTTCAACATTTCAAACAATCGAAAATTTGTAAAGAGGGATAAAGTGTCTCAAGACTTGAAGGAAATGGTCTTTTATTGCACATTTAGTACGTTTAGCTAGTTGTAAATTTAAGTATTTTTATTTTTTCTTTAAAATCTTCTAATTAAGTAAACTCAAACATTTTAAGCATTCTTTTTTCATAATTTAAGTAAATGTCAAGCAACATCCCAGTCGTAACTAAAACAATTGAACTTACCTGATTTTGTTCAATCAAGTCTTCTAGAAAAACAAAAACAAAATGTCGGCCAATGGAATTTTCAATATATAAAGCAGAATCGTCATTTAAAAGATTTTCTTAATCAATTATTACACCTCTGTTCTGGAATAAATACGCGCAAAGTTGTGAGTCTGAGTTGGTCATTTGATATATTTTCAATTTTCAATATATCTTTTTTCCCATCGAAAAGTCCAAAATTAGAATCATATTTAAGGTATTAAAATATTTACATATAATGGTAAAATTATAGTATTCGTGAATGACTCAACACAATAAACCAACAAAAATCGTCACAATAGTTTGGTTAAAAAGTATGATTCGTAGCTGCAAATGCATCTTCTATATAAAGTAAACTCAGATAACATGTTTTGTATGTGATGCATTTTTCTGGATTATCCTTCATTCGGTACACTCCTGATTAAATATTTCTAAAGCCGAAAAATAAATACCATAAATTTTACGCCAATAGGATGGAATTGGCCTAAACTGTTTAGCTAAAATCTAGGTAAGGTGAACTCTGCCTGAAGTATTAGAAATCGTACTTTTACTAGACCTTTACAAATCAACTGAAAATTTTAACACAAAAATTTATGGATAAACTCATGACCAAAAATAAACACCTTATTATAATCTTTAGTTACATGTATAACCATTTCGGCTTATTGCCCTGGTATATTTATTTAATATAGATATGTTCATCAATATTAACTTTTCAAGACAGCTTTCATAATAACATCGAAATTTTTGTTATTATTGTATGAAGTAATTGATCTAAAAAGCAAAATAACTTCATATGGACAGGATATGCCTCATAAAGACAAGTATGTGAGTCAATAGGATTTATACAATGAATTGTGTGTTAGATTAAAAAGGAAAACATAATTTATAAAAAATGTATTTTTCCTGTAATTTCACAATATTTCCTCTGTCTGAGAATTTAAAGAGTCATTGAATTAATCTATTTTTAAGCACAAAATGGGGACTATGGAAAAAACAAGAAACAAACAATACGTTGACCTTGTTCTCATCATGTCAAATTTTGAAAAATGAGTTCCGTTCAGTCCACTTCTCTTAAAAAATTTAATTTAAAATGATATATAGTCTATATATATATATATATATATAGAGAGAGAGAGAGGGTAATAGCTTAATGTTTATTTGATTATTTATAACAAATACTTAAAATATAATAGAGGTTAATTGAACACGTACAGTATTATTATTATTCTAAAATATTTTTTTAAACTTTTAAATTTTTCTATGAAAGTTAGATCCTTAAAATACCGAATCACTGAAATACAAATTATTTTTTAAAAGATACATATTCAATCGTTCTTACTTTAAACTGATATTATGTGAACAGGAATTATGAATTTAAAGCATAAAATTTAAAGCAACAATTTCTTTTTTTATTATAACTTACCATCAAATTCCTTACAAGAACTTCAATAATTTAATTTCAGAACAAAAATCACAACAAATTTTACTACATTTTGTATACCAGCTTCCTCCACCAATAAAAACTGGTTGCCACGCCTAACCATACAAATTTTCTGGAAATCGTACAAAGAAGGGAAATGATACAGTCTGTTTCCGAAAAATAATAACAAGTTAATTGTTAATTGACGCCAATTGCTATTGAAGGACAAAAGTTAGCCGAAAACTAAAATAAGATAGATATTTAAGGTATCCCCAGCTAGTTTTCGATACAAGCCCGAAATTGATACTTAAAATTTATTGTTACAAAATTGTAAAATTTGTGAAAACTAAGGAGTATCTCCCTCTTGCATAGCTCTGTCCTTAGATAGTCCTGTTTTTTTTTAATTTGATTTTCAACCTTTTCGATTTTTTTTACTTTCAACATTTTAGACATTGAGCACAACTGATGAGGCGTTAATCGACGAAATGTACACTTTCAAAATTGGTATCGAAGAATTTTATATAACATAAATTTATGTTTCTGTTTTTTTCCATATCAATAACAAATGAAAAATGGTTATATTAGAATTTAACTAGAGGCTCCCAGGAGCCTGTATCGCTCACCTGTATTCAATTTTCAAATCAACAACCATAAAATCACCCAAGAAACAAACGTCTGTATTATTGGGCATAATTCTGAAAGAAGACAATATAATAACCATGCCTGCCAAGGCTGGTTCCAATTGTCCAAGTGCTTTTTAAACAAATTTTCCCATAGGGTCCTATGTTAAACTAAGTTCGACTGTGGTGGTCATCTTTGTTGACAGTCATCTGACAAAATTCTGAAAGAGGACCACCAAAAGGAAAATTTCTGCCTAGTTTGGTTCTAATCGGCTCAATGGTTTCAGACAAAAAGAATTTTTTTTATTAATTTTCCCATAGGGCCTTATGTTAAACTAAGTTAAGCTATGGCGGCCTTCTTTGTTAACATTTTGGGTCATCTGACATAATTCTAAAAGCGGACCACCCAAACACCCATTTCTGCCAAGTCTGGTTCAGACTGGCTTAGTAGTTTTAGACAAGAAGATTTTTTAATGAATTTTCTCATAGGGTCCAAGGTTAAATTAAGTTCGGCTGTAGCTGCCATCTTGGTTGATTTCTGGGTCATCGGATATAATTCTGAAAGAGGATCATCTTAGGACCATTTCTGCCAAGTTTGGTTCCAATTGGCTTAGTGGTTTTAGACAAAAAAAATTAAGGAATTTTCCCATAGGATCCAATGTTAAACTTTATTCGGCTGTGGTGGTCATCTTGGTCGACAGTCGGGGTTATCAGACACAATTCTGAAAAGGGACCATCTAAGGACCATTGCTGCAAAGTCTTGTTCCAATTTGCTAAGTGTTTCAGACAAGAAGATTTTTAGGATTCTATGTTAAACTAAGTTTGGCTGTGGCGGCCATCTTGGTTGATCGGCTGGGTCATCGGACATTATTCTGAAAAAGGATCATCTAAGGAGCATAGCTGCCAAGTGTGGTTCCAATTAGCCATGTAGTTACATAGAAGAAGTTTTTTAAATTCACCGCCTCCTTTTTAAGTAACGGCAGCCATGTATGTTGGAAGTCAGGGATGCTGGACACAATTTTGAAATTGGGCCATACAAGGACCACTCCACCAAAGTATAGTCCCAATTGACCAATGAGAAACAAAAATTGCCCATGACGGCGATGTTTGTTGCCCGATCGGGACGAAATGAGGAAAATTTCGACCTCCCATGGATACTTCCTGTCAAGTTTCGTTCCATTTGGCCAAGCAATTTCAGAGGAGAATATTTTTTTATATCAGCCAATGAGAAACAAGAATTGCCCATGGCGGCCATATTTGTAGTCCAATCAGGACAAAATTATGAAACTTTATAAAAGACCTCCCATATATGCTTCGTGTCAAGTTTTGTTGCATTGCCCCAGCAGTTTCAGATCAGAAGATTTTTGAAAACTCAGCCAATCAGAAACAATAATTGCCCATTGGGGCCAGGTGTTTTGCCCAATGAAGATGAAATGAGGAAAATTTGTAGAGAACCTCCCAAACATCATTCCTGCAAAGTTTAGTTCCAATTGGCCCAGTGGTTTCAGAGGAGAAGATCTTTAAAGGAAACGTTTACGGCGGACGACGGACGCCAATTGATGGTAATAGACAATAGACAAAAATATCATACAAAAGAAATTGATTGATTGTTTGTTTGGTATGTAGTTTGCTTTACGTCCAGTGGCAAATATTTCAGTACGATATTTATTTTAAATTAAATCAGTGGAATAGGTTTGAAAAGTGAGTGAAGAGGGAGTAAGGTCGAGTAAAAAAGTTAGCCCTGCATTAGGCTACCTACGGACATGTTTAGAGTTAAAGAGTTCCTGACCCTTTTGTCTCGATCCTGCATACACAAAAAGAAGACACCTACTGTAGGACGTGTAAACAATACAAAACTGTCCACGAATGATGTTGAAGGGACAAATATTTTTGGATGTAAATATAACTGCATAGGAAGTATAAATAATTATTTAATATTACATCTTAATTCAGCTTTTTATAGCTCTAAACATAAACATGTATCTTTACTTAATCAAAATATAAGAACTCTATCAAGCAATTTACCATTCCCGCTAGTACTTTTTAAGTTTAAAATGAAAAGGTTTTTAATCAGTTGTTTATAAATGCATACAAATGAAAAAGAATAAATACGCCTGCCTTTAAAAAAAAAGAATCTTGTTAGTCTTTATATCATGATAAAATCCTGTTCATAAGTATCTATATGTAATAACAATTCATCAATTATGGATTTTCATGAGGTCAATACATTATTAAGGATCCATATATAATACATTTGTCAAATAAAAAGTCCTAAATTGTTATATTACATGACATATGCTTTGTCTGTTTTCAATCAAGAAACCTTCCTCAGCACTTTCAAACCAACATATGTAAAATGTGCATTTTGATAGTTCTCAACCTTCTGTAAAAACAGGTAGACAAAATGAAACATAAAGTTAAACAGATTTAGCCAAAGAAAATTGAAACAAATCAACAAATTGACGATATTGAGAAATTTTACGACCGAATCCGGATCTAATTTTAGTAATATGGAGTTGATATTCTTTTACGGAGTCAATATGCTTTGATACCAATGCAACATGTTAATGCAAAATATACGTATATTTCTTCGAATTAAGAATTATCAATTGTACTCAAAGCACAAATAAACGAAATAATAACCCAATTGTTGAAGGGTAGATTCCCAAATAAATAACTGAAAATATAAAGTCAAAACCATCTAAGGAAAGATTTATGCAGGAGGGAAATACTTCTTAGTTTTCAGAATATTTAAAACTTTTTAAACATAATTTTTAACCAGACCGGTCTTTGTTATTAAAACAAAAAGAATATCTAAGCAATAATATAAAAAGTCCATAAAATTAAAAGACAGTAACAAAAAGAATAAATAATGCAAAGCTGTGTCCAATGAATGAAAAAAAAGCACAAAAAATATCACTAGATTCTCACACGTTTTAATAAAGATTCATAACAAAAGAGGGAAATCCGAAGGAAATTAAAATATGATAAACTTCCGAAGCTTGGAGACACACAAACACGCAGAACTGGAAAGCAACTGTCATATTTCTGACTTCATCATAAACTGTTTTTGGAGTTTTTAGCTTACGTTTATCTATGATTATATAATGGACAGTGTAAATGAAAAACAGGGTTTCAGAATTTTGATGGAGATCAAGAAAGACACAAAATGATTATTTCTTATTTACCACAGATAGTATTTTGTACATTTTGGATATTTCTCACTGGTTTTACTGTAGAACTTTACAAGATGTATACAGTTCCAGAATTTATAATTGAAATGTTAATTTGTATTTAATTTCCTGAAAGACTCTCAGAGGTTTCAGTTTGTGGAAAGTCAAGAGAAACCATATATACATGTGCATATACCTCTAAGTAGAAATACATCAGAATATCAATGAATTTTATGATACATGAAATATCCAAATACCAACTTTGCTAAAGTTCCTAAAAGACTCTTATTTACCTTGGTTTAAAGTATGAATTACAATTACAGTCTGTTCGCTTTTTCGGCGGAAATCTTAAATGGCCGAAATATAAAGTTCGCCAAAAATTAATATTTCTTCAAAATTATATTTCATAAGCAATTTGCAAAAACTTCAATGAATATAAACATTTTTAGAAATATACATTTATATTTCTTAAATGTCTTATATGTTAAAAACAAATAAATTTTGTACACTTTTCTATAATAAAAGATTTTAAAATAAAATACGAATAGAATAAAAAAAAGTCTATGTTAGCTTTCAAATACTACAATGTAAAAATATACGTTTGCATTAAAACATACAATGTCATATGTTTCAATAAAATATTTCCAAAACTAAAATGCATCTTCCTTGACATTAGCATTTTTAGTTGTCTTTTCTAACGACGAGTTTTGTGTACTATGGTTTGTTTGCTGCACCAAGAGTAATTCAGGTAGCTCTTCATATCGATGAAAATTAGGGTCATATTCGACCATACCACAGTAAGGATGAAGATAGTCATCGTCGGTTTTGTCGATCATTTCGTTGGCATTGTCACTGCTAGTCGATGAATTTTCTGTTGTTGTATATGCGTCGTTTGTGGTCTTATTTTCTGTCTGTGTTGAGGTATCCTGGATGTTATCAGCATGATTGATGTCACTAGATGTCGATTCTATTCTTGATATCCGAACATTATTTGAAGTATTAGCAGCTCTCGTAGTCAGAAAATTTCTTTCGTCTATGGTGTGGTATCCATTTTGAGGATCTTGTCCTAGGAGTTCTATTTCTTGCCTAATTTCGACTTTAAATGAATCTGTTGATTGTTTGAAGTACAGATATAAGCAAACATTACAGACAATCGCCGTCAGTGAAAGTAATACGCCAAGTCCTGAAACTCCATATACTATGTTTTCAATTGTAAATAGTCCTGTTATTAAAGAAAAAACTAAGATCAGTGCATTACTCAGTGTTATAACAATAAGTATGGGGAACAGTGTTAAATTGTATGCTTTATTGAAAATTTATATTTAAAGATCAAGGTTTTCCTAACATTTCTTAGTGAATTTTCTCGGTTTTTCATTTTGTCAGCTTCACCTATGTTCTGTGTTTGTATTTTGACTAAGCCTCTAGCTACATATTACATGTCCATTCTTAATCCGAGAGTTTAATGACGTCAAAACGCTTTTTAAATGTAAAAAGTGGTTATGACCAATGAACTTTATACCGTATTCCATATAAAAAAATATATTTTATATTTATAGAAAAAACAGACTGCACACTTCTTGTTTCGATTGAAATATCGTGAAGATACACAATAAATTATGGATTGCATTAATCCTGTTCCACGATTGAACTAGTTTGAATTTATTTATAAATTGTACACTGGGAAATAAGGGATTCCAAATAAATTTCATTTGGTTGTGCGAGAGAACCCGCCGATCGCGTTTACGCATTGTTACGCTTACCGACTGTGGTTCAATTCATTCATTTTTTATCGTTCTCATGAATAATTCGTGAACCATTTTGATTGGTTTCAACACGATTCTATAGTGGGATTCAAGTGATAGTTAACAGACGAGCTTTGGGTCAAAATATATGTCACCGCCAATACAGAATTCCCGTGTATTTTCGATATAATTATCAAATAAAGTGAACAATTCAGTTTTCATACTTTCAAAGAGAATGCATTACTGCAGATCACGTGAAAAAATCAAAAATGTATCAAATGCATTACACACGTGGGCACCGTGTTACTTTCCAAAGATCTTTTCCAATCTTCAAAGTGGAGAACGTCACAATTTTTACAATCTTAAAAGTTGAAAATTCCATTATTTTCAATGGTCAATTTCATTCATGAATATTCGTGATAATGAGGAAAAATGAATGAATTGACCCACGGTCGGTAAGTGTAGCAAAGCGTAAGCATTTTATCATAAGTTTGTCAGTTCTGTCAGTTGGGTTGCTTTGATTGATTGGTATTTCATGGTTGACCTTTTCTGTTATCCATTTTGCTGCATTTTAACATAGTGTTAAATCTCCTTGACAAGGGCAAATTGTCAAATTATCACATAGTTTGTTTCCAAACTCTTCGTCTTATTTGCAATACTTTTTTCTCATCAAGGTGAACTACAAAATGGTAACGTATAACGTCAACAATGACATACCAATTAATCAAAGCAATCCAACTGCAAAATTAATTTCATATTTGAAGCCCTTACTGTGAAAAGATCTGAAGTAACTACCATTTTTATGTGAGTTATTAGCGAGACTTTTGCATTTTGTCACGATATTATGATAGAAACTAGGATGGTAAAGCCGGTTCATAATAACTACTTTTTTGGAAGCCGGGTATTTAGCTATAAAAGATGTTGATATCTAATATAAAACTTTAAAAGCATTTAGCAGCTTGTGAAAACCTATAACCCTGTAATAAAAGTTTTTAATAGTTGTAGTTTGGGAAATGGGAAGGTAGTGAAAGGAAAATTGAAATCGTCCTTTTTATCATAAGTTTTAGTACGTATCTCTCCATTTTCTGTTACTATTAGCTTTGTTCAAATGTAGCTCTTTTGGATAAATGTCTTTTGCATATTTAAGGGTTATCAACCAGCGAGTTTTTTTATTCGATTAAGGCCTTTAAAAAATGAATGTAGTTCTTTATTCTTGTTTTAAGTTGGTGAGCATTTCTTTCGTTATATATTTTATAACTATTATTATATGTGAGACAAAACAAATATACTAGCAAATGTAATTTAATAGTTTTTAGATAAATATTTTTTCTAAAATCGCCAACAAATGGATTTACCCCATGTTGTCTCTGATCCAGAGTTACCAGTCGTATTTTCATCTTGAATTGAGACGTTTAAACATGCAAATAGATTGTATAAATCACAGACGACATCAATTTATTTTATTCATATATATTTCAGAGCAACAGACTAATTTCCTTTGAGCATTTAGCAGCTTGTGAAAACCTATAACCCTGTAATAAAAGTTTTTTAGTAGTTGTAGTTTGGGGAAAGGGGAAGGTAGTGAAAGGAAAATTGAAATCGTCCTTTTTATCATAAGTTTTAGTACGTATCTCTCCATTTTCTATTCTTATTACCTTTGTTCAAATGTAGCTCTTTTGGATAAATGTCTTTTGCATAATTAAGGGTTATCAACCAGCGAGTTTTTTTATTCGATTAAGGCCTTTAGACAATGAATGTAGTTCTTTATTCTTGTTTTAAGTTGGTGAGCATTTCTTTCGTTATATATTTTATAACTATTATTATATGTGAGACAAAACCACTATACTAGCAGATGTAATTTAATAGTTTTTAGATAGATATTTTTCCTGAAATCGCAAACAAATGGATTTACCCCATGTTGTCTCTGATCCAGAGTTACCAGTCGTATTTTCATCTTGAATGGAGACGTTTAAACCTGCAAATATATTGTATAAATCACAGACGAAATCAATTTATTTTAATCATATATATTTCCTGATACATTAAAACCATGAACTGATTTACTCGACTTATCAGAGAAAATTGAATTAATTTATTTGGTATTTCGATTGTTGCAATTTTCCAGTATCGATTAATTTCAACAAGTTACTGTTCTGACTTGCGACTGAAACCTGATACATGTAAGATGCGCTGGTGTCATATACGGAGCAGAAGACTAATTTCCCTTTGAGAAAATCCAGGTGCAAATTTGGCTTTTATAGTTCATGATATCCATGGTTTTTAATTTAAATTGTTTTGGTTGGGTGTTGTATAACAGACCATATCTGTAAAATTTATTTAACATTTTGAATTGCTTTGTAAGTAGTCTTGTCTTCTTTTTGTCACATATCTAGATTTCCAATAAACTGTCACGTTTCATGATATTGGTTTAAATCATGTGTAGCAGCAAAAAATTAATTCACTATACACGTACTAGAAATCGCAATAGTTGTCAAGCCATGCAGTTTCTCATTTGAAAAATTCTTAAAATCGAAAGTCGAATTGGACTTTCTACAATCAACTTTCAATTCTGAAAGAACAATTTAAAAAAGATATAAACAAGTTAATTTAAAAACATATTAAAATTTATGTATCGTTTTTGGTTATTTATATCGGCAAAAGGATACTGAGACATTGAAACATTGGGTAAATTCCACAAGACCAAAATCCAAAGACACTGTGAATACTTCAGAACACTAACACACCAAAGACACAACAAATGAGTTAAAAAAGCACAGGGAACCCAAACAGAAACAGAAAAGAATCTTATAAAACTAAGGCAAACAGGAATGATATGAAGTTCTCCAGAAGTGTAAGCATGTACTGTTCCATTAGCAGCACCCGTCACACTGCAAGTTGGTAATTAGTAAGTTTAATTATTGGAGATATAATTTACACATTCAATATAATAAATTCAGAAAACTTAGGTCACCCTCTTACCAGAAAAACATCGTAACGAAGACTTTGAAAGAATGTTTCTTATTTCCTAAATTATGAAACTATTGTCAATTTTTTGTTTAAATTTTTCTCTACCATAAATACAAGTGGTTCTTTTCCAAAATGGCTTTTCAACAGTTTCTCTGCTTTGAAGTCAAATTTCATCTTACAAGTTTTTAGTTATAGAAAAAACGTTGAACACAACAATTATTTTGCACGAATTATTCCACAGACGCATTTTACATAAAGACTTGTATCTTAAAATATTAGCCATGAAACTGTACTTTTTGCCTGACTAATTGTCTTTATAATGCAACGAATGAGTTTTTTGTCAAACAAATTATCAATATTGAATAGTTTCTCATTCATTTAAACTTTAGTAGATACATTGTAATAAATGCACAAATACTCTAGCATCAGAAAAGTGCATTTATTGCATTTATCGATGCAATGTGGTTTCATATGTCATGTTTGTAGTGTTGATTGTAATGAAGTTTTTCCTATGGCAGATTACTTGCTTTCTTGCACACGTAATTTTATTTTAAATTTAAAATTGACCATTTAGGTTTCAATCTAATTTTTAATACTTACCATGCTGAAACTGACTTAATTTTCCTTGAAGACAGTTATAAAGCCCGGCATCCGGGATTGCTGTGTTTCGTATTTCCAGATTGTACTCTGAATCCTTGTTGCCAACAATAGAAACTCTTGAAGCTTGCTGTATATAATGATTTATTCTATCTCCTATTGCCACTCTCGTTAGATTGAAGTTCCATGTAGATCTATTCGATGTAGGAACAGGGCACCTCATTATTACGGTAACTCCAGGACAAAAGAAATGTTCCTCTCTGACAACTGATAAATAAGCTGAAAGAAATTTAAATACAACTAGAAACCTGGACTGTCGGAATCGACAGTGATCCCCACACTCCTGTAAGTAGTTGGGCCACTTACATATAGTCAAAAATATAATACCTTAGTCCCATCCAAAAATAGGATGCAGTCATTCTATAAAGAAATTATATCAGTAAACCTAATGAAAAAAGAAAAAAAACTTAGTTAAGCTTAAAAAGACAATTTTTGAAATTTGGCCTGTCTGAGCTCCCGGATCAAATCGATATTCTAAATCCTTATTGTCTAATTAAATATAGTGTAGAACAAAACTATATATAAGCAAACTGAAAGAGAAGTTAAGGTCACAAGCGTAAATTAAAATTTTCACATTTCGACCCATGTGGACTCCAATTTTAGAAAATTTAAATTCTAAAACCTTATTGCACACCTGCATATGGTGTTTGACAATACTGTATAGAAATAAAATGCTTAAATTGAAAAACAAAAGAGAGTTTAGGTCACAAGCTTAAATTGACAATTTTTCTAAATTCGACCCCTGTGGGCCCCAATTTTAGAAAATGAAAATTCTAAAACTTTATTGCGCATCTGCATATACTGTATGACAATACCGTATAGTTATAATATGCATAAATTGTAAAATTAAAGAGATTTTAGGTCACTAGCTTAAATTGACAGTTTTTCGAAATTTGACCTCTGTGGGCCCCAATTTTAGAAAATCAAAATTCTAAAACCTTATTGCGCATCTGCATATGGCACATGACAATACTGTATAGAAATAAAATGCATAAATTGAAAAATGAAAGACGAGTTAAGGTCACAAGTTTGAATTCCAAATTTTCGAAGTTCAACCCATGTGTCCCCTTGTTTAGAAAATCACACAAAATTCTAAAACCTTATTGCGCATCTACAGGTGGTATGCAACTATTCTATATAGAAATTAAATTCCTAAACCCAAAAGTTAAGGAGGAGTTGAGGTCACAAGAAAGAGTGATGGACAGAGGGACAGTACGACGGACAGATGGACGGACGGACGGAGACAATCGCTAAATCCCCGAACTTTCTTCGGAAGTGCTGGTATAATTATTCAATAGCATCTGCATATAATGTTACTTTTGATATTAAACAATTTCCTAAATTACATGTTATTGCAGTATTTCTACAGTGGTGCCAATAGTCTTAGGTCCAAACGTGGTTAGCGATTATGGAACGGATATAAAGAAAGGTCAACAATCTCATAACGGTCAATCAATCCAATAAACAGACCATTGGACAAGAGAGGCGAATACAAACAAAACTAGACTGAGGCAGTCTAAAAAGACAGCTATCCCCGCACTCCCCACATTTTGTATCCCTATGCACCTTTTTCACAATTATACAGGCCGAAATTTTGGAAAATTAAAATTTCCAAACCTTATCTGCATATAGTGTATGACAATACTTAATAGAAATAAAATATGTAAAATGAAAAAAGAGAGAAAACTTTCATTCACCCACTTATAATTCCCAATTTTTGAAATTTGACCGCTGTGGACCCCAATTTTTGAAAATCAAAATTTAAAAACCTTATTGCGCAACTAGATACGGTATGTGATAATACTGTATAGAAATTAAATGCATGAAGTCAAAAATGAAACAGGAGTTTAGGTCACAAGCTTCAATTCCTAATTTTCGAAATTTGACACCTGTGGGTCCCAAGTTTCGAAAATCTAAATTCTTAAATCTTATTGCGCATCTACATACCATATGTGACAATACTGTATAGAAATTAAATGCATAAAATAAAAGAGGTGTTTAGGTCACAAACTTAAATCCAAATTTAAAAAATTCGACCCCATTTGGCCCCAATTTTTGAAAATGAAAATTCTAAAAACTTATTGCGCATCTACATACCATATGGGACAATACTGTATAGAAATTAAATGCATGGAGTTTAAAATGAATGGAATTAAGGTCACAAGAAAGTGTGACGGACGGACGGACAGACAGACGGATGGATGGACAGACGGGCGGTTGCGATAACAATATCTCCTAACTTCTTCGAAGTGCGCGGATAACTAGACTGAAGCAGTCGGAAACTACAGCTATGGCACACAGGTGTATCTTGTCATTGAGCCGAAAAAGTCTTGGTCCGACATTTCATCTCGGATTGAATCATGCTTAGCCGACATCAGTGATTGGATGCGAACTAATCTTCTAAAGCTTAACCAAGACAAGACCGAGTTAATTGTATTCGCACCTAAACACCGTGTTAAAGAATTCGCCAACTGTGAACTTATATTTGATGGCTCTGTTGTTAGCGATGTTTCTTGCGTAAAAAACCTTGGCGTTTATTTTGACAAGACCTTGTCCATGGAAACACAAGTCAGTTCTACATCAAAATCATGTTTTTACCAAATCAGGAACATTGGACGCATTCGTAACTACATCTCTGACAATGCATGTAAAACTCTGATTAATTCTCTAGTAACATCGCGACTAGATTATGGGAATGCCATGTTCTACGGCCTACCATCTTGCCTCATCACTAAACTACAGAGGGTGCAAAATACATCAGCACGACTCATATCAAGAACGAAAAAATACGACCACATTACACCAACTCTCATGTCATTACACTGGCTTCCTGTACAATTTCGTTCCCAGTACAAAATTCTTATTTATGTGTTTCGAGCTTTGCATGGAACTGCGCCAGTGTACTTGCAAGAACTAGTTTCGTTATATCAGCCGACTCGCTCGTTACGTTCAGAAACTAGTGCCACCATTCAACCTCCTCGTGTGAGAACAAAAACTTATGGCGAGCGACGCTTTGATAAGGCCGCCGCTACACTGTGGAACAGCTTACCTGACAGTTTACGAAACGAACGTTCATTGATGTGTTTTAAAAAGAATCTTAAGACGTACCTTTTTAGACTTGCGTATCCCAGTTCTTAACAGACTATGTTATTATTATTTTTAATGTTCGCACACAGTACTTTTAGAACACTAGTAGATTTTTAACATTGTAATTAATTCACATTTTTTACATTTTATTATTTCACATATTCTTAATAAGCATATAATGATTCATTTTTATCTTTTTATTTTTTAAATGTCTGCAATTTTTTTTTTTGATAATTATGTACATTTTTTAATTTTATTTTATGACAAAATTTTCTTATTTCATTTAGTTAATTGTTTTTGTTTCAAGTACTGATTTTGCTTAATTGCTTTTAAAGTGTTTAAAATTATTCATCTTATTTTTATTCGTTGTTTTAATTTTCATACATATGATTTTCTACTTTCAAGATGATCATTATAGCCTAATATATTTTTTCGTCGTGTCTGTGATAATATTTAATCTGATTTTTTGTATATTACTGTACATTCTTTTGTATGTCATGTCATTTTTATGTTGATGTATTGTAACAGCGCTTAGTGTAATATATTTGTTGAATAAGCGCTATATAAAAACCTCTGTAATAATAATAATAATAATAATAATCCCCGCACTCCACATGCTGTGCACCTTTTTCACAATTATACCTTTGAATACAGGCCTAACTTTTGGAAAATTAAAATTTCTAAAACCTTATTACACATCTGCATTCAGTGTATGACAATACTGGCTTCAGGAATTTAATGTCTATATAGAATGGTTGCATAGATGCGCAATAAGGTTTTCTAAACAAGGAGCCCACATGTGTAGAACTTCGAAAACTTGGAATTCAAGCTTGTGACCTAAACTCGTCTTTCATTTGTTAATTTATGCAATTTATTTTTGTACAGTACTGTCATGCACCACATGCAGATGCGCAATAAGATATTTTAAATTTTTAAAATTGGGGTCCACAGGGGTCGAATTTGGAAAAACTGTCAATTTAAGCTAGTGACCTAAACTCCTCTTTTATTTTACAATATATGCATTTTATTTCTATATTGTATTGTCATACACTATATGTAGATACGCAATAAGGTTTTAGAATTTTGATCCCTAAAATTTGGGCCCAGAGAGGTCGAATTTTGAAAAACTATCAATTTAAGGTTGTGACATAAACTCGTCTTTTGTTTTTCAATTTATGCATTTTATTTCTATACAGTATTTTCAAACAGCATATGCAGATGTGCAATAAGGTTTTAGAATTTTAATTTTCTAAAATTGGGGTTCACAGGGATCGAATTTTGAAATTTTCAATTTAAGCTTGTGTCCTTAACTTCTCTTTCATTTTGCAATATATTAATTTTGCTTATATATAGTATTGTTCTACACTATATTTAGTTGCACAATCAGGATTTAAAATATCGATTTTTAAACCAGGGGTTCACTCAGGTCAAATTTCAAAAATTGTCAATTTAAGCTTGTGAACTAAGGTTTTTCATTTTTTTATTAGGTTTTTGGATTTAATTTCTTTATAGAATGACTGCATACCATTTTTGGATGGGAATAAAGTTTTATAATTTTGACTATAGGTTAGTGGCCCAACTACTTACAGGTTGTGTGGGGATCACTGTCGATTCCGACAGTACAGATTTCTAGTTTATTTTTTTATTTTAAAGCTAATGCGTAAGAACAGTTACAGTAGCTCATTTGTGTAAACATTTAAGTGTGTATATTTTGTGTTTACGCATGTATCTTGTTGCATATTTACGTTTTACATGGTCTGTTGGATATATATAGATAACTTGACCAAATTCCGATAATTTCTCTAGCAGTAAACCAGCAGTTAGATATGTGTATCTGTCCCGAATATCTCAGTATAAAGTTTAAAACTTAATAATCTTATTAACTTGACAATTGAACAAAACCATATGAAATTTATTCTGATATACTATTTAACCCAAACCAGATCAATTGAACTTAAATATGATTAATTTCCATAATTGTTTCATACATAACGAAAGAAATGTACATGTATATCATATTGGAGACTTCAGTTATGTCAACCAGCAGTTTAGTCCCTCACTAAACGTAATTCAATTTAAGGTTTATTTCTGGGTAACGAAAACAGTTTTGTAAAATGAATATATTTATTTTTTATTTTTAATATTGCTAACATACCTTCAATTGAAGTGAGTAATGCTATTATCTTCAAAACACGTGTCATTCTATTTCAGTCCTACAATTATGTTCAATGTTTTAGACGCAAAAACAAGAAGAAGAAAAACAAACTTCCCATACTAATGTAATCTTTATCGTACAAGGACTTTAGAGTTTTATTCACTTATTTTTTCTGCGGTCTATATAATAAACCATACTGTCGCCCAGAATACGCATTTCTAGGTTAACCTGAATATGGTATGCTCGAGACCAAAAATCAGAAAGACATATTCTCGGTAACCATATAAGTTTTTCCCAAAAGACTTATTGAAACTTCTTCTTTACAGAATTGGAAAATTTGTCAAATTAAACTTTTGGCTGTATCCCAAAATTTCAACATTTCAAAAAATCGAAAATTTGTAAAGAGGGATAAAGTGTCTCAAGTCTTGAAGGAAATGGTCTTTTATTGCACATTTAGTACGTTTAGCTAGTTGAAAATTTAAGTATTTTTATTTTTTCTTTAAAATCTTCTAATTAAGTAAACTCAAACATTTTAAGCATTCTTTTTTCATAATTTAAGTAAATGTCAAGCAACCTGCAGTTATCCCAGTCGTAACTAAAACAATTGAACTTACCTGATTTTGTTCAAGTCTTCTAGAAAAACAAAAACAAAATGTCGTCCAATGGAATTTTCAATATATAAAGCAGAATCGTCATTTAAAAGATTTTCTTAATAAGTTATTACACCTCTGTTCTGGACTAAATTCGCGCAAAGTTGTGAGTCTGAGTTGGTCATTTGATATATTTTCAATTTTCAATATATCTTTTTTCCCATCGAAAAGTCCAAAATTAGAATCATATTTAAGGTATTAAAATATTTACATACAATGGTAAAGTTATAGTATTCTTGAATGACTCAACACAATAAACCAATAAAAATCGTCACAATAGTTTGGTTAAAAAGTATGATTCGTAGCTGCAAATGCATCTTCTATATAAAGTAAACTCAGATAACATGTTTTGTATGCGATGCATTTTTCTGGATTATCCTTCATTCGGTGCACTCCTGATTAAATATTTCTAAAGCCGAAAAATAAATACCACAAATGTTACGCCAATAGGATCAAATTGGCCTAAACTGTTTAGCTAAAATCTAGGTAAGGTGAACTCTGCCTGAAGTATTAAAGTATTAGAAATCGTACTTTTACTAGACTTTTACAAATCAACTGAAAATTTTAACACAAGCAGTTATGGATAAACTCGTGAGCAAATATAAACAACAAAAGAACCAAACAGGTCTAACAATTTCGCAGAAATTCTTGATAGAGTTGAGTTGAAGCCCCCTTTTAATAGAATTTCACACTTCATAAAATTTATTAATGAAAATTGTGTCTAAAATATATATTTATTTGAGATAACTACTGTAACAGTTTTATTATGTTTTGTAGAGTTGTTTCAACATCATGGATTTGCACGGAAAATTTCCATTTCCAAGAACTGATTGATTGTAAAAATACTTAAATTTCCTTTTTTTTGTATTTTGTACTATGTATTTTTTTTTAACTTTGAACTAATATTATCTAACTTATTTTTAGATAGATTGTTTGATTTTTCCATTTCTCTTTTTTCAAAGCAGCAAATTGAATAAATAGTTCAGATATTAATTAATTCTTTTATTAATTATATGATATCTATACACACTATGTTTCACAATTTTGTTTTTATTATTTTGGAATTGTGACAGATGTCTTTCAAGAACACCAATTAAAAATAAACTTTTGAGTTTTCATTTTGAATAATACATTTTCTTCCATTGAGACTTTTGTTTTGAATCTTATTTTATTCATAAAAATGCGTTAAAACGATTTTTTTGATTGTTTTGAATATCTACTCCGCTGCTTATTAATTTGATCTTGAATGCCTGGATGTTGTCAAGAATTTATCTATAATATAAAAGTCTGTTTATATCAAAATACGTTAAAAATTTTAGAAAATAACTGAAGCACATTTCTTTTGAGAAACGTTAAACAAAACAACTGAACGGTAACGCATTTTGGAGTAATTAAAACCATTATATTGTATTTTCTATATATGCCTCATAAAGACAAGTATGTGAGTCAATAGGATTTATACAATGAATTGTGTGTTAGATTAAAAAGGAAAACATGATTTATAAAAAATGTATTTTTCCTGTAATTCACAATATTTCCTCTGTCTGACAATTTAAAGAGTTATTGAATTAATCTATTTTTAAGCACAAAATGGGGACTATGGGAAAAAAAAACAAACAATACGTTGACCTTGTTCTCACCATGTCCAATTTTGAAAAATGAGTTCCGTTCAGTCCACTTCTCTTAACAAATTAGTCATTTCACAACGCGACAGCACTGATGAAGGATCTCAGTGATCCGAAAATTTTGCTAAGTTTGAATTATTTTTATAATTCAAAATTTTATTTGTTTTATTTTGATGTTGTTTTGCAACTTTTTAGACGTTTATTTATTTTTATTTTGCATTGTATCGTTAATTTATTATCGGTCCAACATCTAGTAAGTTCGAAAGGTGGTTATTACTTTAGACGTATATATATATATATATATATATATATATATATATATAGAGAGAGAGAGAGAGAGAGAGAGAGAGTAGTAGCTTAATGTTTATTTGATTATTTATAACAAATAATTAAAATATAATAGAGGTTAATTGAAAAAATTTTTTTAAACTTTTAAATTTTCTATGAATGTTAGATCCTTAAAATACCGAATCACTGAAATACAAATTATTTTTTAAAAGATACATATTCAATCTTTCTTACTTTATACTGATATTATGTGAACAGGAATTATGAATTTAAAGCATAAAATTTAAAGCAAAGATTTCGTTTTTTATTATAACTTACCATCAAATTCCTACAAGAACTTCACTAATTTAATTTCAGAACAAAAAGCACAACAAATTTTACTAAATTTTGTATACCAGCTTCCTCCACCAATAAAAACTGGTTGCCACGCCTAACCATACAAATTTTCTGGAAATCGTACAAAGAAGGGAAATGATGCAGTCTGTTTCCGAACAATAATAACAATTTAATTGTTAATTGACGTCGATTGCTATTGAAGGACAAAAGTTAGCCGAAAACTAAAATAAGATAGATATTTAAGGTATCCCCAGCTACTTTTGATACTAGCCCGAAATTGATACTTAAAATTTACTGTTACAAAATTTTAAAATTTGTGAAAACTAAGGAGTATCTCCCTCTTGCATAGCTCTGTCCTTAGATAGTCCTGTTCTTTTTTTAAATTTGATCTTCAACCTTTTTAGATTTTTTTTACTTTCAACACTTTATTTTCGACATTGAGCACAACTGATGAGTCGTAAATCGACGAAATATACACTTTCAAAATTGGTATCGAAGGATTTTATATAACATAGATTTATGTTTCTTGTTTTTTTTCCATATCAATAACAAATGAAAATTGGTTATATTAGAATTTAACTAGAGGCTCCCAGGAGCCTGTATCGCTCAACTGGATTCAATTTTCCAATCAACAACCATTAAATCACACAAGAAACAAACGTCTGTATTATTTGGTTTCAATTGGCTTAGTGGTTTCAAACTATACTCGGCTGTGTCGGTCATCTTGTTCGACAGTCGGGTTCATCAGACACAATTCTGAAAATTGACCATCTAAGGACCATTGCTGCAAAGTCTTGTTCCAATTTGCTAAGTGTTTCAGACAAGAAGATTTTTAGGATCCTATGTTAAACTAAGTTTCGTTCCATTTGGCCAACCAATTTCAGAGGGGAATATTTTTTTATATCAGCCAATGAGAAATAAGAATTGCCCATGGCGGCCATAATTGTAGTCCAATTTGGACGAAATGATGAAACTTTATAAAGAACCTCCCATATATGCTTCTTGTTGCATTGCCCCAGCAGTTTCAGATGAGAAGATGTTTGAAATCTCAGCCAATCAGAAACAACAATTGCCCATTGCGGCCATGTTTTTTGCCCAATCAAGATGAAATGAGATAAATTTGAAGAAAATCTCCCAAACACCATTCCTGCAAAGTTTAGTTCCAATTGGCCAGGTGGTTTCAGAGGAGAAGATCTTTAAAGAAAAGGTTTACGCCGGACGACGGACGCCAATTGATGGTAATAGCTCACCTGGCCTTTTAGGCCAGGTGAGCTGAACAATGTTTAAAGCTGCATGATATTTTTTTATCGGATTAATTGTTTGCGTGAGAAATCGTTGCTTTCCAGTGAGCTCGTGAGTTTGGTTCAAAGTGCGCGATTCTCACCCTAAGTGCGTGTGGTCGTAAGGTTACATTGTATGTACCCGAGTTTATGTTGATTTCTGGTAAGACATATACATCTGTTCATCTGAGTGGACAGGCAGTAAGGTCGAGTAAGAAAGTTATCCCTGCATCAGGCTACCTACGGACATGTTAAGAGTTAAAGAGTTCCTGGCCCTCTTGATTCTGCAAACACAAAAAGAAGATACCTACTGCAGGACGTGTAAACAATACAAAACTGTTCGCAAGCCATGTTTGACGGACAGATTTTTTTTAGATATAAATATAACTGCATAGGAGGTATAAATAATTATTTAATATTATATCTTAATTCAGCTTTTTATAGCTCTAAACTTAAACATTTATCTTTCCTTAATCCAAATATAAGAACTCTTATCAAGCAATTTACAATTCCCGCTAGTACTTTTTCAGTTTAAAATTGAAAACGTTTTAAAGCAGTTGTTTATAAATGCATACACATGAAAAAGAATAAATACGCCTGCCTTATAAAAAAAAAGACTCTTGTTAGTCTTTATATCATGATAAAATCCTGTTCATAAGTATCTATATGTAATTAACAATTCATCAATTATGGATTTTCATGAGGTCAATACATAATTATGGATCTGGTAAAATGATATCACTTTAGTTAGAGGTTGATATCATTCTACCAGATCCATATATAATATATTGGTCAAATAAAAAGTCCTAAGTTATATTACATATGCGTTTTCGGTTTTCAATCAAGAAACCTTCCTCAGCACTTTCAAACCAAAAAATGTAAAATGTTCATTTTGATAGTTCTCAACCTTACGTAAAATATGTAGACAAAATGAAACACAGTTAAACAGATTTGGCCAAAAAAAATTGAAAACAAATCAACAAATTGACGATATTGAGAAATTTTACGAACGAGTCCGGATCTAATTTTAGTAATATGGTGTTGATATACCTTTAGGGAGTCAATATTCTTTTTTGGAGTCAATATACTTTTATGGAGTCAATATGCATTGATACCAATGCACCATTTTAATGCAAAACATACGTATATTTCTTCGAATTACGAATCATCAATTGTACTTAAAGCAAAAATAAACGAAATAATAGCTCAATTGTTGAAGGGTAGATTCCCAAATAAATCACTGGAGGTATAAAGTCAAAACCATCTAAAGAAAGATTCATGCAGGAGGGAAATACTTCTTAGTTTTCAGAATATTTAAAAATTTACCAGACCGGTCTTTTTATTAAAACAAAAAGAATACATAAGCAATAACATTAAAAAAGTCCATAAAATTAAAAGACAGTCACAAAAAGAATAAATAATGCAAAGCTGTGTCAAATGAATGAAAAAAACAAAGAAAAGTAGCCACAAAATATCACAAGATTGTCACAAGTTTAAATAAAGATTCATAACAAAAGAGGGAAATCCGAAGGAAATTAAAATCTGATAAACTGGAGAAGCTTGGAGACCCACAAACACCCACAACTGGAAAGCAACTGTCATATTTCTGACTTCATCATAAACAGTTTTTGGAGTTTTTAGTTTACGTTTATCTATGATGGATAGTTTAAATGAAAAAAGGGTTTCAGAATTTTGATTGAGGTCAAGAAAGACACAAAATGATTATTTCTTATTTACCACAGATAGTATTTTGTACATTTTCGATATTTCTCACTGGTTTTACTGTAGAACTATACACAATTTATACAGTTCCTGGTTTCATCACTTAGGAAATTTTATGGTCGTGATCACGAATTGATTGACCGTTACAGTGTTCCAATATCTAAGATGATGTTGGACCTGTTCCCACTGTCGTAAAATTTCATGTACTTCCACAGATTTGTGACTACCACTGGATTTACTTTGTTGAACTTCACGACGGGTGCCGTATACGGAGCAGGAACTGCTTACCCTTCCGGAGCACCTGAGTTCACTTCTGGTTTTTATAGGAGTTTGTGTTGTTCATTGGTTTTTAGCTTTCTGTGTTTATTTGTTGTGCTTGTGGTTGTTCATTTGTCTTCCCGGATTTTGTCTATCTAATGGATAACGTTTTTTGGATTGCTCCTTAGGTATAGTTTTCCTCTTTATAATTGAAATCTTAAATTGTATTTAATTTCCTGAAAAACTCTCGGAGGTTTCAGTTTGTGGAAGGTCAAGAGAAACCACATATACATGTGCATATACCTCTAAGTAGAAATACATCAGAATATCAATGAATTTTATGATACATGAAACATCAAACTTCCAACTTTGCTAAAGTTCATAGAAGACTCTTATCTACCTTGGTTTAAAGTATGAATTACAATTACAGTCTGTTCGCTTTTTCGGCGGAGATCTTAAATGATCGAAACATAAAGTTCGCCAAACATTAATAATTCTTCAAAATTATATTTCATAAGCAATTTGCAAAAACTTCAATGAATAAAAACATTTTTAGGAATATACATTTATATTTCTTAAATGTCTTATATGTTAAAAACAAATAAATTTTGTACACTTTTCTATAATAAAAGATTTTAAAATAAAATACGAATAGAATAAAAAAAAGTCTATGTTAGCTTTCAAATACTACAATGTAAAAGCATACGTTTGCATTCAAAGATACAATGTCATATGTTTCAATAAAATGTTTCCAAAACTAAAATTCATCTTCCTTGACATTAGCATTTTTAGTTGTATTTTCTAACGACGAGTTTTGTGTACTATGGTTTGTTTGCTGCAACAAGAGTAATTCAGGCAACTCTTCATATCGATGAATATTAGGGTCATATTCGACCATACCACAGTAAGGATGAAGATAGTCATCGTCGGTTTTGTCGATCAGTTCGTCGTCATTGTCACTGCTAGTCGATGAATTTTCTGTTGTTGTATATGAGTCGTTTGTGGTCTTATTTTCTGTCTGTGTTGAGGTATCCTGAATGTTATGAGCATGATTGATGTCAATAGATGTCACTTCTATTCTTGGTATCCGAACAACATTATTTGAAGGATTAGCAGCTCTCGTAGTAAGAAAATGTCTTTCGTCTATGGTGTGGTATCCATTTTGAGGATCTTGTCCTAGGAGTTCTATTTCTTGCCTAATTTCGACTTTGAATGAATCTGTTGATTGTTTGAAGTACAGATATAAGCAGACATTACAGACAATCGCCGTCAGTGAAAGTAATACGCCAAGTCCTGAAACTCCATATACTATGTTTTCAATTGTAAATAGTCCTGTTATTGAAGAAAAAACTAAGATCAGTGCATTACTCAGTGTTATAACAATAAGTAAGGGAACAGTGTTAAATTGTATGCTTTATTGAAAATTTATATTTAAAGATCAAGGTTTTCCTAACATTTCTTAGTGAATTTTCTCGGTTTTTCATTTTATCAGCTTCATCTATATTCTTTCTTAGTTTGTTATTGGACTGAAGCCTTTAGCTAAATATTGCATTTAAACTTTTATCCGAGAGTTTAATGTCGTCGCCAAAAGGCCCTTTAAAAATGTAAGAGGTGGTTTTGTTCATTCAACTGTATACCGTATTCCATATATAAAATTATATCTTTTTTGGATATTTCGTGTAATTATGTAAACATCTATACAGGTTGTTTTAATATTTATAGAATAAAACAAACTAAATACTTCCTGTTTTGATTGAATGAAGATACACAATAAATTATGGATTGCATTAATCCTGTTCCACGATTTCACTAGTTTGAATTTATTTATTATGTAGTACATTGGGAAACAAGTGATTCCAAATAAATTTCATTTGGTTGTGCGAAAGAACCCGCTGTTGCAGTATTTTATCCTAAGTTTTTATCGCAATTTTCAGTCTTATATTTAAGATTTAACACAGTCATGACAGTGTGGAATTTCCTGCACAAGTTGAAAATTGTCACATTAACACACATTTTTTTCCAAACCTTTTGTTGTATTTGTTGGATATATTTCTGGTATAACGCTAACATTTTGAATATGAGCATCAAAACCTGAAATGGATGAATGACAGCTAATGTCTTAATGGAAGTAAAAATAATCATATAAATTAAATATTGAAAAAAAAACAAATTACCCATGGTATTGTTAGGGGTAAACTGTTTTAAACTTTATGGAAATGAATTGGTCGTCATCACGAATCACAAGACGGGTTCAACATACGAAGCAGGACTACCTTGATTGGTTTCTGTTTTTTATGGGAATTTTTGCTTTGGTGTTGATTAAAAAATCACTAAGTAGATTAAACAGATATCAAAGCATGTACATCAAAATTCAGGATCACCAGATACAAAATATAACATGTCAACTATATTGTACATACCAAGATCCGTTGTTATTTGTTCCCCGTAGCTTCCAGTATACAAAAATCGGGTTACATCTACCTTTTGACAGTCGGTTTTTAATTCTACAAGGCAAATAGAACTTAGTCAAAAAGAGAAGTAAAAAACTTAAAATAAAAGGTTTGTTTTATACAAACACACAAATTTGGATAGCTTCAAAATCGGACTGCTAAAGCTCGCATGTTGAAAATCAAAAATTGAACTATCGAGGGTGGAAAATTCCATAACTCACTCGTACCTGCAGGAGAATCTGTATTTCTATAACTGACAGGATGCTTTGAAAACAGCCAAAAGATTAGAGAAGTACCAATATCCAGTGTCCAAGCGTGTGAAATAGTTATTTATATCACTTCAAAATAGTGTCATGGGTAGGATGCGTGTAGTTGTACTTGTGACTAAAACTTTACAAAAGACTTTAATTTCAATACAGATCGTGAGTTTGATTTTCATATAGAATATTACAAAAAAATAACTAAAATTTTAAAATATGTATCGTGACGTAATGGAAATGTATTTTTAGATAAACTTTGCTGCAGATATATATACACATTATTACTACCAATCAGAAGATTTTACGCTTTCATATGAAAACTTAGATTTGTCTCTTTTTTGTCATGATCTTTAAGAAAATGTCATAAAGTGTAATATAGGCTACAACCTATCTATGTAATACTTCTATATGGCATTCCTCAGCTTTAATAACATTGTATGTTTGCAATATCAATTTTGTTCACAAATTGTATCTTACCGCAGTGCAATTTGTCAAAGTAGTTTAGGTTGCTATCTGCTTGTGCATGTATCAATAATTTTTTTATGTAATCTAGGCATTTATATTTGAATCTAATCTGTCATACTTGCCATACTGAAATTGACTCAAATTCCCCTGAAGACAGTTAAAAAAAATTTATTCAAAACTAACCATTCTGCTTTCAGTCTTATTTATAATACTTGCCATACAGAAATTGACTTAAATTCCCTTGAAGACAGCTATAAAGCCCGGCATCCGTGATTGTTGTTTTTATTATTTCCAGATTATACTCTGTATCCTTGTTGCCGACTATAGAAACTCTTGAAGCTTGCTGTAGATGACTATTTATCAGATGTCCTATTGCCAGTCTCTTTAGATTGAAGTTCCATGTAGATCTGTTCGATGCAGAAACAGGACACTTCATTCTCACGGTATCTCCAGGACAAAAGAAAAGTTCCTCTCTGACAACTGATAAATAAGCTGTAACAAATTCAATGAGAAATTGAAAAATAATTTAAAATTTTATCACTATTGTAAGGTGAATAAATAAAACATTTCTTCTTAAAAAATTAAATCTTAATTTCTTATCTTTAAGTTCCATTATTTTCATAGTCTAGTACATTTGCTGTAGTTAAGTTTTTACAGACTAATGACATCTGTACTTTAAACTTATTTCATTGTCAAAAGAAAAGACTATTGGATCAGATACAAGTTAATAAACTTAGAATTGTCTTCTACGTAATGACATCTATTTAAGACACAACTTTGTCCTTAGGTGTGTAATTTGGATGTAACATGTTAGGTCATTTTATTTTGTAATCAGCTTTTCAAAATTCGGGTCATTAAAGATTTCTGTGGCAAATGGCAGTGCTGATGCAAATCAAACGCTGAAATATGCAAATACAGTGTATTGAAATTTGTATCACAGAATATTTCTGTAAAATTGTTTCTTTTATTGTTGTTAAACATACCTTCTATTGTAGTCAGTAATACGATAGTCTTTAAATGATAAATCATTCTGTAGATCCACTCTATTTGCTATATCAGTGTAAATCAGATACAGATTAAGAGTAAAAATGAAAAAATATTTTTATTGAAGAAGAATAATCCAATTTGCATAAAGCTAATCTTCCTCAAGGCAAGAAACGCACACACATACACGCATATATATATTGTTACTAATTTACAATATACACAGCACAGTATGATTTTAATTTGATTGTGCAATATTTATAACATTTTATTTTGAAAGATTCAGTTGACGTGTAGTTCATGACTTCCGTTTTCTAATTATTCCAGAATTGTGAATCAGAATTACAAAAATTTTTGTTTAAAAAAATTGTTTAGTTTTTGGAATAGATAATTAATTTTTCGTCAAAGGATGTCAAGCTGTAATTTTGATTCAATGGTAAAAATGATGAAATAATAAATCTTCGGACAGAGGATTTGTTGGAATATTTGTATTTAGTGCACCTGAGTTATTAGCATGTAATGAATCGAACTGTTGACGGGCACTGAAAAGCACTTGTTATTAGATTTAATTATGGCGTGTGAAACGTTGCAATATTCACAAAAAACAAAATATATGTTCATAAAATTAAATAATTGTTCGTAAAAACGAATAATTGTTCGTAAAAAAGAATATTTGTTCATAAAAACAAAATATATATTCAATAAATCAAAATATATATGTGTTCATAAAACATAAAATCCAAATATTCATTCATAAAATCCAAATATTCATTCATAAAATCCAAATATTGATTCATAAAATCCAAATATTCATTCGTAAAATCAAAATATTCATTCATAATTCAAAATATTCATTCGTAAAATCAAAATATTCATTCATAAAATCCAAAAAATATTCATTCGTAAAATCAAAATATTCATTCATCAAATCAAAATATTCATTCATAAAATATATACGTTCGTAAAATTTATAAATACGTTTAATAATTTGCATCATGGGATAGTCGTTTCTTTTGTCACAGTGTACTTGATTGGACAATCAAAAACGAAACTAGAATGACTGGTCGTTTGGCGGGGAAAATTGACTCTACGTTTCATTGAACAAAATGGCCAATGAGGTTGTGGTACCAGAAATACACTGATTAGACTGTTTATTCAAAAGATTAAGAAGACACTAGGTCCTCACAGACTTCAGCCAGTATGCACACGTCACATTATCACCAATCAGCGACAGCGTTGCATAATTTGTAAATTGTAAAACTTGAGCGTTTTGCCAATCCTTTTCATTAGGATAGATCGATTTGGATATAAGTCCAAATACTTAAGATGTCTTGAAAGCACGGGCACTTGTTTCTGTCGGGGGGGGGGGGGGGGTTACTATCCACACTAGTACGAAAAATCATCAAAAAAAGTACCATGTGATTTTTCGTACAAGTTTTACAATTTACAAATTATGCAACGCTGTCGCTGATTGATGATGATGTGACGTGTGCATAGTGGCTGAAGTCTGTGATGGCCTAGTGTCTTCTTGATCTTTTGAATGAACAGTCTAATCAGTGTATTTCTGGTACCACAACCTCATGAAATGATAGCATGCACCTATCATTAGCCATTTTGTTCAATGAAACTTAGAGTCAATTTTCCCCGCCATACGACCAGTCATCCTATTTTCGTTTTTGATTGTCCAATCAAATACACTGTGACAAAAGAAACGACTATCCTATGATGCAAATTATTGAACGTATTTATAAATTTTACGAACATATATCATGTATATATTTTATTTTATGAATGAATATTTTGATTTTACGAATGAATATTTTGATTTTATGAATGAATATTTTGATTTTACGAATGAATATTTTTTGGATTTTATGAATGAATATTTGGATTTTATGAATCAATATTTGGATTTTATGTCTTATGAACACATATTTTGATTTATTGAATATATATTTCGTTTTTATGAACAAATATTCGTTTTTACGAACAATTATTTAATTTTATAAACATATATTTTGTTTTTTGTGAATATTGCAACGTTTCACACGCCATATTTAATCTTATTTTTGACCATTTATGTGTCAAATCTGCAAAATGTATTAGTAAATGCTAAATCTATATAGCACCAACCAGAAAAGTAAAGAATCGCAGTTTTGGATGAAAATTTCATCGCGATCAAATTAATTTGCAAGACCCTTCTGACACGAGGATTCGTGTGGAGGCACGGTTGTCCCATATCAAAGGAACGTAATACCCTTGACACTGTAGATGTCGAAAAAGAGTACATTGAAATGCCGCTCCAGTTGGAATATAACTGTTTTCGAGTCAACTATAACTAAATAAGGTTAAATTGATTAGATTATACACGATATTTGTTACGATTATTTAGTCGATTTGACATTGTACATATTAGATTTTGATGGATGGATTATTGTTTAACGTCCATTGGCAAATATTACATGCATATTAGCACGAGAACATGGTGATGTGCTATCAATATATACCCTGCTTTGTACTAGACCGACACTCTGAGCTGCATTTTCTACGCGCTTGCTTACGAGGTAACAGTTTGAAGAAAGACATATCACCCACACGGTCACATTATATTGACTTTTTGCTCTTACTCCTAAAGATGTTGCTTGATTGGCGGCAGAAGGACCAAATACCAATTCTAATGCATTTGATTTGAACCGGACGGGTGTAGAACCCACTACCTCCACCACCCCAGGCGAGCATCGAGGCGGTATTAGTTTTTCTTTCAAATAACCAATACATGATCAGAGGCTGCAATGTATTATTAATAACTCTACATGTGTTGCGGCAAAGAAAAACTCAAAAATTACAATTATTTGGTCGAGGCTAGATTTTCTTTTGATTTCTCTCTGTGTCCTGAGTTTATGGATTCATAGCTTTTAAAATAATCTGATGTTCAAAGAGTAAGCGTTTCCCCTGTTTGTCAAATTGTTCAAGGATTGCAATCACTGTAGTTGGTTTCAAGTGTATACATAAACCTCAGTTTATTGAATATGGTATACTTTACTTCATGAAACTTCATTTCACCTTGTATTGTCGAATGTTTTTCTTAACCGTTATAGAAATGCTATCTAATGATTGTTGCTTTACAAACATCTGGTGCAATAAATTATGCTTCTATTGGAGGATGCAAAATTCGTAAAAAAATCAAAGTGCCCAATATCATTTATCCAGTGCGATAATCTTAATTTAACTGTATAGAACTGTTGAATTAAGGCCTTTCTCCCCCATGCGTGATCCTGGATCAAGTCATTTTAAGCGGTAAGTACCTTTCTGTCTACAATTATTTACGATTCTTGGAATGGATTGTTGCTTATACTTTTTTCTTCCTATATTTTTGGCCCTCAGCATTACAGAAGTGATTTAATTTTACAAAATGTGCATCAGCGCACACAAATAGACATACTATGTGTATACTAGTATCATAAAATATTAATTCGAAAAAACCGCCATTGTTGTCAGGATAATGATATGAATAATTTGCGTCAATTAGAAACATGCTTTATGACGAGATAGCATCAAACCCTTTATGGGAGTGTTATTTCTGCATTTTTCATTCAGTCGAAGGCATTCTGTCCCTGCTATCTAAATAAGGTAACGTCTAGCCAAATTCTGCAGTTCTAGCAAGCGGTCACTTTGTAGGTAATCATACTGTATTGGATTTTATAGTATGTTATATACACCAGAGTGTCAGGATTGATAAGTGGGAGGTTTGAGTACCCAACAAAACCGGTTTAACTCCTCTACTGTTAAGTGTCTGTACCAAGTCAGACTATCCTAACTCTTTGTTGTGTTTATGTTTTTGTGTTGTGCTCTTTTGTGTTGTTTTTGTCCGGGTTTCTGTCTGTTGAGTTGCTGATTGGTATGCCATTGTTAACCTTTCCTTTTATCTATTTTGCTGTTTATTTATATACATATATATGCAATGTCGTGTCAAGTCGAGGGACTAAGCAAGCAATTAACATTCTTTTTTATATAAAATATTGAAAATGTCACTTCTCTTGTAATAAAAAATTTTGGAGGTGTTTATTTGAAATGAGATTGAATTAAATCAAACAAATAATTACACAGAAATGCATTATACTATTATTGACGCAGTTAGAATATAATAATTTAGAAACAGAAAATAAATTTGTAAAATAAAACGTTTTTCTTTTCTTTTTTTCTCTAATGACTATCACCTACCTTAATTAATTAAGGATTACAAATAAACAATTCCACAAAGCCAAGCTTAATTCATTGACCTATCGAATTCAAAACTGTTTTCTATTTCTCATAGAATCGTTACTATTTCACAGCATCGTATTTTGTGCACTGATTGACAATAGGAAAGACACGAGGGCTAAAACTGGAAATCCATATCAATTGAATACACCTAGATAAAAGTTAATATAAATAAATGAGTATTTTCAACTTTTTAACTTTTTAGTTTGTTGTTGTTGTTTTACGATTTTATATTTGGTTTTGTTCGACTTGTGTATTTCATACATTTTAGCCGTTTTACACCCCTTTTGACAGCTCACCATTTCCATTTATTTTTCTTGTTATCTATTGTCGCATGAGCTGTTTCGCAACATACTTAGTTTTTTGTTAATATAAATAAACAACTGCACGAGTTCAGAACCAAATATCTTGGTAATTCCTTAAAAAAAAACCGAAGTATGAGGGCAACAGTTGTTTGCTACTTTTTTGATCGAATGCGTCTCATTTTGAAATTTGGATAAAACTTGAATTGGTGGAAAATGGAAATTCACAAAAGAGGGTGAAATTAAATTTGCAGAAAATCGACACACATTTTGTCAAATGAAAATCCAGTGGCTTATATACTGAACCGCAAAAGAAACGTCGCACAAAATGACATGTTCACATACATTTATTTCAAAGTGACATTTATATATTTTAAATTAATTTTTACAAAATTTAATGAATGATTTACAGTCTTTTGGTTACAATGTTCACAAAAACATCACAATTGTCGCAACGTCACATGTTTTCAATGCTGTGCTCCCACGTCCGTTAATAACGTGTATGTCCTCCACCGGCACCAATTACTGCGGCACATCTTCGGTACATGGAGTTGATGAGCCGATTAATAAACGCCATCGGAATATGTGCCCATACTCTCTGAAACGCTTGTGAAAGTTCAGCTGCAGTTGTCGGACTTGGCTGCTCATTATTCAACCGTCTTTGAACTTCGTCCCATAAATGTCCAATAGGGTTTAAATCTGGACTCAAAGCCGGCCAATCCATAACATTAATGTTATTCTGCTGTAGGAAGTCTCTTGTGGCTCTTGCGGTATGCGCACGTGCATTGTCCTGTTGGAAAGTCTTGTTTTGATGACGTGCGAAATGGGGCTGAACATGGGGTGTCAAGACTTGGTCGATGTAACGGGCAGCTGTTACGCCATTTCCTCTGCCTGGGCCAAGGTTCTGAAAGATGACTGGACCAAGTTTAACGTTAAGGCCGATTCCACCCCATACCATGATGCTAGGTCCTCCCCACGCGTCTGTTTCCAGAATGCAGCTGTCTTCGTAACGTTCCCCGCGTCTTCTCCACACTCTGGTTCTGCAATCGGCTGTTGAAATGCAGTAACGGCTTTCGTCAGAGAAGATGATGTTACGCCATTGTCGATTTCGCCAATTCTGTCGCTGAGTGGCCCACTGAAGACGAGCTTGACGGTGTCGAGGAGTAAGAATAGGTCCTCTGCTGGACGGCGACATCTCATGTTTCTAGCAGCTAATCGCCGACGAACCGTATCATAACTTATGGGTCGTCCATGTGTTCCAACAGTGTTTCTGGCAGTTTCGGCAGCTGGGGTGAACCGATTCATCAAATGGTGACGAACAATGCCTCTATTCTGTCTAGGGGTAGACAGCACAGTTGAAGTCGTTGGCAATAACTCTGGCAGATTGCCCAGCATCCAATCGACCAATGGCCTGTTCTCTCTGTTATGGAGTCAGACGTGGCATAGCTTCTGTGTCAACACTGATACTAACACTCTTTAATTTTCTTCGGCCTTTTATACCCATAAAGGAGCATGAATTTCACGAACATTTAAGATTTAAGAAAAATTACCGCCAAGTGTGTCCCACGAGCGGTTTTAGGTACGGTCGCTCTACGATATCAACTGAAAATTATTCAACCGAAAATTTAATTCACAGGTAATTTAATCTTACCTGGTGATGTAATCGTAATACTGATTATATAAAAATCATTAATTAATATTTATTTTGAATTTTGCTAACATTTTGAAAAAGCGACGTTTCTTTTGCGGTTCAGTATATTAGTAGAAACTCAAAACGTTTGTCACACATTGTCACACATTGTCACACAGACATTATGATTCATATAACAGGGTAAAAATACTGATTTTTTAATTTTGGGTTTAAAATGTGATTTTTGAAATCTGAAAAATTGGAATTTTTAATTTCAAACGTTTTGCACAAAATCCATAATTTTGATGAGAAAGCAATCTACTATGAAAATCAGACGTGTGGGTCTATTTTTCTGCTTAGTACACTATTTGAAATTATGAATATATGAAAAATGCATTACCCTGTATCGTTTCTTTTGTTAACTAGTATAATTCAGTTTTATACTAGTAGCCTAATATTAACTCCTGAACAGTAACCCTAATTATTTGCAATGGTAGTTTGTGTTCTGTTAAGGCTAATAGCAGTTATCAGGTCATGCTTTTCTTGTATTGTCGCTAGGGGACCAGGTTGCGAAATATGCACCTCTTGTGCATCAAATTTTGTACCAAATATTTAAAATATAAACAATTTCACTCGCCACGAAACGGGTAAGAAATGCTTGGTAAACCTCATATGTTTACCCGTTTCCAAGGCTAGTTCACATATTTATATCAGATAAGGGACTAAGACAAATATTTGTTTGGTACAAAACTGTCGACCGGAAACAACGATTAAATCATTTGCCCTTGCTCTCCCTTATTTAAAAGTTATGATTCCAATTCCGAAGTTTTCAACATATGTTCAATTCATAAAACTGCAAAATAGATACACCCTTTTCATGTGACCCGGTCATGCTGTCTTTCAATAGTTTACATTAAAAATCGAAAACTTTATTACATAAAATCGACAAAATATGAGATTATCTACCACTGGTTGGATACCTCTGTTTGTGGACTCCACGTCAACAAGAGTATGACCAGCTCATTTGCTTGCTTGAATTTATACTTTCCATTGATTTACTGTTACGAAAAGGTTAAAAACAAAGAATATCCCTCTCGTTGCATAGCTTTGTCCTTTGGTGATTTTGGCATTACCTCTTTTGACATTTGACTGCTCTTCTTAACTTTTTTGGTTATTGTCTCGGTCCACTTTCGGTCACTTTTAATCGACGAGTCGACGAAATATGCGTATCTTGTGTATCAAAATCGATATTATAGAATATTTATGCACTGTTTCTAGTATAAATCAAGTTAAATAACTTGATCTTTTTCTCTATTCAAGTCGCCACTGGATGAATTGCAAAAAGAGTTAATCTTTAGGACTGACCACGTGGTAATTGGTTTCCACTCATTGAAAATTCGTTAATAATGTAAAAAAAAAAACAGAGTACATGTACATTAATGTAAAAAAGAATTTGAGTTAAGGTGCTTGAAAAAGTACTGCGTGCAATATTGGAACATAATATACAAAAAAGCAAATCAACAATGAATACAATTTAAACACCGAAAAAAATTTCACCTCCTTTATCCTGCATAAGAGACAAACACTAATACATAATAAGTAAACTTCAGATGTGGGGTAACCCCACTGGGGTTACAGTACTAGGTCATGAGAAACTGAACTTTGCATTACTAAGATAAATAATTTTTTAACGATGCGTTTTATTTTAAAATTTGTTACCAGACCTTCAACAAAAATCCAAAAGCTCACAGCTAAAAGTATGATCAAGGCGACCCCTAACGTTTACTTAGATTGCACTACGTGTTGTAAAGTTTCTTTCTTTAATGAGTATTGTTGACGTTAAGGTGGCAACTGCAGTTTTCTATTGTTTACACATATATGACCTCACGGTTATTGTGATGCAAGATAACCAACATTTTCTTGTTCTTATATTGTTAACAACATCGATATATAATGATTTGACCTCAATACTTCGATGCGGAAATAATACAATGTATCATTATCCTTTTCTTCCGTGTTTTAAACGTTTCCGCAAATGTTTTAATAAGTTTTTTTCGTATCAATATTACGGGGAAGTTTCATATTTTTCCTGATTCTGAATAGACAGACAGTCTCCTGACCTATTACATATTTAGAAATGTACCATTTTTTACTTGTGTCGTTTCCTCTGATCCAAATGTTGATACCATTTGAAACCACTTTTTAGTGTATTTACCAATTCCGACTATATCCTGACTCAAAGTCATTCTTCCATTTCGTTCGGACTAAAATAAGATTCTGTTCACTTGCTATTGTTTCATTTATAACTCTTCATCTTAAATTATTACATAAGAATACATATTAAGTAATTTTATCGAAGCGAAAACAAGAATGAATACATAAAATATATTATTACCACTGAGTAAATACTGTCGATAGTGGACCCCAATTACCCGATAGCTCAGTTGCAAATACATGTATTTCTAAACTGAAATTGATAATTAAATTTTAATGTTACAAGTTCAAATTTTAAATCTATCAGTCGTGCATAAATTTGTCCTTAGATGGTTTTACCTTTACCACTTTCGTCATTTTAAACATTTTTGAAATTTCTCTTCAACTTCAATGATTGTTGATTTGTTTCCCACATTTTAGGCCTCGAACCCAACTGAATACCTACGCGACAAAACAGTGGGAAAATTCCACAAATTCGAAGTCCAAGGAAAAGTGAAAGTCAGGAGAATGGAACACAACAAACATACGCCACAAGAATAAATATATAATAAATATATAACTTAAAGAATAAAAAAACGTATAATAAACTAAAAATGCTAGAACAAGACAACACAGAAACTAAAGCACTAGAAATGTGAACTATGGTAAAAAAAAACCGGGAGTGACACAGGTAATCCTGAAGGGTAAGCATGTCCTCCTCCGTTAACTGAAGTCGTAAATTTCACGTAATGTTCAAATCTTGTGCATCAAAATTGGTGTCAAAGAATTTATCTTTCAATATAAATTTTCTTTGCACACGTGATCTCAATATTAAACGGCTTTAAATTCCCCATATATAGTGTAGAACGTTTTACATTTTCCTTTAAAAAAATTCTCTGAAAGTAAAATATTTGATTTCAAATTCCTTCAGAAATATAACTGAAGCAAAACTATCAAGTCAGGAGAATTTTCATGTAAAATCATGACTAGTGAGTTCATTAGATTTAACGGCCTGTAGAAAAGAAAGAGGAGAGAGGAGTAAACACCTACAAATACAGATAGCAATAAACTCAAAACTGTGGTAGAAAGTGTGAATGCTATAATGGAACTTTGTAAAAGGCTACGGTTAAAACTTAGTACATGCTCTATATGTGTAAAGGTTGTAAGCAGGTATATATTGTGATATTCTGGATACGCATTGATAGTTACAGATGGTTGAACGTTTTACGCACAAAAAATATCGTGAAACATGTGAATAGTTTGCCTGTTACGTGCCAATCTTTGTGCATTTAATTTGCATGTGGTTTTATTCGTGCAATTTGCATCATGTAACGTGTATGCGATCTTAAAGGTCGAGATAAATATAAAACATGTGAATTTAAAATAATGCAGATTTTGAACTCAAAATCAAATAATTCTCATAACGAAACGTTTCTTATGTAACTGGTAATTTCCGCTCTATCTGTATTTGCCCTTCGTGTCCTAATCTGTCAAATATTTCTTTATCAATTATTTAGATATATCTCGGGGACACTACATAAATTAAATATTACGGATAAGGACAAATAAAGCATGGATGCTATTTGAAAATCTATTTATTAATTTTTTGGGCCAAAAAAAAAACACTGAAATATATTAGTTTTATGCGGAATACGATTGTTTTTAAATTTCATGAATTTAACACGTAGTTATGAAATTTGTTATGGTGTCTCATAAGGTATCCATAAGCCCTACCTTAATACTAGTTTCAATTTTGCGAGAATTCATTACCTTGTTACAAATTCTTAAATGCTAAAACTTCATATGTTTTAAATAATTTTATCAATTAATTCAAAAAATTTGTTTAGGTTTCTCAAACATTCTCTGAAAATTAGCAGACTTTGTTAGGAGACAACAATTCCAATTTCACTTCGCTGTGAAAAATTTACAGTTTTGATCATTTGCGGGCTTAATACTGGTCAAATTTAGGAATATCAGATATTTAGATATCAGAACAAAGTACTTTCTATCATACCATAACTTTTTTGACATGAAAAAATTTGTTATTCATAGATGAAATCAGTATTAAAATACTTTCATAAATTTGATACATCAATTTAATTATAAATTTTGTTACGGCATCTTAAAATGCTAGGAGACAAAAATTTCCAAATTAACACTAAAACTATACAAAACATTTTAGGTTGAAACAGGGGCTGTGAGATATACAAGTCAAAAGTACTTTTTATCATATAATAACTGTATTTTGATATACAAAATATACCTGAACTAAGTGATTTTTTATGGTTCTTTTAAATAAAGATAGTGATGCTTAGATTCAAATTCTTGCTTTTAATCCAATTTTTTAACAGATATTCACAACAAACTACCAATAGTATTTTACAAAGACTGGTATTAGAAATCGCAAGGCTGGAAACCATTTAACGTGCAATGGGAATAGTTGAGGTTTCGTGTAACGTGCGAATCGTGTACGTGTGATTTTATGCGTTGTACGTTCAATCATCTGTATAGATTTATTGATTAACATTTGCGTTCTGTCAAAAGCGGAAACACTGACAACAGATAACCTGGCATTTTATAAATTCTGATTTTTTCATTAGAAAAGATGCGTTTTTACCATACCTAAGGCTATTAGCATTTTACAACCAATAATTGGAATGATAGTAAGCTTTCTAATCGTCTTATTAACTGATTATATGCAATCAATGTAACTGATGTTTTTGAGTTCATTTTCACAATCTTATATTTTATTACAAGGCAAAATTCCCATTCAGACTCAAATAAAGATGAATGAAATGTTTACTAATCGACTGTAGCAGTAATATTTAAAAATTAGATATCTTTAATCTATTTAATGTTTCATATGATTAGTATATTGACCAGCAAGCCATAGAAGAAAGTTAAATCATTTCACCCAACTCATCGGGAATTGCCGTTCTCGTAACATCTGAGCTTGTACTCGACTTGTTTTTTTTAATAAAAAAAATCCACCAATCCAAGAGAAAAACATCCAAGCACATAGAAATACACTACAATGGCTGTTTTTCTCTTTAAAGTCCAATATCAGTAAAAGAATACCGAAACTATAAGACTTTGGACAGAGACAAAACGAATTCGTGAGCAACCTAACACAGAAAAAAGAGACAACAAATACTAAAAAAAATAAGTAAAACACACATAGCTAACTAAAGATACTAAGAACTAAAGCACTTGCAATGTGAACTCAAACAAAAATTTGGAGTGACATTGGGTGCTCTGGAATGGTAAGCATTTCCTATACCGTTAACGGCATTCGTCACTTCGTAACGGAGGAAAGTCAGGTAGAGTGCAAGTCCAGTGAAGAGTCAATTCCCGTAGGAATCTAACTGAAGATATCTGTTCTTATTTGTCATGTTTGTGAGATTAAAACTTTGAATCAATTGAGTCGTGATGGTAACCGTAAAATTTCTGGAGTGATGATATTAACAGAGTCTGACTATAACTTTGTCTTTGAAGTTTATGTGACAGTAACTTCGTTCTGTCAAGAAAGTCAACGTACAAATCACTCGAACGACTGTAACGAACCAACTGTGAAATGTTGGTAAAGCTTTCATTACTGCTACATGTAGTGCAAGAAGGTCTCTAGCTATCAGCAATTAAGAATGCTTAAAATGTCAAGTTAAGATGAAATGACATACCAGCATTAGATAACTCCATGGTAAACATTTGTTCAAAGTGAAAAAAAAAAACACTTTGTACCTGTATTTTGTAAACGTATATCAACGTACAGAAGAGAATTTATACATATATATGATAAAATATTGAAGAAAGATAAAGAAAAATGATAAATATCAATTATTTGCTGTTATGGATAAACTAGCATCCGATTCCATTTCACTTGTAAAAAACACTATACTAAATTTAGATTGATTTTGGCTTATACTTAACATTTATAAATGCTTTATACGTCTTTGTATCATAAAAGTAATTATGTCCAAATGAAAATATCATAAAAAGTATATTCATCTGAGAGATACTTGAAAAGAAAACTCGATCATTAAGAGTACTTAAGACATGGCGTATTTGTGATGATGTTTTGTTTGAGGCTGCACGTTTTTGGTTATTTTTTTCACTTTGAATAGTCACTGAAAGATTTCCGGTTACTTTTCAATTTTCTTCATTCTTGACTACATACACTGTTGATGCATTTTACAAAGCAACGACATGTATTTCATGTTCATATCAACATTGCTATTGTAGAATATGTTTACAACTGTTTTTTTTCTCATAAATTGTTCAGAAGCCCCAAGATAATTAATATTAATGGAAAATAACATATAATACTTAGATTAAGTTTCTTTTAATTATCTATAAACCATCAAACAAGTATAGAATCAATTTCAGGAGAAAACAAACTGACAGCGTCTTGTGAGCTAAACTAAGTTTATTTAAAACATTTTCTCAATTTCTGTTGTGTCAATGATTCTTAACTGCAATCAAAATAAGATCACATAATTTGAAAAAAGTTCTTTATTAGTTCAGTTGTTATAGCTCTATTTAACCATAAACTGAAATCATTGATATTTTACAGCTAATAACTCGACCGATTATCAACTCGTTATACGTGCTTTAGTTTTCAAATGACAAATTATATGAAAAATCAAGGTAACCAATGTTTTTGCCAATTTACACAATTTTCATTTCTATTACAAGGATGTTTTCATATCAAGAGTAAATAGAGATGCGCGAACTTATGTTTTCTTATTTTCTAATGCAGTAACAGAAAATATTATGTACCTACATCATGCACAAAACTAATAAATCTTTTGCTAGGAATTTTTTATATGATTAATATTTCTATAATATTGTGGCATGTGTAATCATGATCAGCAGGTGATATGAACCTAAAGAAAGTTAATTACTTTTCAACAATTCTACGGGAATTAATATTTGGGAAAAAAACAATAGGTGAACTAATTATTGTTACTGACTGAATGCAATCAGCTTCATTGTTCATTCCAGAGATTTGAAAGAGTATTTATGAAAATTTTAACGGATTTTAAATTTCATTGGAATTTATAGACAAAAACATATTCAAAACTTTACGTTAATTTTGGTGATGGCATCTACTAATGAAGAAGGAATGACACCAGCATTAGTGACAATAATATCTATGCCTTTTATAGTTTTGATGTTGGCATTTTGTTTTGCATGTAGATCGTCTTACAGAACAGAGTCAAGACCTATACAGGATATTGTAGAAATGTTGAGGACGAATAAAAAAACCAAAAAGGAAGATCAAAATTAACTCTTTAAAATACAAGGTAAGAAACATTAATTGCCCATTGTAGTCATAGAACGTCAATGTTTGCAGCTTTCATGGCTTTGGCCACAGGACATTTGCACCATTCAAATATAAAACCAAAGAAATTTCCGCCATCGAGGGCCGACTTTCATCTTTGGTGGTTTTTTTTTTTTACAAAAATCATATATACGCCTTCTGTATTAATTTTTCTTTAAAAATAAGTACATTCTCAAGATATCTAAAGTTGATTAAATTTATTAATTTGCCTCAGTCAATTATTTCACCTCTTCGTATATTTCTGCAATACTGTTCAAAACATATCCGAAGGATCAAATGGACATGTGGTTTTTACTCCCACTAATTACAATAACTTTCCCATACACAGTGTTACCGAAACAAACAAAAATGTTTTTTATCGCTGAAAATTGATTATGGAATTTTAACCAGAAGATTAAAATAACGATCAGAACACAGAACTGTTTTTTTTCCTAAATCATGTAACATACAAGGTAGAACATTTATACGTACTATTATACAAGTGAACATAAAGGTGCTGGAACTCACTTTTGTAGTCCTCAATACATCTATAATAATGATGACGTCTCTTGCTGTCGTATTTATTGATACAAAGACATCTTTGTTAAAGAGAGTCATAATTCTTAAATATGAAAGAAAGGATATCGTAGATCGCCTCTTGTTACATACATGTATTTTCTATATGTATGTGACAAATGTTCGAAGAAACAGCGCTTTCATTCCTGTTCTTTATCAGAAAAATCACTGATCCCCTATTGTAGATAGCATCTAGAAACGGTTTGAATGTGAGTTTGTTGATAACTCTTGATATATATAACTTATATAAGGCCTATGTGTTTTTTTATTATTTAAAAAAATGTTTTGTTCCGTTTCTCTACAATTATTAGTCTGTTTTTCTAAAGGACCTCATAATGGACAGGTGTTTTAAACTTAAAATTGCATTGCCTTATCTTGTTAAGTCAATTTGTGGTTATACAAATTATTTCCACAATTAACCGCATGATTATTTTCACTGTACACCAAAGTCATTCATAGACGCGGTGCAAAAACTACTGAGTATATTTCAACTTGGAAAAGATATACATGTATCTTCATAATTCCTGCTTTAAACATTTCATTCAGTTTATATGCCATCAAAACGAAATACAATTTACGGCCATTGTCTAATATGGTCCGGATACCTGAATTCTAAACACTGGACCGATTTGATCTTGTTATGAGGTGTGAGGTTATTTGCCATCATATAAGGTCTTACAGTGCATGGCTTTTATAACATGCAATAACAGTACTGTTCACTTGCTATGTGTGTTATTCTCGTATTATATGGAGTGATGTTTGCAATTGTTTGTTACCGTACTTCCCCATCTCGGTAATGTCTTTGCGTCTTGATTTATGATTAGTGGATGACCTTTGATATTTCTTGTTAATTAACCATCTGTTCATTTTTTCTTCTTATATCCTTCTTGTACAGTCCCAAATGACCTGGAGGTATGAACTGCAGTAGTTAATTTTGTATCTTCAGTATGTTGTCAAGACGATATTAATGCTTTTATTGATTTAGACCTTATGATCTGTGTATTGCGTTTGTATACCTCATCCTTTAAGTACAACGTGATTTGTCTTATTTCAAAGGCATTGGTAGCCTTTAGGATAACTGTTTTATTAATCAGTACCAACACTGATTTATACAAACAGAAAAGGATCTATATTTCTTGTATTTTATTTTTTTAAGAATGTATCAGCCTTCAAAGTAATTAATTAATAATAAAAAGTTCGTAAAGGTACCCCGTGTTAATCAGTTCGATTTTACTGGAATAAGATATATTTCCTCAAACTACGAATTTAATATAGTTGTTGTTAGCCTATATAACTATTTATTAAATGATCAGGAATTTTGCTTTACGCTGATTGGTCTAAACAGCTTTTTCTGAGTCGTACCTCAGAGTGAGTACACCTCGTCAGCTTCTTGGTGGTCTATTTCATAATTATTGTATTTAAGACATTGTTGATATTTTACAGTTGTTGAATACATAATAAAAAAAACAGTAAAATTCCTTATTATATAATAAAACAGTTTTGACCTTTCATTAGGTCTACTCATGACTATACGGACCTGGTCAGATATTGGGCAAATGGGCCATTGGCTTCGATCTACGGGGTGCCGAACGTGACTCTTGTGGTTTTGTACTCGAAATTCAATTTTGTACGGACAAAAGTGAGTTATGACCCTCAGTGTCATGAACTATTTGTTAAATATTATTATAATTGATTTAGACGGGTACATACACATTTTTGTTGCTCTTTAGCTTAATACCTTTCTCTTTTATTTCAGAACTAATGAGATAAAAGTACATGAGAAGCATACAGAGATAGTTGGGAGGCATTATTACACATCCAGATGACTTCTTTGTTCCCTTTGATGCATTTGTGCAGATTTAATTTGCTATATAATTACTTTTTTCTAAGAGCAATCAATATTTAATCGCCCATTACACAACTTTAATAGGATTTCTGTTTAAGTGTTGACTATCAATTCATATATTGATGAAATCAGGTATTAATTTGAGTCAGGATTGTCAGAGTTTAACCACTGCATTTAAAAGACAGACAATTAATTCTGACTACTATGATTACAAAGAAAATTGTTGTTATTTATATATTTCAGGGTGAAAATAATATGTCTTAGAATACTCGACTGTTTAAAATTTAGTATAGATGAACTATCAGCTTTTGTTTTGCCAAACTAACTACAAATTATTATTTAATTTACTGCCTTTTTTAAATATAGAAATTAAATTCTTTGATACCAATTTTGATGCACAAGATATGCACATTTTGTTGATTTACGGTTCATCAGTTGTACTCAAGGTCTAAAATGTTGAAAACTAAAATAACAGTCCAAAACGTTGAAGAGTATATTCGCAAACGCAAAAATGACCAAAAGGGGTAAAGCCAAATCCATCTAAGGACAGAGCTATGCAAAAGGTTTAGTTATTGTGACAGCAATCACGGAATCACGACAATGAAAATCCACAACAGTAAAAAAGTGGTATGGCGAACTCGCTCTATCTAATTCACATCCGGCTGTTCGTTTCATCTAATTTTCCTTCGCCTTTTGTTGTGACAAACAATGAACTGAATTACGAACGCGTATAGATAAAACCATTAGGACAGTACGGTAAAAATATGTTAACAAGTCTTTGTTTTCAAATCTTGACGCGGGAAAAAAATTGGTGAATCCACACATGCCACATGAGGAGCTATACTCTGGACCCTGGGATCCTCTATATAGGTGGAGTCTTTAAGGCATCAATACTAATGGTCTCAGAGTTAAATTTATATTACAACAAAATTACTTATCTCACAGCAGGTTTACTTATCTTACAGCGGGTGAATACAAAGTGGTTTCATAAAATGTTTATTTTAATTTGTGAGTGGATGCTTTCACTGGTCATCACTACATCATTTTGGAAGTACTTTTCCACATATTAAATAAAGGTTATAATGCATACCGAGATTGTACATTATTTTTCCTACAATTAGATTCAGTTAGCCGACAGTGTAATGTAGTTCTATCTATTATGAGTATATATTATTTATACCTAGGTAGGTGTTAATTTATATATTAGGCCAAATCATCTATATATTTCCATCTCGTTATCACCTTATTCCTGCAAATTATCCATGTTTGCGTTCTCTTTTCATTTGTTATAGATATTATCTTAGTAAATTGGACCTTTGCTTAATTTGTGCCATTATAACCTTAGATTATAAAGCTTAATTACAGCGGTAGACCATTAATTCTGATAGAAGTTCGGTCTGTTATAAGGACTGTGCTGCTACACTCGAAACAATTTTGCATTTTTACTATATACAATATCGTATTCCAGTGAAAAATAGACCCCAAAAAAGCTACACCCGGAAAAAATACTACATCGCTAATGACTAAGAGGATAAGAAATACTACAAAACAAAAAAGACACAGATGACAAGACAAAAACTAAAACTAAAACTGACACAAAGTTTTCTCCAATTGGAAAAGCTTGGTTTGGTATCAGCTGTTCCGGAGATAGTAATGTCTTAATACAAGTAAGGAAAATTCGAAGAAGCATCAAGTCCTTTGTGATATCAATTCCAGTAACACGTGTACCAATTGAAGATATATAGTCACATTTATTAGATAGAAACATCATACCGTTCAATCAAACGATGACGACGATTATAGAACCGTTAGAGATATTTTTTTCAGAAAGGATGAACAACAAAGATATTAATGAGAGGAGATATATTTACGGGTAAACTTTTAATAAGAAAACGAAATTTGTCAAGTACAAGAGTTGGACATACACCCTTCAACACTTAAGCGAAGAATTCATAAGAAGATCCTCATGACCCAGTAATGAAATGGTATAAAGAAATTCAATGTCTGAAATAAGGCCACACCAAATTGATGTTTAGTTCTTTGGATTTCGCTGCTACGATTTTCGGACTTTGTAGATTTTAAAGAAAAAATTCTTTGCCGCTTTATTTTGCAAAAATAATGAAAATTCGCCCAAAATTATTCATTTTTCAGAAATTAAAAATAAAAAGTGTTCGCTAGCTCCAAAAATTTTGTAAAAATCAGGATTTTTTTCTATTTTTTTGCAAGATTTTAGTTTAAAAAATGTGTGCCGCATGTAAATTTAATCTTCGTCCGAAAAAATAGTCCTCGAGAATTTTTTTAAAAAATTTTCGCTCGATCGCACCTATTTTTGTCATCCAAAAATCCAAAGAACTAAAAATCAATTTGGTGTGTCCTAACCATATACATAAATATACAACACAAAGAACCTTAATCATCAAAAAAGTGACCTGCGATTTGGGGCGTGTACATAAATACATACAGTGATTAAACTTGCTATATAAGTACTGTAGGACTTGTAACAGTACAGGACAAAGAAACAAAAATAGGACAGTAAATTTCAGCATAGAACAGCAACTCAGATTAGTATGGTATTTGAACACCAAACAAATAAATAACCAGGCCTAAATATGCAAACTTACAATTACTCAGTTTTAACAGATGCCTTTGGCTTTCCGTCCATTACTGAAAAAGAAACTGACTATTTCTGCGGAAATATCCACCATGTCCACACCCTGACTTTTCAAAGGACCGTTGCACCAAATGTGTTTTTCTGCTGACAGGTCTCTATTAATGAAAATGATGTTCGCTCTTTCGAAAAAATTGTTAAATAAGGACAGGTTCAAAACTGGAGAGGAAAGATTAATTTGCGATATAATTATATAATCGTTATCACCAGTTTTTGTGAACCAAATATCACGAGTTCTTTAATTCGTAGATTTTTTATTTCATTTCATTTTTTTAAAGACTTCTTATAACTAAGGAAATTATCATTTATTCTTTGGAGTACAAATAATTATGAAGTACAACCAATGTTGAAAGTGTGACAACACTTTTAAATGAAGTAAGCTGACAACCTTCGGGATAAAAGGAGAAAAGAAAAAAGCACGAAGTGAACTTCTTGAAAAGTAGGTTAATAGATATTGGAATAACAGCTGAAGGTCTCAATTTTAAAATTCAAACAAACTGTGATTGCCATTTTACTAATTATGTTTTATCGCCTTTCTGTACAAGTATTATTTCGGATTAAATTGAGATAATTTTTCATGTCTGTCTAGATTGATATCGCAGATACAGGTTCAAATAATGTAAACCCATACAATGTACTCGAAGCAAAATATCCACTATTTAAACAAACTTGATTAGATTGATGCAGCCATAAAGTAAAAAATAATCTCAGGTACTTAATAAGAAACTACTGGGAAATTTTATGAATAGTGGCTATGGATCTACTGTTGATCATTTTCAGTAACTAATCATTTATTCAAAGATGACTTTTATTTTCTTAACTGGAAACACTGGGTTTGAGTCTGTATATACCTTATTATATATTATCTAATCTCCTATTATCGGCCGATTCAAATAAATGATTTTAAAGTTAGTATTGACTGCTTCTCCGCTAAGCACGCGGTATTTAGAGTAAGAGCAAACATGTAGTCAGAATAATGTCTCCTGGTGGGTCACTTGCCTCGTGAGATAGTATGTTTAAAATCAGGCTCAGTGTGTCGGTCTAGTACAAAGGAGGATTTATATTCATATCACATCAACATTTTCCTGTCCTTATATGCATGTAATGATTGCCACTGAATGTTATTTAAACATCACTCAGCCACCCATCTGACCATCCATTCTATCGCCTTGGTCAGTGGTTTCGTGGTAACCTCCAGTGCAGAAAGTCGTGGGTTCGATCCAATGCCGGATCAAACCAAAGACTTAAGTCGGTATTTGCTGCCTCTCTACCAAGCACATGGCATTTGGGAGTAAGAGCAAAGCGGGGTCGGCTAGGAGTCATAATAATTATGCGTCTGGGTGGTGTGAAATGTCTTCCTGTGGACTGTTACCTCGTGAGGTAGTAAGTTAAAAATCAAGCTCAGCGTGTTGGTCATATTGACTTTAATCAATAATCCATCCATCCCTAAATTCAGCACTGAAATATCTAACTCTGAATCGATCCATTGCCATTTTATACCGTTCGAATAATTCTTTCTATTTAAAAGAACTTCAAAAGAACTACTGATAAATGCTCATCAAAAGACAGTTTCTTCTTAATTTTTTTCTTCATATCTTCAATTAACCGGAAGGTTTACGAAACTGTTCTATTAATGACGATAAACTGGTCTAATTATACATTTAGAAGATTCAAACGGTTATTCTCTGTAAAATTAAATTAAATTATGAAATAATTAATGATTAATGATAAAGAAAAAAATATCCCTCGTCTCTTGATCTTTTAATCACTTGACTGATGTATGTATAGTGAAATTTAGATCATAACAAGAATAAACGAAAATATGTCGAGATTAATTTGAAATTCAAAAAAAACATTTATAAATGTGTGTTAGCAACTATTCCAGTTTTATATTTGGAGTGCACTTTGGCGTCCAATGGCGCAGGCAAATCATAAATCAGGTCGGTGACGATCCGGGATGTCAAAAGAGGAGTCTGGGACTATTCTAAATGAGTGACATAAATCCTCCCAGTCATTTCCTTCAAACCTGATCAATAGTAAGTTTTAGATCACGGGTATAAACAACTGTACCGTTGTTATGCATAAGCGTATTTTCATTTATTTTATTAAAATATTGTTATGGTTTAGTTTCTAAAATTTCAAGTAATTCTTTCTTAACACCTTTTGAATTAATTTGGATAACAGGGTAATAATATGATATATTGTTTGGTCTAAGCTGGATCCATAAGTATCTTTTAACTAGCCTGGGTTACAGGAATTGTTAACTTTCAGTTTTAATTGGATCACATGTATTGGTATCTTTTGAATTAAGATATATCAGAGGTATTTGTATCTTTTAGTATTAAGCTGATTAGGGGTAACTTGTTTTGGACATAGGTGGATCACAGGGGTTGATAAGTGTACCTATTTGTCTGAGCTGGATTTATGTACATTTATTAATAATTTAGTTTGATTTGAATACTGCCTTTTAATTGGCTGAACAGCATAGAGCAACACTGGCTATTCTGTATAATCTGGTTTGGTCTTGTGAGGTCACCACAGATTAATCTGCCACTTGTAAATTAAATTGTCTGATGTCATTATTGATGCTTGAATCGAAAAATCATTGTACTTCTGTTTGGAAATTAAATTATAAGGAATGTTTCCAATTTTTTGACAGGTTATATTTCAATAACCTGGTTTGGGTCAGTTATGGCATTCATGAAGTGGTTTATTATGCGAAAACTGACCCAAACAAGGTTATATCATATATAACTTGTTAAAAAATTGGAAACATTTCTTAAAAATAATTATTTGGTCTCAGCTTGAATAAATATTTTAATAAAATGTATCTAATTGACTGACCTGGATCAAATATAAATCTTTTTGTAAAAGCTTGAGTAAAGTTATTAATAAGGCCTTTTATTTTTAATTAATTGGTTTACGGATTTTTTTTTTAAAAAATAGGGTCGGTCGGTCGGGAAAAAAAAAGAAAAAAAAGAGGGCAAATCGTGTACTTTTGAACAATCTTGGTTGTATTGCCAAATATACAAAGGTTGCAAATGATTTGAAACCCAAATGTCAGAACATCTATCTTGAAGGTTGTTGTTCAGTTGACCATTCCCTTTTTAAGGGATCCGACTCGTCAACTACGATAAGATAAAATGAGTGGATTCGATATCTTACGGAATCAAGATATTCATAGAAAACGAACTTAAAAGCCGCATGGATTGTAATAGGAAATTCGTTTCATAAAACTTGTTTCGGAAATTGGCATCACTAACGGCTATAAATAGATTTTTTTTTTGGGTCATGTTTGCAAGTATTTTATTAACGGATAATCTATTTTAATAAGACAAATTGGAACATCATCTTTTATGAAATTTTGATGGAAAAGGTTTTAAATTTATTTTTATTTTTGGGATGGCTGATTTCAGAGGGTCGGCGGTAATAAACAAGAGGCTCTCAAGAGCCTGAATCGCTCACCTGGTAAACAATGCACTATAAACTAAATTAATATATTAATGTTTGTTGTAAACTAAACTGAGTATTAAAGGTCACGTAAAATGCTGAAAATACCTTTAAAAACCTTTAAGAACCTCTGGAAAGAAATGGGCATGTGTTCTCCCTACGCTTGATTAAGATACAGTCATGGTCAATCTGATGATTCATAATACAAAATACAAGCTTTAATTAATCTTCAAATACAAGTATAAATCTTTTGGTCTATATGTTGTCTTCGTTTTTAAAATGTTTGAAAGAAGTTATGTAAAAATTGTGGGTTAAGGCTTTTTATTGTACTTGAAAAGGAAATATTGCAGGAACAATCATGCTAAGTTTCATCAAATTCCCCCAAGTAGTTTCAGAGGAGAAGATGTTGAAAATTTGTTAACAACGATTATGACAGACACCAAGTGATGGCAATTAAAAGCTCACATATTATGAAGTTTAATCATTGTTATACAACATTATCATCATCACCATTCACTAAGGATACCATGTTTACTTTAAAAACCAAATATTGTTGAAATCCGAGCAAGTGTAAAAAATGGCATGAAAATGGCAGCCATTTTAAAAATGGCCGTCCAAAACAAACTTTCATCATCACCATTCAACTCGGGATACCATGTTTGCCTTGAAAGTAGCTTTCATCTTCATTTTATTTCTATAATTCAGGAAAGAATAGCAAAAAACAGCATTTTGACCCCTATGTTCTATTTTTAGTAAGGGCGGACATGTTTTTTGACCAATCAAAAATCCAAGCATTAACTTTTTGCAGAATACCCTAAGGAACAATCTTACCAAGTTTCATTTGATTTTGAATAGTAGTTTTAGAGAAGAAGATTTTTGAAATAATAACATAAAAAAAAGCCAAAAATGTCAAAAAAGGGCAATAACTCTAACATCAGTTGAAAGATTTTCACAAAAATCAGCAAGCAGGTAGCTCTCATCATGCTGAACACTTTCAACCTGCAGAATTTGGCGTAACCTAATGATTTTTGAGATATTTGCGAAAAACTGTTGTTTGACCCCTATGTTCTATTTTTAGTAACAGTGGCCATGTTTTTCGACGGATCAAAAATCGAAGCATAAACTTTGTGCAGGATACCCTAAGGAACAATCATGCTAAGTTTTATCCAAATCCATTCAGTAGTTTCAGAGGAGAAGATTTTTGAAATAATAATATAAAAAAAAAGCCAAAAATGTCAAAAAAGGGCAATAACTCTAACATCAGTATACAGATTTTCAAGAAAATCAGCACTCAGGTAGCTCTCATCATGCTGAACACTTTCAACCTGCCAGAGTTTGCCTTAACCTAATGATTTTTTAGATACTTGCGAAAAACTGTTGTTTGACCCCTATGTTCTATTTTTAGTAACAGTGGCCATGTTTTTCGACGGATCAAAAATCGAAGCATAAACTTTGTGCAGGATATCCTAAGGAACAATCATGCTAAGTTTTATCCAAATCCATTCAGTAGTTTCAGAGGAGAAGATTTTTGAAATAATAACATAAAAAAAAGCCAAAAATGTCAAAAAAGGGCAATAACTCTAACATCAGTTGACAGATTTTCACGAAAATAAGCACACAGGTAGCTCTCATCATGCTGAACACTTTCAACCTGCCAGAATTTGCCATAACCTAATTATTTTTGAGATATTTGCGAAAAACTGTTGTTTGACCCCTATGTTCTATTTTTAGTAACAGTGGCCATGTTTTTCGATGGATCAAAAATCGAAGCATAAACTTTGTGCAGGATACCCTAAGGAACAATCATGCTAAGTTTTATCCAAATCCATTCAGTAGTTTCAGAGGAGAAGATTTTTGAAATAATAACATAAAAAAAAGCCAAAAATGTCAAACAAGAGGCTCTCAAGAGCCTGAATCGCTCACCTGGCAAACAATGCACTATAAACTAAATCTCATCATCACCATTCACTAAGGATACCATGTTTACTTTAAAAACGAAATATTGTTGAAATCCGAGCAAGTGTAAAAAATGGCGGGAAAGTGGCAGCCATTTTAAAAATGGCCGTCCAAAACAAACTTTCATCATCACCATTCAACTTGGGATACCATGTTTACCTTGAAAGTAGCTTTCGTCTTCATTTTCTTTCTATAATTCAGGAAAAAATAAGCAAAAACAGCATTTTGACCCCTATGTTCTATTTTTAGTAAGGGCGGACATGTTTTTAGACTAATCAAAAATCCAAGCATTAACTTTTTGCAGGATACCCTAAGGAACAATCTTACCAAGTTTCATTTGATTTCGAATAGTAGTTTCAGAGAAGAAGATTTTTGAAATAATAACATAAAAAAAAGCCAAAAAATGTCAAAAAAGGGCAATAACTCTAACATCAGTTGACAGATTTTCACGCAAATCAGCACACAGGTAGCTCTCATCATGCTGAACACTTTCAACTTGCCAGAATTTGCCGTAACCTAATGATTTTTGAGATATTTGCGAAGAACTGTTGTTTGACCCCTATGTTCTATTTTTAGTAACAGTGGCCATGTTTTTCGACGGATCAAAAATCGAAGCATAAACTTTTTGCAGGATACCCTAAGGAACAATCTTACCAAGTTTCATTTGATTTTGAATAGCAGTTTCAGAGAAGAAGATTTTTGAAATAATAACATAAAAAACTAGAGGCTCTCAAGAGCCTGTGTCGCTCACCTGTATCTAATGGGATTACAATAGCTACTGAAGACATCTTATCATTATTATTTTTGAATATGTGGTCAAGTTGTGACCATTCAGAATTTTTTTTACAATTTTCTGATAGACTTCTAAACATCTTGGATGATGGATCGGCAACAAAGTAACAACACTTGGTCAGCACCTCATAAGGAACATTCATGCTATGTTTTGTTACATTCCATTCAGTGGTTCTCTAAAAGAAATCATTTGTATGCATTTCCCATAAGGTCCAATGTTAAACTTAGTCCCCTGCTGGCGGCAATCTTGGATGATGGATCGGCTACAAAGTAACAACTCTTGGTCAGCACCTCATAAGGAACATTCATGCCAGATTTAGTTTCATTCCATTCAGTGGTTCTCTAAAAGAAGTCATTTGTATGCATTTCCCATAGGGTCCTATGTTAAACTAAGTTCCCCGCTGGCGGCCATCTTGGATGATGGATCGGCTACAAAGTAACAACACTTGGTCAGCACTTCATAAGGAATATTCATGCCATGTTTGGTTTCATTCCATTAAGTGGGTCACTAGAAGAAGTCATTTGTATGCATTTCCCATAGGGTTCTATGTTAAACTAAGTCCCCCGCTGGCGGCCATCTTGGATGATGGATCGGCTACAAAGTAACAACACTTGGTCAGCACCTCATAAGGAACATTCATGCTATGTTTTGTTACATTCCATTCAGTGGTTCTCTAAAAGAAGTCATTTGTATGCATTTCCCATAGGGTCCAATGTTAAACTTAGTCTCCCGCTGGCGGCCATCTTGGATTATGGATCGGCTACAAAGTAACAACACTTGGTCAGCACCTCATAAGGAACATTCATGCCATGTTTGGTTTCATTCTATTCAACGGTTCTCTAAAAGAAATCATTTGTATGCATTTCCCATAGGGTCCTATGTTAAACTAAGTCCCCCTCTGGCGGCCATCTTGGATGATGGATCGGCTACAAAGTAACAACTCTTGGTCAGCACCTCATAAGGAACATTCATGCCAGATTTACTTTCATTCCATTCAGTGGTTCTCTAAAAGAAGTCATTTGTGTGCATTTCCCATAGGGTCCTATGTTAAACTAAGTTCCCCGCTGGCGGCCATCTTGGATGATGGATCAGCTACAAAGTAACAACACTTGGTCAGCACTTCATAAGGAATATTCATGCCATGTTTGGTTTCATTCCATTAAGTGGGTCACTAAAAGAAGTCATTTGTATGCATTTCCCATAGGGTTCTATGTTAAACTAAGTTCCCCGCTGGCGGCCATCTTGGATTATGGATCGGCAACAAAGTAACAACACTTGGTCAGCACCTCATAAGGAACATTCATGCCATGTTTGGTTTCATTCCATTCAACGGTTCTCTAAAAGAAGTCATTTGTATGCATTTCCCATAGGGTCCTATGTTAAACTAAGTCCCCCTCTGGCGGCCATCTTGGATGATGGATCGGCTACAAAGTAACAACACTTGGTCAGCACCTTATAAGGGTTCATTCATGCCAGATTTAGTTTCATTCCATTCAGTTGTTCTCTAAAAGAAGTCATTTGTATGCATTTCCCATAGGGTCCAATGTTAAACTTAGTCCCCCGCTGGCGGCCATCTTGGATGATGGATCGGCTACAAAGTAACAACACTTGGTCAGCACCTCATAAGGAACATTCATGCCATGTTTGGTTTCATTCCATTCAACGGTTCTCTAAAAGAAGTCATTTGTATGCATTTCCCATAGGGTCCTATGTTAAACTAAGTCCCCCTCTGGCGGCAATCTTGGATGATGGATCGGCTACAAAGTAACAACACTTGGTCAGCACCTCATAAGGAACATTCATGCCAGATTTAGTTTCATTCCATTCAGTGGTTCTCTGAAAGAAGTCATTTGTATGCATATCCCATAGGGTCCTATGTTAAACTAAGTTCCCCGCTGGCGGCCATCTTGGATGATGGATCGGCTACAAAGTAACAACACTTGGTCAGCACCTCATAAGGAACATTCATGCCAGATTTAGTTTCATTCCATTCAGTGGTTCTCTAAAAGAAGTCATTTGTATGCATTTCCCATAGGGTTCTATGTTAAACTAAGTCCCCCGCTGGCGGCCATCTTGGATTATGGATCGGCTACAAAGTAACAACACTTGGTCAGCACCTCATAAGGAACATTCATGCCATGTTTGGTTTCATTCCATTCAACGGTTCTCTAAAAGAAGTCATTTGTATGCATTTCCCATAGGGTCCCATGTTAAACTAAGTCCCCCTCTGGCGGCCATCTTGGATGATGGATCGGCTACAAAGTAACAACACTTGGTCAGCACCTCATAAGGAACATTCATGCCAGATTTAGTTTCATTCCATTCAGTGGTTCTCTAAAAGAAGTCATTTGTATGCATTTCCCATAGGGTCCTATGTTAAACTAAGTTCCCCGCTGGCGGCCATCTTGGATGATGGATCGGCTACAAAGTAACAACACTTGGTCAGCACCTCATAAGGAACATTCATGCCATGTTTGGTTTCATTCCATTCAGTGGTTCTCTAGAAGAAGTTCAAAATGTAAAATGTTAACGACGACGCCGGACGACGCCGGACGACGACGGACGACGACGGACGACGGACGACGGACGCCAATTGATGAGAAAAGCTCACTTGACCCTTTGGGTCAGGTGAGCTAAAAACTGTTGTTTGACCCCTATGTTCTATTTTTAGCAACAGTGGCCATGTTTTTCGACGGATCAAAAATCGAAGCATAAACTTTGTGCAGGATACCCTAAGGAACAATCATGCTAAGTTTTATCCAAATCCATTCAGTAGTTTCAGAGGAGAAGATTTTTTAAATAATAACATAAAAAAAAGCCAAAAATGTCAAAAAAAGGGCAATAACTCCTACATGGGTCGTTGGATCTTCTTCAAAATTTCAGGGCAGGTAGATCTTGAGGTGCTGAACACTTTTACCCTATGCCAGAATTTTGATATCTGTTATGGTTTTTGAGTTATTTGCAAAAAACTGCAATTTACCCCTATGTTCTATTTTTAGCCATGGCGGCCATGTTTTTATACGAATCAAAAATCCAAACGATAGTTTTGTAGCACATATACCAATAAACAACTGTACGAAGTTTGGTTGCAATTGGTCTTATGGTGTCAGAGGAGTTAACGTTTGAAAAAGTTTACGGACGACGGACGGACGGACGACGGACGCCAAGTGATGGCAATAGCTCACATGACCCTTCGGATCAGGTGAGCTAAACTAGAGGCTCTCAAGAGCCTGTGTCGCTCACCTGTATCTAATGTGATTACAATAGCTACTGAAGACATCTTATCATTATTATTTTTGAATATGTGGTCAAGTTGTGACCATTCAGAATTTTTTTTACAATTTTCTGATAGACTTCTAAACATCTTGGATGATGGATCGACAACAAAGTAACAACACTTGGTCAGCACCTCATAAGGAACATTCATGCTATGTTTTGTTACATTCCATTCAGTGGTTCTCTAAAAGAAATCATTTGTATGCATTTCCCATAGGGTCCAATGTTAAACTTAGTCCCCCGCTGGCGGCAATCTTGGATGATGGATCGACTACAAAGTAACAACGCTTGGTCAGCACCTCATAAGGAACATTCATGCCAGATTTAGTTTCATTCCGTTCAGTGGTTCTCTAAAAGAAGTCATTTGTATGCATTTCCCATAGGGTCCTATGTTAAACTAAGTTCCCCGCTGGTGGCCATCTTGGATGATGGATCAGCTACAAAGTAACAACACTTGGTCAGCACTTCATAAGGAATATTCATGCCATGTTTGGTTTCATTCCATTAAGTGGGTCACTAGAAGTCATTTGTATGCATTTCCCATAGGGTTCTATGTTAAACTAAGTCCCCCGCTGGCGGCCATCTTGGATTATGGATCGGCTACAAAGTAACAACACTTGGTCAGCACCTCATAAGGAACATTCATGCTATGTTTTGTTACATTCCATTCAGTGGTTCTCTAAAAGAAGTCATTTGTATGCATTTCCCATAGGGTCCAATGTTAAACTTAGTCTCCCGCTGGCGGCCATCTTGGATTATGGATCGGCTACAAAGTAACAACACTTGGTCAGCACCTCATAAGGAACATTCATGCCATGTTTGGTTTCATTCTATTCAACGGTTCTCTAAAAGAAGTCATTTGTATGCATTTCCCATAGGGTCCTATGTTAAACTAAGTCCCCCTCTGGCGGCCATCTTGGATAATGGATCGGCTACAAAGTAACAACACTTGGTCAGCAACTCATAAGGAACATTCATGCCAGATTTAGTTTCATTCCATTCAGTGGTTCTCTAAAAGAAGTCATTTGTATGCATTTCCCATAGGGTCTTATATTAAACTATGTTCCCCGCTGGCGGCCATCTTGGATGATGGATCAGCTACAAAGTAACAACACTTGGTCAGCACTTCATAAGGAATATTCATGCCATGTTTGGTTTCATTCCATTAAGTGGGTCACTAAAAGAAGTCATTTGTATGCATTTCCCATAGGGTTCTATGTTAAACTAAGTTCCCCGCTGGCGGCCATCTTGGATTATGGATCGGCTACAAAGTAACAACACTTGGTCAGCACCTCATAAGGAACATTCATGCCATGTTTGGTTTCATTCCATTCAACGGTTCTCTAAAAGAAGTCATTTGTATGCATTTCCCATAGGGTCCTATGTTAAACTAAGTCCCCCGCTGGCGGCCATCTTGGATTATGGATCGGCTACAAAGTAACAACACTTGGTCAGCACCTCATAAGGAACATTCATGCCATGTTTGGTTTCATTCCATTCAACGGTTCTCTAAAAGAAGTCATTTGTATGCATTTCCCATAGCGTCCTATGTTAAACTAAGTTCCCCTCTGGCGGCCATCTTGGATGATGGATCGGCTACAAAGTAACAACACTTGGTCAGCACCTCATAAGGAACATTCATGCCAGATTTAGTTTCATTCCATTCAGTGGTTCTCTAAAAGAAGTCATTTGTATGCATTTCCCATAGGGTCCTATGTTAAACTAAGTTCCCCGCTGGCGGCCATCTTGGATGATGGATCGGCTACAAAGTAACAACACTTGGTCAGCACCTCATAAGGAACATTCATGCCAGATTTAGTTTCATTCCATTCAGTGGTTCTCTAAAAGAAGTCATTTGTATGCATTTCCCATAGGGTTCTATGTTAAACTAAGTCCCCCGCTGGCGGCCATCTTGGATTATGGATCGGCTACAAAGTAACAACACTTGGTCAGCACCTCATAAGGAACATTCATGCTATGTTTTGTTACATTCCATTCAGTGGTTCTCTAAAAGAAGTCATTTGTATGCATTTCCCATAGGGTCCAATGTTAAACTTAGTCTCCCGCTGGCGGCCATCTTGGATTATGGATCGGCTACAAAGTAACAACACTTGGTCAGCACCTCATAAGGAACATTCATGCCATGTTTGGTTTCATTCTATTCAACGGTTCTCTAAAAGAAGTCATTTGTATGCATTTCCCATAGGGTCCTATGTTAAACTAAGTCCCCCTCTGGCGGCCATCTTGGATAATGGATCGGCTACAAAGTAACAACACTTGGTCAGCAACTCATAAGGAACATTCATGCCAGATTTAGTTTCATTCCATTCAGTGGTTCTCTAAAAGAAGTCATTTGTATGCATTTCCCATAGGGTCTTATATTAAACTATGTTCCCCGCTGGCGGCCATCTTGGATGATGGATCAGCTACAAAGTAACAACACTTGGTCAGCACTTCATAAGGAATATTCATGCCATGTTTGGTTTCATTCCATTAAGTGGGTCACTAAAAGAAGTCATTTGTATGCATTTCCCATAGGGTTCTATGTTAAACTAAGTTCCCCGCTGGCGGCCATCTTGGATTATGGATCGGCTACAAAGTAACAACACTTGGTCAGCACCTCATAAGGAACATTCATGCCATGTTTGGTTTCATTCCATTCAACGGTTCTCTAAAAGAAGTCATTTGTATGCATTTCCCATAGGGTCCTATGTTAAACTAAGTCCCCCGCTGGCGGCCATCTTGGATTATGGATCGGCTACAAAGTAACAACACTTGGTCAGCACCTCATAAGGAACATTCATGCCATGTTTGGTTTCATTCCATTCAACGGTTCTCTAAAAGAAGTCATTTGTATGCATTTCCCATAGCGTCCTATGTTAAACTAAGTTCCCCTCTGGCGGCCATCTTGGATGATGGATCGGCTACAAAGTAACAACACTTGGTCAGCACCTCATAAGGAACATTCATGCCAGATTTAGTTTCATTCCATTCAGTGGTTCTCTAAAAGAAGTCATTTGTATGCATTTCCCATAGGGTCCTATGTTAAACTAAGTTCCCCGCTGGCGGCCATCTTGGATGATGGATCGGCTACAAAGTAACAACACTTGGTCAGCACCTCATAAGGAACATTCATGCCAGATTTAGTTTCATTCCATTCAGTGGTTCTCTAAAAGAAGTCATTTGTATGCATTTCCCATAGGGTTCTATGTTAAACTAAGTCCCCCGCTGGCGGCCATCTTGGATTATGGATCGGCTACAAAGTAACAACACTTGGTCAGCACCTCATAAGGAACATTCATGCCATGTTTGGTTTCATTCCATTCAGTGGTTCTCTAGAAGAAGTTCAAAATGTAAAATGTTAACGACGACGCCGGACGACGGACGACGGACGACGACGGACGACGGACGACGACGGACGACGGACGACGGACGCCAAGTGATGAGAAAAGCTCACTTGACCCTTTGGGTCAGGTGAGCTAAAAAGGGTGATAACTCTGAAATGAGTGGTTGGATCTTCTTCAAAATTTCAGGGCAGGTAGATCTTGAGGTGCTGATCACTTTTACCCTATGCCAGAATTTTGATATCTGTGACCGTTTCTGACTTATTTGCAAAAAACTGCGATTTACCCCTATGTTCTATTTTTAGCCATGACGGCCATGTTTTTATACGAATCAAAAATCCAAACAATAGATTTGTAGCACCCATACCAATTAATAACTGTACGAAGTTTGGTTGCAGTTGGACTTATGGTGTTGGAGGAGTTAACGTTTGAAAAAGTTAACGGACGACGGACGGACGGACGGACGGACGACGGACGGACGACGGACGCCAAGTGATAGCAATAGCTCACATGACCCTTCGGGTCAGGTGAGCTAAAAACCAAAATTTTCAATTTTATTTTTTTTCTTCAAACGGGCAAAATCGGGTCGGCGGATCCGTAAACCAACTAATTAAAAATAAATGGCCTAAGCATGTCTTATCAATTGGAAAACAAGTGATTCCAAGTGAATCTTTTAAACTGAAATAAATAAAAGGTATTAAAATATATTTATCCTGTAATTAGCCTTCTATTGTACAAATAACAGGTGTACAAATAAATTTTTGCTTTATTTGTATAGTATGCAAATTATGCATTACGCCCCGCCCACATGTTACCGAAACTATTTTTTCATCATCTTAACCTTGCGTGACCCCGCTTGACAACTATGTAAACAAAACTGGACCCGTGGCAACATCAACTATCTCCGTTCCCGCTGTCTGTCAGTCTGATCATGATAAATTGTCGACTTCTTTCTGCTCTAAGACAAATATGTCCAACCAAATCCAATCAATGTTTTACGGTGCAACGCTCCATGTTGGCACACTTAATGTGTACACACATCCACACAGTGAAAAGCCCGCTCAATAGATGAACTGATCGATTTCGATCAAAACAAATGTGTTACCGTTTCAATTGTTACAAGTACGTTTATTTGACACAAAATCCTACATTTATCGACTCATATTGAATAAAAATACTTGTTTATCATCAATTTTATTCATTTCACCACTGTATGAAAACTATTTGCAACGTGGCACGTCATTATTGCAAAAAACACAAGAAAGAAATATCCTTACGCAAAATGGCCCCAAATGGGGGAACAACTATTTATAAATTTAAAAATTGTTTAATTGCTAAAAAAAAATAAAAAAAACCCAAATTACAGGATAAAAACAATATTAGTATAGTGTAGAAAAATATAGAAAATATTTGTACTCGGCACGAAACAAGGGAAAAATAGCTCGGCAGAGCCTCGCATTTTCCCTTGTTTCTCAGCCTCATACAAATATTTTCTATATTTTTCTACACTATACTAATATTGTATATGTATGTGTATCTTTTGGACTGAATTGGATTATATGTATTTAATGTATCTTCTGGCCAGAACTGGATTTTGACTAATTATGCAACCAGGAATGTCTAGCTATCTAGGAAGTGTGCAATGATAAGGCAGATACTCAGAAAATTTTCTATTTTATAGCCATTTATTACCTCATTTAATACTGAATAAAAACAGATGTGTAAAACATCACTCAATAACAAGACTGTTATCATTACAGTGAATTAATTATATGTTGCTGGATACCAGTTTACAAATTTTTTGTGGGCAGAGCAGAATCATTTAAGTATTTGATGAAAAGTCCATTCCATATTGTGTTGTGAAGTAAAAAGTATGAAACTGTAAAATTTGGTATGCTCACTGAATTTTCATTAAAACACAGAAACAGATACATGTATCAACAATAATAAATTAATTCACAGTATGTAAAATAACAATATAACTACCTATGTAAATATTCAATGACTATTAATTCTGAATTATTATATGTAATTATAATAAAAATTATCATTTATAAAAATAAACATGAGTAAATATAGTAAAAAAATCAATACATATCAATGATATACATGTACAATTATAAATATGGATTAATATTCAACCATGCATATGATTTGTTTTATCTAGGCTATATAAACACTTATTTATGAATTATCTGCATACAACAAATATAGATGTCCACAACACAAAAGTCAAGTCTTATACATGTACAATATTGGATATCACATAAATTGGATGAAATTGAAAATCTCAAGGCATCCATTCTGCATTTGATGCCATTATTTGATGTCATGTGCCAAAAATCAATAACTGAATCCTAAGGCCACACCAAATTGAGTTTTAGTTCTTTGGAATTTTTATAGGAAAAATAGGTGCGAGCAAGTGAAATTTTAATTTAATTTTTTATCTTGAGGACTAGATTTTTTCAGGCAATGATCAATTTTTTTTAACTAAAATATTGCCAAAAATCAAAGAAAACCATATTTTTACCACATTTTAGGAGTGGGCAAAAACTTTTTTTTTTCAATGAAGAATTTGGGGCATATTTTCAGAATTTTTTCAAAAATAAGGGGCAAAAATGTTTTTTCTTAAAATCCAAAAGAACTAAAAATCAATTTGGTGTGGCCTAAACTGTATTTTTTAGTATTAGAATGAAGACTAAAGACGGAGCCTGTATTGCTCACCTGGATTCAATTTGCCAATCAATGGCCATAAAAGCAGTAACTGAAAGCCTACTGGCTTGGTAATTGGGATCAGTGGAAATTTTTTTGATATAAGATCATCTACATGCAAATACCATTACTGCTTAGATTTGTTTAAACAGGATCAAGTTTCACAGAAGAGAATCTAAGGACCATTGCAACCAAGTCTACCTCCATCGTCCAAGTGGTTTCAGAAAACAAGGTTTTTAAATAAAATTTTCCCATAGTGGTCTATGTTAAACTAAGTTCTGCTGTGGTGGCCATCTTGGTTGACAGTCTGGGTCATCGGACATAATTTTGAGAGGTCTATCTAAGGACCATTGCTGCAAAGTATGCCCCCAATTGCCCAAGTGCTTTCAGACAAGAAGATTTTTAAATGAATTTTTCATAGGATTCTATGTTAAACTAATTTGGCTGTTGTGGCCATCTTGGTTGACAATCCGTGTCATAGGACAAAATTCTGAAAGAGGACCACCGAAGGATCATTGCTGCCAAGTTTGGTTCCATCTGGCCATGTAGTTTCATAGAAGACTTGTAAAATTCATCCCCCATTTTTTCTATTTTTAGTAACAGTTGGAAGTTGGGGACAATTTTTGAAGCGTGACACCCAAGGACCATTCCAACTACCCCAATTGTTTCGGAGGCGGAAATTTTTAAAAGAAAGTTTATGCTGACGGACGAAGATTGATGTCAGACACAAAGTAATATAAATAGCTCACATGGACCTTTGGTCCAGGGGAGCAAAAAAATGGTGTTGTATTATAATATTTGCTGGCAATGAATTATGATCTTAGTCTAATGATTACAAATATCTATTCTTTGGCTTGATTAAATCAAAATAAAAACACTTAATCTACAACTGAACCAAGCAATTTTAAAATACTTATCTTTCAATTTAAAAAAAAATTCACTATTTCTATATACCGGTAACATGTACAATAATTAAAACATTTAAAATTGATTATTGCGTTGATTTCTTATTTGAAATCATTTTGAAAATTTTGGATTATATGAAAATAAGATGTATAAAGATTGGATTTAATAAAAAAAATTAAGGCACAACAATATAATTTATTAAAAAACATACAATTTGTTTTAATATATGACAAAATTATGGTACAACCATATGAAAGTAAACAAAATATAAATTTTCAACATTTGTGTAAAACAATAATTTTAAGTTTCTTAGCACCAAAATGGAAACAATGGCAACATTTGTAACAGTTGACAACACATATTTTCTACTGTGCACAGTCTACTTTGACCTTATGCTATAGTTTCTTTATTGTGTTAATATTTTTGACAATTCTGTCATTTGATGGTGGTCATCTAAGTGATGTTCATTCAGATAACAAAACAATGACTTTGTAGCCAGTTACAAATATTGATTATCTTTCAATTTTGACTCTAAGTTAATACAACCTTACAATATGTAACCCCAAACCTCAGTTTAAGATAGAACAACAAAATTCTGAAAGTGAGAATCCCTCTCATCATATTTCCTTACACCTGTATTAATCTGCTCAAGACTTCAGCATTGGCAATTTATAGGCACAATGACATTGGGTAAATTTCCCCTGACCTTAAGGATGTTATAATGTTTTGACCCGGTAATACCAGTATTGCATTTGTAGTCTTCACTTTATCCCCATACAGGTATGTAAAACCTGATAAAATATACAAATCAGAAGCATCTTCCCTGAAATATAAATACAACTTGACTTGGTTATACTTAGGCCACACAAAATTGATTTTTTTCGTTCTTTGAATTTCCCCTCCGATTTCTGGAAATTTTTTTTTGCTACTTCATTTTGCAAAAATGCTGAAAATTTGCCCCAAATTCTTCATTTTTTAAGAAATTAAAAATAACTAGAGGCTCTCAAGAGCCTGTATCGCTCACCTGGATTTAACTTTTCACCTTCAGCAGACCTAAAAATTTAAGTGTTGCAGTCAATTTGGCTGGTTTTTCTATAGGATTCTATGTTAAACTAATTTCAGCAGTGGCAGTCATGTTGGTTTACAGTCCAGGTCAATGGATACATTTCTAAAAGAGAACCATCTAAGGACCATTTCTGCTAAGTCTTGTTCCAACTGGCTAAGTGGTTTCACACAAGAAGAAGATTTTTAAATAAATTTTCCTATAGGTTCCAATATTTAACAAAGTTCGGTGTGGCAGCCATCTTGGTTGACAATCCAATTTTGAATTTTGGTGATTGGACACATTTCTGAAAGAGGACCTCCTAAGGACCAATGCTGCCAAGTCTGGCTCCAATATGTCAAGTGGTTTCAGACAAGAAGATTTTTCAATGAATTTTTCCATAGGGCCCTGTGTAAAACTAAGTTCGGGTGTGGCGGCCTTCTGGTTGATAGTCTGGGTCATCGCACAAAATTCTGAAAGAGGACCAGCTAAGGACCATTGCTACCAAGTCTAATTCTAATTGGCTTAGTGGTTTCAGACGAGAAGATTTTTGAGTGAATTACCCATAGGGTCTTATGTTAAACTAAGTTCTGCTGTGGCGGCCATCTTGGTTCACAGTCAACAAAATCAGACACATTTCTGAAAAAGGACCTCCTAAGGACCAATGCTGCCAAGTCCTGCTCCAATATGTCAACTGGTTTCAGACAAGAAGATTTTTCAATGAATTTTCCTATAGGGCCCTATGTTAAACTAAGTTCAGTTGTGGTGGCCATCTTGGTTCACAGTCCAGGTCATCGGACACACCTCTATAAGAGGACCATCTAAGGACCATTGCTGTCAAGTCTGGTTCCAATTGGTCAAGTGGTTTAAGACCAGAAGATTTTTCAACGAATTTTCCCATAGGGCCCTATGTTAAACTAAGTTCGGCTGTGGCGGCCATCTTGGTTAACAGTCCAGGTCATTGGACATATTTCTGAAAGAGAACCTCCAAAGAACCATTACTGCCAACTTTGGTTCCAACTGGCCTTTTAGTTTCATATAAGAAGATTTTTGAAATACATCCCCCCCCCTTTTTTTTTATTTTTAGAAACAGCAGCCATCGGTTGGAAGTCGGGGATGCCAGACATAATTTTGGAAGGGGGCCACCCAAGGACCATTCCACCAAAGTTTGGTCTCAATTGGCCCAGTGGTTTGAGAGGAAAAGATCTTTAAAGGAAATTTTACGCTAGATGCCGTCTTTAAAGGGCAAAAACTCCTATAAGGGGTCAATCAATGATTTTGGTCATGTTGAATTATTTGTAGATCTTACTTTGTTGAACATTTTTGCTGTTTACAATTTGTCTTTATCTATAATAATATTCAAGAAAATAACCTAAAACTGCAAAATTTCCTTAAAATTAACAATTCAGGGGCAATAACCCAACAAAGGGTTGACCGATTCGTCTGAAAATTTCATGGCGGGTAGATCTTGACCTGATGAACATTTTTACCCCATGTCAGTTTTGCTCTAATTGCTTTAGTTTTTGAGATATAAGACAAAAACTGCAGTTTACCCCTATGTTCTATTTTTAGCCATGTCGGCCATGTTGGTTGGCAGGCGGGCTCATCGGACACAATTTTTAAACTAGATACCCTAATGATGCTTGTGGCCAAGTTTGGTTCAATTTGGCCCAGTAGTTTCAGAGGAGAAGATTTTCGTAAAAGTTAACGGACGACGACGGACGACGGACGACGGACGACGACGGACGCCAAGTGATGAGAAAAGCTCACTTGACCCTTTGGGTCAGGTGAGCTAAAAAGTGTTGGCCCGTTCCTAAAATACGGCAAAAAATAGGTTTTTTTTCCATTTTTTTTCATACTTTACTCAAGAAAATTTGTGCTGCATGTAAATTTAATCTTCTCCTGAAAAAAAGCAGTCCTGAAGGAAAAAATCAAAATTAAAAATTTTGCCTTCTCGTACCTTTTCTGCAAAAAAGATCCAAAGAACTAAAAATCAATCTGATTTGGCCTTATTATTAAATAAATATATTCTGGGTGCCCTGCGAAATGGCTAATTTTGTCCTTCTTATTCCTGTTTATCTCTGCAACAAGAAAAGTAACACAAAAATGTCTGGAGTAACTTTTATTACATTTTTTATGATGAACCACTTAAAAAAATCATAAAAATCGGATAAGAAATAAAAAAGTTTTAAAAATTAAGTCGAGTCCCTTGGCCCCTTTTATCTCTGAAATGGTAAGAGATAGTGAAAAATGAATCTTAAGAAGTTTTTTTCATTTCATCAAGGAATTTTTAAAACTAAAAATTGGATAAAAATTTAAAAATTTACACCAAAATTATCAAACAACCTGACTAAAAATCGGATAAACATTTTAAAAGTTACACCAAAATTATCAAACAACCCTTAATGGCCCGAAAAAAAAAAATCGGGAGGGTCCAGATTTCCTAACTTCAACCCCACCTGCATTTTTATGGGGAAACGTTTTTGTAAAACATTATAAGGATACATTCAATAGAAAAATGAGCAGGAACCTTACTGTCTACAGACAAAGATGCCAATGACCAGGTCGACAGGTTCATACCATAATACGACCGCAAATATTTGCGGTCGTATAAAAATTATTTCATAATATAAGTATATGTAATAAAATACCGTACATTTCATAATACATGTAATTAGTTAAGTCAACATGGTTCAAACTTCTGGAAACAAAACATACCCATTTCCAACAATGCCAAGATCATTTGTGGTGACTTACTATCTTATGAAAAATTGAATGAACAAAAAATAGAATGGATTCTATTTTGGAAAATATGAGACCTCCGTGTATTTGAAAGAAAATCAATATTCAATTTGTCTCAAAAAAGCAAAGGGTATGACAACATCTTAGTTTTTTAAAAGGCAATTTTGGTCCATGGCATAGTTTGATTTATAGATCATATTTATGATATATATAAGTTATATATAAATCACACATTTTAAATTTCTAGATTCAAAACCTTTCACTGACAGTTTTAAGTATACAATTATCAAAATTTATTTTTGGTACTTTTCAATAAATATTTTCTTTCATGTAGTACAGATTGTAAATGCTTCTCTGATCATGTGAAAATTATTTGGATGAGAGTCATTTGAACAACAAATGTACATGACTAAATCTCACACTATTGTTGATTGTCTTTACTAAATCTCACACTATTATTGATTGTCTTTACTAAATCTCACACTATTGTTGATTTTTCAAGGATGTATAATGCTAATGCCCACATAAATTTTTTAAATTTACAGTATATAATTAAGTATATATCCTTTAACCCAGTATGTACACATATAGAATAGAGAATATGCACATATACACATATATATATATATCTTGTCAGCAAATTTTTCAGTGTACAGTTCTAGGTTTCATTGTTAATTGTTTGAATTCCATTTCTCAGTCATATGTACAATTTTTTTTATGGTAATGCTTATATAAATTTTGTATTTGTATAGACAGTACTTCACATGTTTTTAATTTCTCGTCTCAGAATCTTTCCACTGGCTGTTTTAGGTATACTGTCAATCATTTTGACTCCACCTCTTAATCTTTTATACGGTGCAACATTTTCTATAAAAAGAAAATACAGTAAATTGACCCTTTTCCAAATTAACATTACCTCCCCTGATTTGTAAACTTCAAGTTATGTAATAAAATAATACATGTATTTTTTCATGCATATACATGTAGATGTTAAACCTAGTATATAAGTGTCATGATATAAAAAATCTATAAGCAATTTGCTATTTGCAGCATTATCCAATAAGTTGGGGATACTGTTACCCATTTTGCAAGTGAGTCATAGTTGCAAATAAAAGGAGATAATAAAGTGGTCTGTAGAAATAAAAATATCTGGGATGTACTTAATTCAGCTCTTCTCAAAGGGATAACAATTTTACAAAAAAAATCTGGTTCAAGTTACAAACCGATTAAGTCTTTGTTTGGAATGGTTTCAACAATAATAGTGATTATTTAAAACCACTATTTACCGACGCATTTGTAAGTGTCAAGCTGATTATTTTTTATATCTCTATATCTATCAGTATTAATATTTTAAAAATTAAAATTTCTTCAAAAAACAAATTAAACTTTAAAAGTTTTATTTCGATGTCTCACCTTCAACAAATTTGATAATATCATCTTCCCCAAGCCTGATATTAGGTTTTGATACAACATATGCCTTTGGTACTTCTCCTACGTCTTCGTCAGCTGGTATTCCTATGACAGCCACGTCTGCCACCGCTGGGTGTGTACATATCAAAGCCTCCAATTCGGCAGGTGCTACCTAATACAAAAGGTTTGATTATGTACATTTTTATCTTGGTCATAAACCTTAATTTGGATGGTTAACTTGGTTAATTTGAGGGTTATAATAAATCCACTTAACAGATAATAATTCTCCAACAAACTAATTTCTTTTTTAAAATTCTATCAAATATAACACAGGGTAACCATTTAAACAATTGTGAGGAAAATAGTTTGCCAGTCCTTCAGTCAGGAGTCTTCATATGGGGTGATTTGTTCCTTCTTGTTTTTTGTCACTTTTTTAAAATAAATTTTTATTAAAAATAGTTTGTAGTTCCAGCAGAACGTCTTCAGAAGATTTTTCAAGAAGTGTATGTACATGCCCAGTTTCAATGGTCATTTCTGTATTTCTTTTATATTTTTGCAGTTTCTGATTTAGAGCTGTTTAATCACTACTATTTACTGTGTATCTATAAAAGTAAATTACAGTTTGTCAACTTATTGTCTGTAAATATAATGGAGATTGAGTTTCTATGGTTACCTGAAATCCTTTATATTTTATCAATTCCTTCAGTCTGTCTGTTATTATAAAATATCCTTCTTCATCATAATGACCAATATCTCCTAGAAAATACATATCATAATTCATCAAATCTAGATACATTTCAGTATTAAATCCCTTTCAGTCAGTGTAGAAAGTTGTCTTCCAAGGTTTTACTATTTTTATTCTAAGACATGGTTAGTTCTTTAATAAAAGACTTGCATAAATTTTCAATATTGTATGAAAGTGATATCCATGTATAGCTGCAGATCAAATAAAACTCAATTTACCACTATGAAGCCACCCATCTTTGACCATGCCATCAGTAGCCTCCTTATTTTTTAGGTATCCTAACATGACCTGTGGTCCAGTCAGTATTATCTCTCCATTTTCTCCAGGGCCTAGCGTCTTACCAGTATCAACATCAATTACCTTAAAAAATTTATAAAATTAATGGACAATTGAGACAGATCATCAAATTATATTCATTTAGCCCATAATGCTCATACATTTATCGAGTACACTTCGACTATACGTTTAACTCAAACGTAGATAAAAATCATTTTATTATAAAGTCTTTTAAGTCTACATATATTTGTGGTAAATTGTGGTAGCAATTTAAAAGTGGATAATAAAAAGAGTATCAGCAAAATGATAAAATATATTTACATTCAAGACTTGGCTTGTTACACAATTGCTTTTTGGTATTCAGTCATAAGAACATATGCATATCACTACATGAATATATTAGTTAAAGCAAGTTTTATCATTATAACATTCACAAAAGTTCATGAATATAGACAATATTTTGCAGAATACTTGGCTTAATAACATTTATAAGTGTACACATATAATATTAATCAATCTATCCATAATCTCTTAACTTTGTAAATTAAGAATTTTTATCTAAGACTATTATATTATTCTTTACAACAGATCTAAAAAAAAAGAATACTGAAAACAAAATTACATATGTAATTGGAAAAGGCACACTCTAGTAAAAGCTGTGTTCTGTGTGATATAATGGTCTCTGATAAAAATTCATAAGAAATATGTTGAATTTGTATGTAAAATTCCATATGAAATTACACTGCATGCAATAGCAACTACATTGTAGTTTGAGGTTTGATTTTACTTTTCACTTGATCCCTTTTAACTCCAGAACGTGTCTGTATATATAACTTTGAGCAAATTCGAAACACATATTTTTTAATGCTGGCATTGCCTTTTATAAGAAAATGTGTGTACTGCATTTTTCATTCTTTTTGGGGTGTCAAACAATACAAAAACCAGTATGTCTCAACATTGTCTAGCCTATCTGAAGTAACATTTTGATTTATGATGAATTACTGTATTAAACAAGAGGCTCCCAAGAGCCTGAATCGCTCACCTGTTATATTTTGTGTAGATCTTGCATCAATTATTATTTTTGCTATTTAATGTATACCGTCACAATTTTCTCCTTAATATTGACCTGTACAGCTAAAAGACAGAATCCTGGACCCAAATAGATATGGTTGCTAGGGACTTTCTCATTGGTTGCTATGGACTTTTCCAATGGCATTGACTCTTGACTTTCATTAACTTAAATAGGTAAATTGTTGGGTTCTGAACTCAAATATATATGGTTGCTAGGGACTTTTTCATTGGTTGCTATGGACTTTTTCAATCACCTAGACTCTTGACCTTTGTTTTTGACTTGTAGGGGTAAATTATAAGGTCCTTAACCCAAATATATATGGTTGCTAGGGACTTTTTCATCCATTGCCAGGAACTTTTTCATTGGTTGCTATGGACTTTTACAATGACCTTGACCCTCCATTTTACTTGTACAGCTACTATTTAATTTATATCAAGTTATGCTCTAAACATCTTTGACAATATGTCGGACCATTATTTTCTATTTACATGTAACTAATCTTTCAAGGGCAAAAACTCCTATAAGGGGTCAATTGACGATTTTGGTCATGTTGACTTATTTGTAGATCTTACTTTGCTGAACATTTTTGCTGTTTACAGTTTGTCTTCATCTATAATAATATCCAAGTTAATAACCTAAAACTGCAAAATTTCCTTAAAATTAACAATTCAGGGGCAATAACCCAAAAATGGGTTGAACGATTGGTCTAAAATTTTCATGGTAGGTAGATCTTCACCTCATAAACATTTTTACTACTTGTCATATTTGCTCTAACTACTTTAGTTTTTGAGATATGAGCCAAAAAGTGCATTTTCACATATGTTCTATTTTAGCCACTTCAGCCATGTTTCTCAAGGGACAAGAAAATAAAGCATAAACTTTATACTACATACCCTAAGGATCTGTCAGCCTAAGTTTGGCTGAAATTGATTCTGTAGTTTCAGAGGAGAAGATTTTTTAAAGTGTAAAAAGATGACGAAAAAAATGTGAGAAATTGTCTTTGAAGGGCAAATTCTCCCATAAGGGGTCAAATGATGATTTTGGTCATGTTGACTTATTTGTAGATCTTACTTTGCTGAACATTTTTGCTTTTTACAGTTTGTCTTTATCTATAATAATATTCAAGATACATGTAGTAACCTATAACTGCAAATTTTCCTAAAAATTAACAATTCAGGGGAAATAACCCATCAAAGGGTTGACCGAATTGTCTGAAAAGTTCACAACAGATAGATCTTGACCTGATGAACATTTTTACCCCCATGTCAGTTTTGCTCTAAATGCTTTAGTTTTTCAGATATAAGCCAAAAACTGCAGTTTACCCCCTATGCTCTATTTTTAGCCATGGCGGCCATGTTTCTCGATGGACAAGAAAATAAAACACAACTTTATTCTAGATACCCTAAGGATCATTCAGACTATGTATGGCTGTAATTGGTTCAGTGGTTTCAGAGGAGAAGACTTTGAAAAAGTTTACGACGGACGATAGACGAACACCAAGTGATGGCAAAAGCTCACCTGTCCTTGAAGGACAGGTGAGTAAAAGGACATGTGAGCTAAAAATCAACACTAAAACACAGCTTGATTATGAGATAGCTAAGCATTGTGCATTCATATCTGCAGAAGTGAAAATTAAAACAGGAGTAAAGCAAAATTGAAGTCAAAACTCAAACTTACAGATACCTAAATACAGTGTATTTGCATATATTTTTCAACAAAATGAAAAATAACTCCAGAGTATATTATTGTTATATATATTATGTATTGTTACTAAAAATTATTAATAACCCTTCTATGAGGTTAGTTAATGTCTACAATATCTAATAATACCCTATGTGCTTTTGTTAGGATATTTGTAGGCTGACAAACCTTTGCTCGAGTATTAGGAATTAATTTTCCTACAGTACCAACTTTAGGAGGTACCATGTCATAGTGTGAAACAGGACTAGTTTCTGTTAATCCATAGGCTGGAATAACAAAATTAAGTAAAAATATTCATAATGGGAAAATTAAGGTAAAAATTCTTGAACATATAATTTACCTTTGATATATTATTGGATTTGGAGACTGACAAACCTTTGTTTAAGTATTAGGAATTGAATTTCCTACAGTATCAACTTATGAAATACCCTGTAATACTAGCATAACTAGTATACGTTTTTTTCAAAGCAAAGGTCTGTACTCTACACTCGACAATAGCTGAAAAACTGACCTGATTACAGTATAAAATATTTCTAACATTTAGGCAGCAACTATTCTGGCTATATTACTAGCAGTAGCACTAAATTGTTATTAATTTTCGGGATAAAATGCCTAAATCCAGAAATTTTTATTATAAACACATTTATGACTATGAATATTGTAAAATCAGAAATTTTCATTGGGAATTTAATATCATTTATTTTGTTGGTAAATATGATCGACAAAAATTAATCCCCAATGAAATACAACTCCTCATTGGATCAATATTCTTAAATTTGGAATCCATAAATCTGAAATTTTATTCTCACCAAATCATTTTCAGAATCCAGAAAATTTTAACCCCACAAATATTAGTGATTTCAAAAAAATTATTAACAGACAGTATTGCAAGTTTAATGGATATTCATTTTTTACCAGAATATTAAGATACTAGAAAATGTGTCTATAAGACACGGATGCCCCGCCCTAAAAACAATATAGGTGTTGCTGAACTACATTGTACTATACAAGAGGACTGTAGTGGTGAAATATCATTGATATATTACTATAGGTTTCTGAGAAATAAACCTAAAAGCAAAATTTAACCAAAGTCACTGAAGCATGAAGTGTAGGTGATAGCGACTCAACTGTTGTTGAACTGCGTTGTACTATACAAGAGGACTGTAGTGGTGAAATATCATTGATATATTACTATAGGTTTCTGAGAAATGGAGCTAAACACAAAACTTAACCGAATCAGGACGTACAGACGTATGGACAGACGGACAAGGGTAAATCTATATGCCCCAGCCACATTCGTGGCAGGCATAAAAAAAACCCCCAAAAAAGATCTTCATTCGGTGGCTTTTTTCACAATAATGCCCATTTTAGTCGTTATCAAAGGTGGTTTATGGCTATTTGAATTTGAAATCTTCATGTGCTAAAAAAATACTCCAGTGAAAGGAGTATTCTTTTATAATACTATATATTACTCTTTGTAAATAAGGAATTTTTCCAACTCAATAAAATCTGATAAAAAAAATAATTTTTAATTCATCACAGAGACAAAAAAATTGATCATGAAGTTATTCATAATTCTGTTGGATTTTGGGAATAAAATAGAATAGGGGAAATCATAACAATGGTTTGACTTCATATACCATACATATAACAAAACTGACTGAACACAAAAAGCAAAATAAACAGATAAACAGTTTCCTTATCTCATAAAAAGATATCATTGCTGAGCTTATTCAAATGTAGATGTTTGTCTACAACTGTTGGAGTGATCCCATATTACATAAGACATTATTTTATAACAATGAAAACCTCAAAAATCATTCTGAAAACAAAAACTAAATAAAGAAAAAATAGGACTGACACAATACTTTCAGTATCAATGCAAGGATTTCATGCAAATTTTCCTAAAAAATAGGAATAGGTGGGGGAAAATGCCAATAGTTTCTGAAAATTGGATGAAATTTTCACTGATATGAAAAAGTTTGAAAACAATGGGATGACAGAAATGGATAGTGATCCTTATGTGTCAAAAGTGGTAAGCAGGCAACACAGAAATGATACAAAAAAAAAAAAAAAAACAATACTGGGAAAGATTAAACTCAGATTCTATATAAGGCTACCAAGCAATAACAGATGGTTGCAACTACACTTTCTGTGAAAAAAATGCTAGGCATATGAAGGGCTTCTGACATAAAACAATCACAGGAAAAAATAAATGCCAAAAAATATAATTGTGAGAAAAAAAAATTGTCCTTCATTCCAAATTTCACCCCTTTTTAACTTTTTTTTCAGTGATGTTGGTCAAACAAAATAAATCAAAAGTCCTCCTTAATGGAACTTTTCCTTATGTAACCATACACTGGCATTTTCAACACAAAACAGGTATATACTAAAACATGCCTACCCCATTGATTATAGTTACATATAGAGGCAGACCCACCTTGCCAAGTGTATTTGGGATTAGGTTACCAATTGTTCCAAGTTTAGGAGGTACACTATCATGATTTGTTACTGGGCTCGACTCGGTTAATCCATAAACTGAAAGAAAATATGTTAAGACCTAATAACCTAAGTAAGTTTTAAATATATATGGTATAGAGGCACTAGTTAGTTTTAAAAACAAGTGTGGACCCTAAAAGATGTCTCGCCTGTCCGCGCTTGACCCAGAATAACATGCACTATCAAAGACCATGCTATCATTTGCCTACCATTATGGTACATTTGAAACAGACATGCGAAAGCTGTTATGTGATTACTTGAGCAATTAATTAATTGAGGTCAAGGACAAAAGCCATATGTCAGAAACTGACCTCATCAAAAAACCTTAATATGGTCACTGGACCGTGAATTGAGGTCAAGGACAAAAGGCATATATATATCCCCTGTCCACGCTTTATCCTAAAGCTTATATGACCAATAATACAGTAACTTCTATAGCTATAGTATATTGTCATAATTGCTTAAAACAATATTTTTAAAATCTTACTGTGCATTGCCAAGAACCATACCGGTCTATCAATTGCTATTGTCTGACTAATCTGGGAATTTGAATAGGCTACTGGTGTAATTTAAATGACCAACTTGATATAGCTTTACTACAACATAGGTTGAAAAAATTGTTCATGGTTTGCTTTTGTCTGGTCATCAACTAATCAAAAGTCCCTATGAATTGTCTAAAAATTCTATTGTATATACTAATATGTCTTGCCTGAAAAGGGTCTTGGTATTCTTTTCAGTTTGTATGGCAAGGTAAACCAAATTGGTCATTTAAATTTCACCTGTAATCTAATCAGATTGCTAATCTATTTTTACAACAGGTATTGTAAGATCGATAAGGTAGAAGACAATTCACAGTAAAATTTTGCAAGCTTTTTTAACCTGTACATGTATTTTTTTGACTTCCAAATAGTTTGAGTGAAAAGTGTATCTGTATGTGTGCTGTTTTTTTTTTTTTTTTGCAATAACAAATTCTATCATATTCAATTCATTTCTATGTTTATGTTATTATGACAAAATAAAACCTTGTAAAAGAGTAGGATCTTTTGACAGGAAACAATGTTATTTTTTTCTAATCCCGCTGAAAGTTAAATATGAGATATCATGCTGATGTATTAGAATTTATTAAGTGCTTCATCTGGAACAAAAAAAATGTGATTCAAGTGATAAATCAATGGCTTTTTTGTATGCTAATTTTAAATTTCAGAACCACCCATATTTATATAAAATTTTGTGTCAACAAATATAACAATTTTGAAACAAAGTTTAAATATATACTTATCCTTTTTATATTTATATCAATCCAAATATTCTTATTGAAAGGACATCCACACAAAAATTAACATTACATTACAGACTTATTTACAAAGTCATGAATCAATAGATCAATAGTTTTGATATGTTTTAGTAGTTCTCACAATTTTGCCAGGGGCTATTGAGGGTTGTGAAATTATTTATGTGTGAAATTTAATAAACAAGATCTTTGGTTTTATGATCAACAAAATACTTTTTCTCAAATAGATTATATACATAATCATGTAAGTTTTGTATCAATTATCTTAGGTATGCCATTCGAAGAGAAAAAACTAGATGGAACTTTATACACAAAGTTATACTTCTCCCCCCCCCCTTCCTGTTTGTCTATCCCCTAATTAAAACATTAGTGATCAATCTGAAAATATGAGGTGGGCAAGTTCTTATATATATGGCGAGTCTAGATATTGCAGTTGCTGAAAAATGGACTGTAAAAGAAAAAAATTGACAAAGTCACTGAACCATGAAATTGAGGTCAAGGGCACATGAAAGGTGTCAGACTGGCATGTACCCATACAGATCTTGCTATAAGCCATGTATGATGAGTCTATTCATTGTAGTTGCTGTAAAATAGACTTTAAAGAAAAAAATTGACAAAGTCACTGAACCATGAAATTGAGGTCAAGGACACATGACAGGTGTCAGACTGGCATGTACCCATATAGATCTAGCTATAGACCATATCTGATGAATCTAGTCATTGCACTTGCTGAAATATAAACTTTTGAGGAAAAAATTGACAAAGTCACTGAACCATGAAATTGAGGTCAAGGGCACATGAAAGGTGTCAGACTGGCATGTACCCATACAGATCTTGCTATAAGCCATGTATGATGAGTCTATTCATTGTAGTTGCAGAAAAATGGACTTTAGAAGAAAAAATTGACAAAGTCACTGAGCTGTGAAATTGAGGTCAAGGACACATGACAGGTGTCAGACTCCCATGTACCCATATAGATCTTACTATATACCAAATATGATGACTCTAAACATTACAGTTACTAAGAAAGGGACTTGAATGTAAAACTATGTCGCAGATTTTCGAAGTTCACTGAACCGTGCAATTGAGGTCAAGGACAAATGACAGGTGTCAGACTGGCATGTACCCATATAGATCTCACTGTAGACCAAATATAATAACTCTAGGTATTATAGTTTCTGAGAAAAGGATTTGAATGTAAAACTATGTCGCAATGTTTATGTGGGTATTGAACCATGAAAAAAAGGTCAAGGTCATCTAAAAATGTGCTGCTGAAAAGGTCATCACTTCATGCACCTGTGAACCAAAGATGAACATTGTAAGTATTATACTTTAAAAGTTATTAAGGTTTTACAAAAAGTTAACGCCGTCGCCGTCGCCGTCGCCTTCGCCGTCGCCGCCGGATTGCTATACCTATGTCTCGCTTCCAGCGACTTTCGTCGCAGGCGAGACAAAAAAGGCATTTAGGCAAGAAAAATATAGATCTCAATTAATATGTAAAACTTCAGCTACAAAGATTAAAATATATTAATTTTCATTGACAAACTGATTATTTCTTACATCCAATGACAGTCATTAATAGCATATATATATAAGAACAAGACCATGTTGATGTTGTTATGAATAATAGAGTATGCTTTGTACCAGACCAACAGGCTGAGCTGGATCTTTTACGTACTAGCTTATGAGGAAGTCCACAAGAAGACATTAATCCTATCTGAAATATTATTCTATTCTCAGCTGATCAATCTTTTTTCATTAATGTCAAGTGATTTGGAGAAAAGCATGCAAAAAGCAATTTTAATGTCTAACCCAGCTTCAAACCCACAACCTGTTGCTGTAACATTTAAGCATTTTTGGGACAAATCAGGGTAAGCCTCTAACCAAAAGTATAAGATTTCATACACAACCAAATATTCTTCATTAGATTTTAAAAATTTTATTCCCACACACTTAACCAGAATTTTATATCAGTTTTGGAAATGCATGGTATCTGAATAACATGAGACAGCTGAACTTTTAATTACAGTTGCTAGTCTGAAGATAATGTGGTTAGTGGGGTGGATTGAATTAGTTATTTACGGTATTCAGGCTTGGCTGTTATTTATCTCAAAATTTCAATACAACAAATTCTTAATTATCAAAATGTTTATGTTATGCATGTTGGAGGCGTCACTGCAACTTTGAGATGATGAACAGCAATAAATGGTTATCTTCAATTTGCATACAAAATTTTTTTTCGGCACTATGTTTTCGTCTATTCTTTCAAAACATGTAATATTTTCCTCTAACATAATAAAGTGTTTAAAGCAAAGTGTTACATACATTGCAAAACACAGTTATTTACATGTACATATTTCGAAATAAATTCAAGTTCCATAACTTTGACAACGTTACCAAAAGATCTTTAAAAAAATCATTCACAATTCTTTCAAAATTACAATGCAAAATATTAGGAAATAAATAAATTTCAGATATCTTGCTTTTTTTCAATCTATCATTCCTAGAAATGAATATGATTACTGATAGTTAAAGAATACTCAAGTGAGTGTGAATTCCACTTGCCATTAGTGTGATAAACTATACATGCGTGTACATATAGAAAATTACAATTAGACTGAAAAAATGACAATTAAAATTACAACAAGAACATACCATAATTTAACCAAAATTTTTTTGTTGTTTAATAAAGAAGAAATAAAAAAATCCAATTTTTGGTAAAATAGGAATTGAAAACATGAACAATATAAAAAAGGTGAAACTCGAACAATAAAAACATGCATTAGTATAATCCATATAACTTACCCTGTACAACATTAACACCAAGCCTCTCTATCAGTTCCTGTGTCAGACCATGACCCATTGGAGCAGCACCGAACACCATGTTCTTGACAGTACTAACATTGTATTTTGACACTAAGGGATTTTTTGCCATGAACAAAGCCAATGGTGGTACTAAATGCATGTATGATATCTAAAAATCAAAATAAAATCAAAATTACATGTGTAGACTAATATTTTAAACTTGCATCTCTTCAGCTTAGTGCATTTCATTCAATAAACATTAAATAAAGGGCACCTCAACATACAAAATAGTCAAAAAATGTGGTGAAAAAATTAATCAATATCTTTGCTTTCATGTGGCCTATTACTATCATGTGAGGCAAATTACCGATCAAAAATAGCAAGTACTTCTCATGCTTTACATCATTCAAACCACAACTAAAGACAAATTTGCTTTATTATTGATCATATTGTAGATATCTGATTAATATTTACGGTTTACTGATCAATTGCCAATTACTGAATAACTTACTTTGAAAATTTGTCCAATTCCTATTCATTAACTAGGTGGAAGTGTTTTTGTAAACCAAAATATATGTCTCCCCTTCACTTTATTCTAGATCAATCTTGTCTACCTCTAGGATAAAAATAATAATTTGACCTTTAGGTCAAAGGTCAAGGTCAAATGAAGGTCATAATGGTACGTGAGACACACCCTCATGGTAATACACCTACATACCTCATGGTGATACACCAACATTCCAAAGGGACTATAATTTTGGTCATAATTTTACCTTAAGGTCAAAGTCAAATGAAGGTCATAATGGTACGTGATACATTCCCTCATGGTAATACACCTACATACCAAAGGGTGTAAGCCTACGTCAAAAGACAAACAAGTAACAAACCGGACAAGGAAATACCATAATTTTGGTCATAATTTGACTATGAGGTCAAAGTCAAATGAAGGTTATAATGTATAATGTATGTGACACCCTGTCATGGTAATACTAAAGGGTATAAGCCAGGCCTTAGGATTCGGTCCCATTTGCTAGTCATGACTAAAATATTGACTGATTTGACTGAAAGGAAAAACTGGATTTCGGTCATAAAAAAAAATTATTTTGGAAAAAAACGATTTGTTTATTCAATACACAAGTTTATTTAATGCTTATAGAGAGTATTTAAGTTCAACATATGTAGTAAAAGTATCTTCCGGAGATATAAGGACAAACAATGCGAGTCCACCCTTCTCAGACCTGCCAAATTCAAACACAAGCTCCCGGGTATGACCCAAATCTAAAGTCAATTAAAATGACAGAAATGACCTGGAAAAATTTCCAAAGCCTTGGTATAAGCCTAGATCAAAAGACAAAAAAGTTATGGCCAAGAAAAGCTTCACTGAGAAGAAGAATAAGAAGAAGAACTAGATTTGCAACTGCGAGCAATAGCAGATGTCGCCCATGGCGGCCATTTTGTATTTCGATGATTGAATCTTGTTCACTATCCCAAACTTAGCCTAGATTTCAAGTTTTGTTGAAATCTGACAATGTTCAGTTTTTCATCATTTTTACAACATTTTTTAAAATGGCCGCCAAACATCTCCAACCGATCACGATTTTTTTTCATGAACATGTTCTACTAATCATACTTTACAAAAGTACAAAGTTTCATGAAATTCTATGGAGAAGTTTTTGAATATATGACAGTTTCCAAAATTTTTCATACTTTTTCTGTTTCCATGGCAACGACGGCCATTATGAAAATTTTAATTTTACATGCACAACTAGACTTGGTGATCATCATTACTGTGCAGTTTCACAAGGATTGTTCCAGCCATCTCTGAGAACTTGTCTGGACAAAATTATGTGGATGAATAAAAATGGGTCAAAGACACAAATGGCCGGGTTGCTGGGTGTTTACTGTAGTTGTGACAAAGGTGATTACAAGATCATATTGCACATTGGCAGTCATGAATATTTATATAGACAAAATCAGACACATTGTATGTTGGTGTACGAGCACAGAGGCAGCCATAAATTTAATTAGAAATATGTGAAGTAAGCAATATTTGATTTGATTACATGTTGATAAACACTTGTTTGGAAAAATGGGAAATAATTCCTGAAATAATTCCATGAAGTGAGGTGCACATCTTCAATATATATAGAAACATTCTATGAAGTTTCAAGGATGTGGGTGAAAAACTGTAGAAGGAGTTAATTTCACAAAATAGGTACCCTCTATTGAAGATGTCAATAAAAAACGACTAAGTTCCAAAGTTTGGAAAAATGGGAAATAATTCCGGAAATAATTCCATAAAGTGAGGTGCACATCTTCAATATATATAGAAACATTCTATGAAGTTTCAAGGATGTGGGTGAAAAACTGTAGGAGGAGTTGATTTCACAAAATAGGTACCCTCTATTGAAGATGTCAATAAAATCGACTAAGTTCCAAAGTTTGGAAAATTGGGAAATAATTCCTGAAATAACTCCATAAAGTGAGGTGCATATCTTCAATATATATAGAAACATTCTATGAAGTTTCAAGGATGTGGGTGAAAAACTGTAGGAGGAGTTGATTTCACAAAATAGTTACCCTCTATTGAAGATGTCAATAAAAAACGACTAAGTTCCAAAGTTTGGAAAAATGGGAAATAATTCCTGAAATAATTCCATAAAGTGAGGTGCACATCTTCAATATATATAGAAACATTCTATGAAGTTTCAAGGATGTGGGTGAAAAACTGTAGGAGGAGTTGATTTCACAAAATAGGTACCCTCTATTGAAGATGTCAATAAAAAACAACTAAGTTCCAAAGTTTGGAAAAATGGGAAATAATTCCTGAAATAATTCCATAAAGTGAGGTGTACATCTTCAATATATATAGAAACATTCTATGAAGTTTCAAGGATGTGGGTGAAAAACTGTAGGAGGAGTTGATTTCACAAAATAGGTACCCATTTTCCCCGCCCGCCCGCCGCCCGCCCGCCGCCCGCCCGACATTCACCATACTATAACCCGGATTTGCACTCTGTGCAACCCGGCCAAAAAGTAAAAAAAACCAAAGAAATGGAACAATAACAATATGTCGTCCTGACTTCGTCTGGGGGCAACATAATAAGAAGAAAAAAAGAATAATAAGAAGAAATACTACAAAAACAATATGTCTCCCTTCTACAAAGGGTAGACATAATAAGAAATAGCTTCTCTCCCAGAGCACACAAATATTACCGCATACATGAATGAGTAAGCATTGAAGATACAACTTTCCCATCAGACTGAATATGGTAAGGATAAACAAGGGATTTTCTTAATGATGGCCAACGTCCAAAACCACAACAAGCATTAATATTTACCATTAAATTTTGAAATAGGAATAAGACAAGGTCATGTTTCCAAGATGCCCTGTAATGCCACATACCTTATTCTGTTCTATTGCACTGAGAAATGGTTCAGGTTCAAATCGTGGTAATGTAACTAACTTGGTTCCTAAACAGATGGAACCAAACTGTACAACAACCATACCATAGATGTGAAAGAATGGTAAAACACCAATTAAACAGTCTTTACCAGCTGTTAAATGGCTCATCGGTCCCCTAAATTAAATAATTTCTTCATATTGTTAATAGAACTATATTTGACAAAGGGATATAACTCAAATGACAATTTACAATCTTCATTATTACATATACAATTTACCATATTTTACAGACAATAGGTCAAATTATATATTCAGGTGTTTTTTTTTAAGAAAAAAATTAGATTCAATATCAAATATGTCAAAACATTGCATAGGTTAAATGAAGATGATCAATTTCTAGACAAATTTATCATTCGTAAGTATGGTTAAGTATGAGATCCATTATTTTTTGTTTATTTTTATCAAAATGTCTTTTATTTGCCAAAAAAACAAAAAGATCATTTTCATTATGGTGTTACCTCTCAAAACAATATTTGTTGAAACTTACCAGTGAAGGCTTTTATCATGAAGCTTTTGGTGGATAATTTATTTACAATTAAAAGTAAGGTTTCATCTTATTGAATCCTCTCTTGTTGAACTTACAGGTCAATGTGTAGTTTGGCTACTCTATCTAGGTCTGTGCTGATTTTATTGCTCAGTACTTTGTCAATACAGATGGTTGATCATAAACGAACAAACCACATGCACACAATTTGAATGTTACATGCAGAAGATTCACATGTTAAATAATAAATTGTACAATGTATCAATTATTTTGACTTTCTAAAATTCTAGTTTGAAGAAAACCTGGTGAAGTTTAATTGATAAAAAGCTTTTTGTACAAAACAAATTTAGCAATGGAATTTTTTTATTGATAAAACTTACCTAATTAGCTGCTCAATATTAGATATAACATTATAATGAGATAACATGACCCCCTTTGGTAGCCCAGTAGTACCACTGGAATATGGTAAAACTAAAATGTCCTCTTTAGAATTAATGTCAACATTTTCTGGAAATGTTTTTCCATTATCCTCCATCAATAAAGAGAATGATAAAGCACCATCTGATTGGCCAACAGAGATAATTAACTGGAAATATACAACAGCACATTATTAAAATTTATCAATTAAAATTTATGTATAAATTATATTGAATTTACAAATTGCAAAGAATTTGATTGTGAATAAATAGTCTTAAACTGAATCACTTATAATTTTTTTGTTTTTTTTATTTTTTGCTACTAAACTTTTCACATTTTCAGTTGACCATAGGGTCTTATTAATCCAATTTGAGACACATGTGAGCTCTTAGGTCATGATACTAGAAATGTCAGTATTTGTCAATACAGATGGTTGATCATAAACTAACAAAACACATGCACACAATTTGAATGTTACATGCAGAAGATTCACACATTAAATAATGAATTTTGTGCAGGAAGACTGATCAACAATCTCTAGTAACTTAATGTATGTCATATCATCTGTTCGTGATGTAGCAGACAAAAAGATTAACAGCTGCTATGAGTGAATATGTAAAATTTCATTGTATTTGCTTCCCATGATATACATGTACATGTGGATGATAAAATTTTCTTCAAAATGTAAATATTTCAATAAATATATCCATTTGATGACCCATTTTTGTACTTTTTTTTGTTCTTGTTCCACACTTGATGCTTCACTGACATTTACCCAATAACTGCTTTTGGTTTTCTTTTGTGTGAAATGTACCTTTATTTGATTAGCAATATCTTTGGAGGAGTTGATAGCCTTTACAGCTGTTTGCATGAGGTGTGGCATTGTGACTATAGCTGAGGACTCTGAATGTGTTATCTGTCTTGCCAATTCAGCTGTAGAAAAAAATTACACCTTTAAATATATTTCCCAGTTTCATTTTTGTCTCTTTTAATGTGACCTTTATTAACAGGAAAACTAAAATATCATTTTTATCCGATTTTTTACTTAATGTTGACAAAACTTGATATCTGCATGATCTGCTCACCTCAATTTAAAATTCAATCATATTTAATTCTTTCCATGTTACTCACCTTGTGGGTATTATGTTTGCATCGAGTGCGGAAGGTTGTGATTCGATCCCTGGACGGATCAAACCCAATACATGAAAATCGGTATTTGCTTTTTATTCAGCAAGCACACGACATCTAGGATTAAGAGCAAAGGATTTGTCGGCTCGGAGTCAGTATAATGTGTCCGAGTGGGGTGATATGTCTCCCTGCAGACAGTTACCTCGTGAGCTAGCACATTAAAAACCGGTTTAGTACAAAGCAGGGATCATATTCATATCATATCAACATATTCTCATCCTGATATGCACCTAATGGTTGCCACCGGATGTTAATCAATAATTCATCCATCCATCCATTAATTCCATGCCCAGAGGTAACCATGCAATAATCAATATTGATTATTTCAATCTTCTATTTAGATATGTACTTAATAAAAAGATATCAGACCTTAATTCAACATTTTCACTGTTTTACACATGGCCATGTGTCATTCTTCAATCTAATGGTAAGATTCCATCAGACATTATCAAGATAATGCTTCCTCATTATTTCAGACTGATATCCTTTTCTAAATGCAATGATCCTGCAATTTTTCTTATTCCTACCACTAACTTTCTATTGTCAGCCTTTCATAAATAACTATAATTATGTAATTAACATACCATCAGTATATACAGGATTAGCTGTACTAACAATTACTCCCATTGCACTACAGGCCATGAACATTATTGCATACTCTGGACAATTGTTACAAAATATTATAATCCTGTCTCCCTTTCGGAACCCCAGTTTAGTTAAGGCACTTGCTACTTTGATTGCATACTCTTTTAATTGTCCACCAGTGAAATGTTTTCCAGATGGATTGTCAACCTGCAAATACAACTTATCACATAAAATCTTTAATAGGAGCCTTCATCAGATGTTATGTATAATACATGTATATTTGTGTTGTTTAATAAGTAGTGCTGTAGTGCAGTTTTGTTGTTTTAGTTTAATTTTGTCACTAGATCTTTATATGAGGTTATTAAGGGATTGTCTACTGCAGGCGTGTACCTCATTCTGAAATCTGTGTAATTATCTATTTTTGTATAATTTAGTACTGCTTTAGATTTGCTATCTCGCAGACATTTACCCCATAGTATCTCCTTTTATTTCCAATATTTATACAATAGTAACATAAATTATACATTAATACATTTTTTTCAGTTGTTGAGTTAGATAGAGTTTTAATATTATTTGTTCGTTTGTTTAGTTGGGGTTCAACGCCGTTTTCAGCACATTTGGCCATTTCGCGGGGGCCAGTTTTTATTGGTGGAGGTAGCCGGAGTACCCGGAGAGAACCACCGACTTTCGGTAGGAAAATTGGCAATCCTTGTCAATTAATAATATTATATATAAAGATCACTGTTCGATACTAGTATTAACTATATACAATTGAAATATGACCAAAAACCACAATTTTTTTCTCTTTTTTCAATTATTATTTAATGATAAGCTAGTAAATGTTATATGTTCGCAGAAAATTTACATTCAAAATCAAAGATCTTTCTTAAATCAAAATCAGTATTCACAGGGGTTTCAGATCTTAGTACCTTTTTAACTGTTCTTTGTACATGACATGTATAATGAGATTTGTTTTTGTTTCATATTTGTATAAACTGTTCTTTGTACTTTCTTACCATTAATGCTAGACTAGAAAACTTATCCAATTCACCAAAAACATACTCTGCAAATGAGGTTTGTGGTATAACTAAGTCTTCATAAGGACTTCTAACAATAGTCTCTCCATTAACATTAGATAGAGGTGGCACTGTTTTCTTATTGGTAAAATAACAGCAACACTGCAGCTGCATTGACTTTAACTTTTTCCTATGAATAACTTTTGAGAATAGTTCCTGTCTTATATATATCACAGATTTATGTAAAATATTGATACTTCTTGGTATAGCTGCCATTCTCTTGAAAAATTATACTTTTCTGAAAAATAAAATAAAGACATTTGTTATTTTTGGTCATTTATTAGTAAAGGTGTAGAAAGTGGCTTATTAATGGTTAATGACAATCTGTTGTCCAGGTTTGTTTCTGATTCCTGGGTGTTCTCTCGAGTACTGATGATCTATCCTGACTAAACTTTTGGTACATGATGCAACCACATGATTCATACAGGCTCTTAAATTTTAAATTCCATGACTTTTCCCATGGCATTTGGGGTATAGAATAGACCTAGCTTTTCAAATTTTAAAAAACAGGAGGAACTAAACTTTAATAATGTCAACGTCACTGCGATATTTTAATTTTATGAAACAGAACTTTTGTTATTCATTTTGCGTATATTATTTAATGTTATTTTTATTCTTTAAATTTTCTGATTTTAACGCATTTTTTGTACGTCTAATTTAGAAAACTATGACTAAGCCATTAACATTTGTCTCGCTTTAATATTATAAATAAGGACATATGCAACAGAGTAAGCTCAGAATGCATGCAATGGGTCAACATTTTTATTTTTTAAAGGCAAGAAAGGAAGTGATCTTTTGGAGAATCTACAAGGCTGCCTTTTTCTAAAAAGAAAATTCCAAAAATAAACTACGAAGTAATTCCAAGTAATATTCAACCTTGCCTTTTTTCGGAAAGAGTTTCATATGCCACCCCACCTGTGTATATCTTAGAGACAGAATAACCATATATACATTGTAGATGTATTTATTGGAGTTGCCAAATGGATCTCTTGCCCTTTTTATCATCAAATTTTGAACCCTGTTTTATTATCACAAAATATTGGAGCCTGTTTTTTTTTTCTTAATTTCTTCCTCTCCCCCATCCATTAGGCCAAATAAAAATATGTTTGGTTCTGGTTACCTTACCTACCTTAAAGATTTTTTGGACATTTTCAATAAGCACTGTTAAAGTTTAAACGTCTCTAACATACATGTACACTATATGTTAAAAAAAAATGTAAAATAAAAAAAAATCCCTACCAACCCTATTTTCTTGATGTTACAGGAACCACTGTTATTTTTTTTTACTTGGCCTTACAGAGTGATCTAATTTTAATATTAAACCCAACATAAGGTAAAGGAAAGAATGAAACACAGGCACATGGTTCATTTAACAGTTAACCATTCTCTCCTTAAAATAGGGCATTTGCATATATAGACAAGTATATGTATAGCTAACGTCAGAATACCCAAATCGCCCAGTCCGAAGATGGTTTTTCAACTGCTGCAGAAAAACCTGCATTACAAAATAATCAATAATTATTATTTGACAAAAAGACAAATCGGTTGTTCTTTATGCATAAATTTTATACATATAAATCTTGTAACTATTTATAGCAAACACCTAGATCGACATGTCATTACCATATCTCAAATGACATGGAGGGAACCCAAATCGTCCAGTCAGTAATCTGCGTCCTAATAAACTGAACTGCCTTGTATAATACATCGTATATTGGTCTTTTTTAAATAATTTTGACTTTTGGATGATGTTTTGCCACTTCAACTCTCATTTCTTCAAAATTATAAGATGGATAGACTCATACATAATAGTTGCCTCCCTTACAAACGAAGTGAAAGTAAACAAATAAGTCACCGTGATACTTCAAATTAAAATCGAAAAGATTAGGAATTTGGATTTTTTTCCTTTACTCTTTTAATATGTGATAAACGTTTGACGTATATTTTTTATATTTCATGAATGTTTATTAACTTTTTTAAAACATGGAAAAAAGTTTTAATGAACTTTTTTTTTGCTTTTATTTTTGTTGTTTTTATTTCTTATTCAGAATTTCGTGGTTACTTTATGAAAAACAGACAATAAACTTATAAAATCATAAATAACCTTGGAATTATTTTTTTATCTATTCATTTAATTCACTAATATTTTTATTTCAAAAATAATAAACAAAATTACACCCATAAGGGTCAAGTGCAATATAACAAGTAGACACAATACAACATAGAGTAATATGTCATGAACTTGTCTGACAGTGGTTTAAATAAATGCCCTAAGTTCTGACTGTTTAATGAAGGCTCCAATATGGCAAACAAAGTCGGGAGCTGGTAAAGTAATTTATTTGTAAAATTCAGGTCTTGAAATGATGGAACTTGCATGGTCTTTTAAAAAAGTAAAAGTTGAGTTTTGTTTACAATCAAAAAAGAAGTGATGCTCATTATGTACAACTTTACATTTTTTGCATAATCTTTGATCTCTGGGAATGTTCATATATCTGCCAACTTCCATGCCCAGGAGTCTGTCACTTAGTCTAAATTTGATAATAATTTTCAAGTGAAATTAATGTTTATTAAGTAAAGCTCAATTTACAGTTGGTTTTAAGTTTTCTATAAAGACAAAGTTTAGATGAAAAATCGAATTTTGAAAATTTAACCAAAGTCAGTTTCTTGTATTTTTCTGTAACTGACTTTTTAATGTTACATTTCATAGTTTTTTTTAAATTGACTAAAAGATGTGTCGGGTTGAAGTCCAATGTCTATTTTTATATCACTTCTACATGTTCTAATCTTTTCAATAAAGGAGTACCAAGAGTAAATTTATTTTCCAAACCTGAAAAAGGAACTGTGACTTTTTGGGGTTAAAACCATTTATGGGAATCTTGCTAGAATTATTCGTATGCATATGGGGTCAAAACTAATTTTTTTTCCTTTTTTCAATTTATTTTATCCTGACCTCCTGATTGGGGGTAGCATCATATTGCTTGTTTAAATGTAAAATATCACTGAATTTTTCCTTTCCTTGAAAGTAAGGAAAAAGCAGTGCCTCGATCTATTTGCTAAAAACTGATGACTGGTTTCATTCTTTTATTTACAAATTATTTTTTCATTTAATTTGAAATACCTGGATTAAGGTATCCAGACCATAAATGACCACGTGATTATTCAAAAGTTCCCGGATGTTCCATACAACGCAATTGAAATGACCTCGGTAATTATCGGCAAATTTCGGAAATGTCAATATAACTAACTTATTTTTACAGACTGCATATAAGCAACAGAGTGTGTTTCAACTTGAGAAAAATATATATACAAAATTCCAGCTTTAAATTTGTTGGTTCAGCCATTCACGGTCAAAAAGAGATACACTTTTCGTTCATGATCTATTATGGTCCGGATACCTTAATGAGCTATAGAATTAAGAAAAGGTGAAATGCGGCAAAAGGGTTAGGTTTTAAAATTTAGTTTAGGTGATACATGAAAGTAAAGTAGGTAAAATGTACACGAGTCAATCGGTTGTACAATTTTGTAAATTCCAGTATTTCTTGCCCTTTGTCTTACAGAGTATAGGTAAGGCACACATTGACATAAAATTTAACTATCTTAGCAAGAATATGTTAAATGAAGTGAGCAAATGAAATAAAACAGAATAGCTAAAAAGAAAATAAAAATAATAAAATAAACAAAATATGAATTGGAATTAAGGAAACAGATACGAGATATGCCTATATATGCACAATAACAATTAAAAAAAGTTTTTTCTCTCTGCCTTAAGACTATATAACTATTATTGTTTTTTCAAACTATCCAACATATAACTATGTCCAATACAAGATAACTGAAATAACATGGCCTAAGGTAAAAATTTTTAAAAGAAAATTTGTCCATGTGTAATGCTCAGTTTAATGACCCCAAACATGTCTTCACATTAAGTCGTAAATTAATGAAATGTGCGTTCTTGTGCATCACAATTGGCATCAAATAATTTATTTTATTTATGTCCCCAATAGTCATTTGCAGAGAAAATGCAATTTATATACATTTGCAAATGTAATACAGTTAATATCCCTGACGATCTTTTGTGTTGTAAGGGGAACTACTCGTAATGTAAGATGTTACATTTTATCGCACTTATCCAGCCATATTTCAGGTGCAGCCTGGGCGATCTGGGTACACCGGCCCAACATTATCTGCTCGTCCCATGGGGTATCAGGTCAAGTCACCCACCAGTTGAGACAACTCGCCCACTCATGTTAGTCAACTCGGCCACTCAAGTTGGACAACGCGCCCACTCTGATAAAGAACAACTGTCATCGTTTTTCTATGGAATAAAACCAATTAATGTAATATATATTATGACAATATTTTTTCAAATTACAATGAAAGCTTTAACAAGAAGGCACCATGATAAATTTAAAAGCACTATAAACAGTTGACAATCAGCCGGGGACGTAATACAATGAGAAGGGGATGTTACCCTCGAAACGGTTCACAAATGAACACTAGATGGCGTTCAATTACTTCGCCTTGATATTAACTTGAATAGGGAAAAGTCTGGTTTCCTTGTAAAGTAGAATAATGAGGACATAGAGTGATAAGTTGGCTTTCTGTGCTTTCTTGTTTTCCCCTCCACATCCTTGTTGGTTCTCACTGAGTGTCAGTACACTGTCCATGTTGTGCCATTGATCCAGGTTGCGTCGATGTAATCTAGCAGTTGTCGTAATCTGCCGGTGGTGATGGTTTCCTTCAGTAGTGCGAATGTCGTTGGAATCTGCTGTTGTGGGAGGAACGGTAAGGCTAAGAGTTTACGGATAAATTTGTGGGTGCTATTCCAGTCAGTCCAAAGATTAATAATCATTATATATTTGATGATTAGTGGAATACATTAACTTATACCATACACGCATCTTGAGCTTCATTTCTTTAAACATATTTTTTTTCATTATAGTATTAATAAATTGTTTTTCATACGGGTTAATTATTTCATTTTTATTGGAGGGTTAGTTGTCCAATACTGTGAGCGAGTTGTTTTTATTTATTCATTTAATTCAATTATATTTTAATTTTGTGGTCTTGGGGGCCAGTTGACTTGCATTCTCCCGGCAGTGTAGGAGGGAAGGGTGATAGAAAACTTTGATTCCTACAACCTGTGCACGCTTATTAAATTACAATCTGAAGCATGGGTCTGTTTTTTTGGGCCATTGGATTGAAACTGGAGATCTCCACTTGTATTTTTTTGCAAGGTGCGTCTCTTCTGGAGCTCTGATATCTCTCCATTGTCAAAAGGTAGTTTAGTTGGAAGAGATCCGGAAGAGACACGTGGGGTCTGTTTTTTTGGGCTGTTGGATTGAAACTGGAGATCTCCACTTGTATTTTTTTGCAAGGTGCGTCTCTTCTGGAGCTCTGATATGTCAGTAGTATTTTATGTTTACAAGTACCAAACAAAGAGTTATAGTTCTTTATTCTCACACAAATGGTAAACTTGATAAAATAAGAGCGGTGGTATGATTGTCATCATCATCGCTTTCACTTTCTGATGTCGGATCATCTGAAAACTCCTCCAACATAAAGCATTTAACTAATTTAATTTTTTTTTACTAATGTGGTCGCCATATTTGATTCTGCCGTGTATTTTTGCCTCTTCTGAGAATTTCTACCGGAGAGCTCCATTTCCATTTTTGTGGAACGTTCTCCAGTAGAGAACCAGTAGAGATCCGGAGAGACAGCATAAAAACAGCCCCCATAAGAATACACACAGATTAAGTGGGTGATAGTTTGATTCCTACAACCTGTGCACGCTTATTAAATTACAATCTGAAGCATAAGAATACACACAGATTAAGTTTTCAATATTTCACTTATCAGCTTATGGTATTATATTTGGTCAAAATGCACAGCTGTGTACCAATTTTTGAACTGCGTTTTCTTTCTCCGAAATCGATCTAGATTTTAATATACGCATACAGATTAAAAATATTTGCACTGTCTGCGATCATTTAATCCTTTATGTAAGGACTAAATATGCATTTGACTATCGGAAACCTTTAAGAGAATGAAAGAGACGTTAGTAATTGTCATCAAATGAAAGAACTATTTGCAAAATTATTGCGCAGGCGGAAGAAAGTACTGATTTGTAATTAGTCTCATTTCCGGTTTCAATTTCCCATATGTTAGCAGTGAGGATAAAATATGGTTATTTCAGAAAGCTTTAAAAACCCATCAGATGTAGTATTTGTAGTTGAAGGAACAGCAAATCTCGGTGGCTTTATTGATGTCTTAAAAGAAAACTACATAAAACCAACTTTAGAGTAAGATTAAGTAAAGAAAGGTTATTTTTAATGATCAAAGAAACACATAAAAAAAATCAAATGATTTGGGGATTTCCCCCCAGTTTTATCCGCTTGAGAGTAAAAATTTTCCTGGTTGATTCTTTACATAATGAATGAATAAATATATTAATTTCCTTGTGTTTATACAATATTACTGTTAAGTTTGGTCTTATCTAAGGTAGACATGGATAGGTTTATGGTTAAACGGATTATGTGATTATGAACCCTGATTTGGACCATTCCAGTTAATATCTGAAGAGGAAAGGGGGGTGAAAGGGATCTAAGAAATTTTATCTCTTCAATGCTGTCCCCCCAGATAATTTTTCTTGTCACCCCTCAGAAAAATCAGGTTCTTGTTAATATTCTTATTGGGAAAATAATTCCCTTGAAATACCCTTCTACCTATGAGATAAAAGTTCATTCATCAGTAAAGTGGATACACACAGTGATAAATAAAATGTGTCCTTTTTACAGTTTTCTATACCGTCAGAAATTTGACTTTCTTTTGACTACCCTAAGACGATGTCAGAAAAACTTTTCAACTATTTAAAACCAATTGGAAATTTATTACAAATAGACCCCTCAGAAAAGTTAAATTTTAAGCACTAACAGAAAATCTTTGCCATGCCCCGTCCCTCTTTTAGAATGGAATGGTCCTTTTTAACTAGTATGCATATGCACATGTATTCTAAACATGATAGTACAAGAGGTAACAGTTTACTGGAAGACATGTCACCCACCTGGACACATTATTTTGACTCTGAGTCAAACAGTCTATACACTGGCTCCAACATGTCCAAATTGACATGTGCTTGGTAGAGAAGCAAAAGATACTAAATTTAAAATATATGGTTTAACCTGGCCAACAATTGAACCTGCTGACGTGAGGTGAATGTGCCAGTTAAGATAGCTGTATTAGAAATGGTCATATTAAGAACTATATAACATCAAATTTTGAATTAAACCAGGTTTGTCTTTATAGTGTCAATTTTGTTTCATTCTACTAAAATTTTGATCAGAGCACAAAAAAATATAAAATTCAACACTCAACAAATAGACCAATTACTAGTATTTTTTTGGGCAGAGTATAGATAAATGAGTTGATTTACAAAATTTCTGTATACGTGTATATGGGACAAGACGCACAATTGTTTTCCTGTTACAGAAGTCATGAAATAATAGGCTGCCATTAAGTCTGTAAGTTTCGTTGAAACATGGGAGATGGCTCAAAACGATCGCCATACACTGGCACACCCCAGTTAAAATTTCAGTCTCCTTTTTTCTTAATTTGAGAGGTCACGAGCCATGGTAAAAAAGTCTCCTTCTGCAAAGTAAAATGTACCTATTTCGTGCTCTCCATTTACAATAAAAATTTTCTTGGTTTTATTTATTTAATCCTTTCAATATTTCTATGTCAAATGCCTCAGGTAAATACACTTTTAAAACAGCACTAGTTATTCAGTTATCATGGTTGGTTTTGTTACAGTAGGTCCATATATCATGGTGCAATTATAATTTTTTTTATGGACTTCTTTCATATCCCTTGGGTCAAGGTTCATTGCAGGTCTTGAGCCACATGTTCAAACATAAGATTTTTTTGTATAATATTAATTTCAATTAGTTACATATTTGTTATTTCAGGGTTTTCAATGGAGGACCACCAGACCCAACTGACTATGGACGTGATGTATGTAAAATGTTTATAATTGTACAAATGAATATACTAAAAATTTTCCAATAGCAGATCTATGAAAAATGAAAGAGGGGGAGGAGGGTTTGTACTGAAATTTATAGAAGGGGTGATTATGTGTGTAATTTATGTAATACATGTATAATGCTAATGAGTTGTATTTGTTTTATTCATATTTTCATCATGAAAGAACATTTTATGTTTTTTTCACTGCAGAGTATTTTGTTTCAAATGCATAAATTAACATAATGCATGTAACCCTTTTTCTTGAAAATTAGAGTAAAAGATGTACCGTTTTCTGGTTACATGTATTAAGAAATATTTGTTTGAGCTCAGTGATTGCTTTTTTGGCAATAATTAATCGATTTTCAATTATGATGGATCTTCATGGCAACTCAGTAGGTTATCTTCATTTAAGTATTTTTTCTATTTGTTTACAGTATAGTTGTACATTGTACAATATGGTTACCTTCTTCTCTGCTGACATTATGCCAGACCCTGCAGCCAGATGTTCTGATGTGACACCATACACTCATGAACTTCTCACATGGCTTGAAAGCACACCGTAAGAATGCTAGATTAATACTACATGTAATGTGATGCCAGGGGTCATGCTGGTATTTAAAAACTTGTCCCCAAAGCATCATTTTTGTCGGCAGTTTCAAAATTTGTTCACCAAGTCATCCTTCCCCTTTTTAAAACATACATGACATTACTATTTGAAATAACATGACCTGAAAATAGTTTTTGAATAAAGTTTTAATGATAGTAAACTTTCAACTGAAGTGACCTTTATTTTGATGGCAAGCCTAATAAAACATCGATTGTTCCACATGTGTTTGTTGACGTTACACCGGAAGTGACATCACAATGTTTCCTGACTGGAAATTTTATGATATAATGCTTTTAAACACCTGTTAAATGTGTTAACAGCATGCATAGTTATTTTAATGACTAATAAAATTACCTAATAATAATTATAAATATTACCTTAGTGTATAAATTGAATTGTCCTCAGAGGGTTGAGCAGTCAAGTGTAACTATGTCAGCACTTGCGAGTTATTGATTATTTGTTTGTTTACTGTTGAAACACCTGCTGTGTTTATTAGCCTTATCTAAACTGTTCAATTGTCATAGATAATTATATAAAACCCACAAATGATGTTTCTTAGTCGCCATTTTAAAAATTTTCACATTAGTGTCAGATTTTTGAAAAAAAAATTGTAAAATTCTGTCGCCAGATTGAACAAAAATTGCATTTTGCGACATTGGCAAAGCCCAGCATGGTCCCTGGATGCATTATGTGTTTAAAGGGACCAAAAAAGCAAGGTGGCTTGAATTCTTAATTTCTTTGGTTTTTGTGGTAGGTCCAATATTTCTGTGTAATGTATAATATATTATCCAACACTTTATTGGGTAAAGCTTAATAATATGTCCACATTTACTTTAATTCTTTACCTCTCAACATGTTTTTGTCTTATCATGCTGCATTTAGCAAACCTCTTTATTGCCTTAAGTGGCTGTCCTCTTGTTGAGGTGTTCATTATGAATAAAGTGACATTTTATTTACATGATTATCAACAAATGAAATGAATATTTTCCAGATTTATTGGAGGAGGAGGGGAGACATGCAGCTATATAGCTGAGGGTTTGAGTACAGCACTTCATGTTTTTGATGATCTGACTCAGCTTAGAAAGGGTATCAGGTGAGTAAATTTTCTCATTACAGCTTAGAGTCTGTGTACAGCACTTACGGTATTGATGAAATGACACATTTAAAATAGGCATATTCATTGTAGTCATCGAAAAATATTGATCAAGCAATCATATTTTGTTTTATTACTTTTTTTAATGAATTTTTAAAATCCAAACCTTTGATATTTCAGAATTAAGAAAATGCTCAGAAATAATTTTTGATAAGTGAACAAAAAAGGCTGTCATATTTTCCTTTACCAATGTTTGGGGCAACCAACCCAAGCTCAGTACATTGTCAAAATAATAGCAAGATTATTTTTAATGTTGGAAAATCCATCTGAAAATTACCATGTGTTTCATAGTCTTTTTGTCCCCCGCCGCAACGCGATGCGGGGGATATGGTAATGCCGGGCGTCCGTCCGTGCTTCCGTCCACCTTGTAAGCGCTCTAGCAAATTTATTTCTTGACTGATTTGGATAATATTTATACAGTAGCTTTAACTCAATGATACCTCAAGGGAGTTCGAAGATGATTCATGTCGAAATATTTTTGTAGGATTTATGCCCCTTAATAACTTAGAAAATTGACAAAATTTTCATGTAAGCGCTCTAGCAAATTTATTTCTTGGCCGATTTGGATAATATTTATGCCGTAGCTTTAACTCAATGATACCTCAAGGGAGTTCGAAGATGAGTCATGTCGAAATATTTTTGTAGGAGTTATGCCCCTTAATAACTTTGAAAATTGACAAAATGTTCATCTAAGTGTTCTAGAAAATTTATATTCTCCTTGCATTGGAATAATATTTATACACTTGGACCTAAAGGGAGGTTTTATACATAAACTCCTATCAAAACTTATAAAATTGAAAAATACTGTCTTTAAGAGTTTGTTAGGTGGAATACTTTTGATCAAAGCATTTCTGTTTATTGAAAAGGAGTAAATGTACATTTGTATAAATTCTCAATACACATGGTAAAATAAGATTTCAACACTATACCCATATTGTATAAATGTCTTCATACCACTCATTAACTTGTAAAAAACTTTAGCAATAACCACAAATTGTTTGTCCTTCTATTCTCTCTCTTTGAGAAAATTTTGTTATGTTTCACTTGTCCAAGGGTTTCTGATGCTCTAGTGGCGGGGGACTTCGGAACGCTGTTCGATTTTTGATATTTAGATTTTGGGAAATTCTACAGAAACCAAGGCAAATATGTACAGGATTTACAAAATTTTAGTTTATCAGGATCCTTTCATGAACATAGAAAATAATAAATGTTAGTATTTTTGTCTCGCCTTGACGGAGTCAAAAAGCGAGACATAGGTATGCTGTTGTCGGCGGCGACGACGGCGATGGCGTCAACAATGTATTAGTTTGTGATTAGCTCAGTTTTATGGGGATCCACTAGTGGTAGGTCAATGATAATTGGTATGCAGATGTATTACCATTGCCACATCTCATTGCCATGGAGATTATTTGGCTCCGCCCCCTCAGTCATGGTCTATTGACTTTGAATGGTTTGCTTACTTTACATGTATTAGTTTGTGATTAGGTCAGTTTATGGGGATCCACTAGTGGTAGGTCAATGATAATTGGTATGCAGATGTATTACCATTGCTACATCTCATTGCCATGGAGATTATTTGGCTCCACCCCCTCAGTCATGGTCTATTGACTTTGAATGGTTTGCTTACTTTACATGTATTAGTTTGTGATTAGGTCAGTTTATGGGGATCCACTAGTGGTAGGTCAATGATAATTGGTATGCAGATGTATTATCATTGCTACATCTCATTGCCATGGAGATTATTTGGCTCCACCCCCTCAGTCATGGTCTATTGACTTTGAATGGTTTGCTTACTTTACATATATTATGAGTCAATAATCGAAGGTACTGAAAAATATCAAACAGAGATGTATTCTAATATTATACATTGAATAAATTACTTACCGGTAGGTTCATTTCAAAAATATTAAACAAACAAAATTATACTTTATTGGACACAAAGCCAAGCAAAAAGATTTTTGTCTCCCCATGATGAGGTTGGGTTGAAAAGCTACACATAGGTATGCTAATTCGTGCATATTCATTGACTGAATATTTGCATAACTTACATGTTAAAGTATTGCTATTAGTGGTGGATCCAGAACTTTTTGTAAGAGGGGGGGTGCGCTGACTGACCTAAGGGGGGCCCCACTCCAGTCACGCATCAGTGATTCCCTATATAATCAACCAAATTTTTTCCACAAAATTTTTGTATTTAGGTTTGGGAACGACTTATAATAAGTCAATGGTATTTGGTATCCAGTTGTATTAGCATTCACACATCTCATTTAAATGGAGATTGTTTAACCATGTAAATCAGTCATGGGTCATTGACTTTGAATATTTGCATAACTTGTGTAAGATGTTAAGGTATTGCTATTATGATTTCAACATTTGCATAATCAAAATTACAAAAAGGAGACATATCTCTGTGATAACAGTTTATTTACATTTCTTTCAGTACCCCGGCACAGAAACATTGTATATTAGTGTGTAATTCATCCCCATACCAACTGCCTAGTCAAGAAGGTACGCGATATGTAGGATTTAACTGTGATCAGCTGGCAGCCATGATGGCTCAGGTAAATTTTTAAAATTGTCAATTTTTTCTACCTTTTGTAGGTTTTATTGCTACTTTATCAGGATCTGATTTTCATCATATTCTGTTGTGTAACCTGTTATTTCTTCAAAATGTTTTTTTCATATTTTAGCTAAAGAGCGTGGTTTGCACATGGACCTTAATTCAAAGATTTACCATGCTTTAAGGATGTTGTCTCAAATATCAGTTATCCCAGGCTCCTTTCATTTCTATGAATTTACATAATAGAAGAAGAATATTTTATTGCCAGTCACAGTCCCACTGGGAGCATGAATATATGTAATATAAGATCATTAAACATTGTTATAAAATAGATTACCATTATACAGAAAGAAGAACAACAATTGCTCTACCATATGAAAATTAGCAAATGTCATTGATAACACAGTGATAATAAATATTTATAAATATGATAAGAGCACATGTTGGATGTACAATAACAATTGTTTACATTTAATGTGATATATTGGAGGCCATTTATTTATTAAGAGTTGGTACCATTTCTTTTACCAGTCTATTTTAGAAATTAAGAAACTCTTTAAAAGTTAGTTACAGTACAAAACATACTGCCTGTGCATGTATTGTCACAACAAATAAAACCCATCCAGCTGAATTCTGATAAAAATATTACTGCATTTAATTTACTTTAAATTGTATAATTAAAGCAGTTTAGTAATAATTGTGAATTTGAAAATTGTTATGAATTATATTACTTTATCTTTATTATATATATGGATAAGCATAAATTTACTACAATTTCAGAAAAGAATAAATTTAAGTATAATATCTCCAAGAAAAATAGCAGCATTACAGAAACTGTATGAAGAGGTAATATTTAAGTTTTTAATTTGTTGTGTAATTCTTGAATAGTATTTAGGATCTAATAATTAAACACCAATTTTAGTTATTGCAAACAGTTTAGTGAAATTTTTGTTTTGACCTACCCTCTCAAACAACAAAATACAATGAGAAATTTTTTTAAATTTTAACTTTTTATGATATCATGAGGATCCAGTATATGATTAAGTTTCAAAGTTCAGTTAAAGATCAAGTTGATTAATCTTGTCTAAGTATTTTTGTTTGATGATTCTTTGTATGTCAAACAGAACCATCAGTAAAAGGCTATTCATTTTATTCATGATTGACTGAAACAAAAACTTTTTCTTACAGTCCAGTAGCCAGGAGATTCCCATGATTTCTAGTAACAGCTTTACAGTAGATCCCAGACATCATATATTACTTCATGGTTACCAATTAGAAGGTAATTATCTCCCCTTAAAAATATCATATGCAGAAACAATAATTATCTCCCCTTATAAGTATCAAATAGTATAGCACATTTACAGTATATCCTAGATACAGAAAATGGTCAGAGTTCTACTTTTAATTTTTTTCAAATCATTAAGTTCAATGTTAAATGGGTCAAACATGACATCATTGCCCATAATTTGTTGGACTAAATTCTATTACTTAGAAACTATTACTGGATATGTTTTTGTGGTACAAAGGGGGATCTTTTTTTTTTTTGCAAAGTGGTGACAATGACCTTGTCCTGGAAAATCAACTTCTCTCTAAACCATGAATCAAATTTACATATTAGATTGCAAGTACATTTTGTGTTATATGTATAGATAAACATAGTTGGTGGACTTGTAGTAATGAAATATAGCTAATACAAAACTCAGGATGTGAGAGTAGCTATTGTAATATGTCTCCTGTCACATGTTTTACGTTAATGACATCACATATATTTCTGAATAGTAACTGCACTGCTTTACATAAGATTCTACGAATGTGTTTTTTGCTTCAAGAGTTTTAGCTAATAGGTAAATATCTTTCCTTGTTGAATAAACAGCCTATGAGCAACCAGACTACATATGTGTACCCCAGAAATCATGCATTACAATATGGATTGTAGCTGGAGTGCAACTATCTCACCTAGTTTATTATACAGCCCAGTTGAAAGTTTTCACACTATAAAAAGGGCTTTAATCAGCTGAAGATGAATATAACATATGTTTTTGAAAGAATACCTGTTGAACAGTTATATTTATTTTTCAGAGAGATCTTTAAGTCCTTCGGCAGACTCAATATCCACCAAATCAGAAAAGTTGGACCAAAGTATGTATACCAACATTTTTGTTAAAACCACCAAAATATATCTATAAATAATTTGATATGAATTGTAACGGACTATTTGATTGGTTGTTAATGGCTGAGCAAGTGACATAACATGGATATTGTATAATCAATTTTGGGAACTGTGACGTCACCAATGCATTAATTTGTAGTCCGAGATTTAAATATTCCTGGGTTAAGCAAGTTACTGTAAATTCAAAAATTATTGCGTGCATTTATTATTGCGATTTTGTCATTTTAGACCGAAATGGGATTTTAATTTTTGCAATATTGAGAAAAATCCTGATTCATTTCATATAAAAAATTCCAAAATGTGAGTTTGAATTGTTGCAAAGACAACCCTGTCGCATTTTTCGCAATAATTTCCGAATTTACAGTAATAAAATGGTTCTACATGCAATTTTGGCAAAGATTTTTTTTCAAAAATTAAATTATAAGGATTGTTTTTGGAACAGGTTAAACTTTTATAACCTACATGTACTTTGGTCAGTTTACGCTTAAACATAAACTGTTTTGCTGTGTATGAAGTGTAAACAACCTCCAAGTATGTTATATCATAAACCTGTTCCAAAATTGAAAACAAACCTTATTACTAATTACTGTACTTGCAATTGACTTTGTCGTGTTTTTTTTAATATTACTTAATTCAGCTGTATATCAGCCAACCAAAGTTACACTCTTTAGTAAGGATCTAATCTTCATGTTTTTATCACCTTGTTAATTATGGAGAGAAAAAGTGCACATGGCACCATCGGTGGCCAATTAGTCTTCATATCTAGACAAGCATACATTAGCTTGAAACAACTGACTTTGTTAGATTATACCCAACTTATACTCTTATCTTAAATTACATGGATTGCCAGTGTTCACCAGGTTTTCCTCAGGTACATTGTTTTCAGACACCCCCACTTTGTGTAAAATCCTCGTAACCCTTGTATGAACAGGTTGCTACATCATAAAATGTACCGCATAACAATAATTCAAGAAGATAGCACCTGCAAAAGTAATCCTAGCTATGTAGTAATTAATATTATGTTGTATTAGGATCAGATGCTTGTCCATCATCGCCATTTGCCATCCCTGCTCCAGTCAGTCGATCATACTCCCCATCAACCACAGTAGACTTTAGTCCGGCAGATCTGAATGTCACACAGCAACAAGATCAAACACCTTTTAAAATACCATCTACAGCACCTTCATCATCTTCAAGTAAGTTGTTACCATGTATATTGATATTTAAAACAAACATTGCCATTAATATAAACAGCATTACTGCATAGCACTGTAAGAAATTATCACATGAGCTGTGTATTTCCAATTATTTTTAATGGCTAATTGGTTATTTTGATATAAAAAAACCATTATTTTGCACTTGATAATTTAAATTTGAGTTTAAAATAGCCTATATTTTTGTATCTGAAATATCTGTAGGAAGACAAAAGCTAAAGAAGCCTCTTCTTTATCTAATTTCACAGGATATTTGTTATTATAGAAATTAAAAAGTACAAATTAGTATTTACTAGGTTAGTCTGAATAGACACTGGACTACATATTTAAATGCTGATAAGAAGCAAATATTAAAAATAACAAAATGTATTTTGAACAACAGACCCCAACATTCAACAAAACACACAAGGAATACAGTCACAGATAAACAACCCACCCATCAGCCAACAACAACCATCGATACAACAATTTTCCCAACAACAAATACCAAACTTTGGACAACCGACGAACCAGGCATCACAGCTGACATTACAAGGACAACAGATGAATCAACAACAGCAACAGCCCCAGATGTTTGGACAAAACCAACAACAACAACAACAGTATGGTAACCAGTTTGGTACTATGGATAACTTAGGCCAGCAGGTACCTTATAGCAGAAATCTACTTTTAACTTTGTGCATACTGCAGTTCTAGAATTTATTCAGTTTGAGTTGTCTCCCTTTCACAGACAAATTGGTCTGATGTCAGATCATTTCAGTAATACCATATAAACTACGTATAGAGAATGTGATTTAACAAAATGAAAGCTTAAGTGTTAGCAACCCAGAAAATAATAAATGAGTAGCTACTCTAATACCATTTTACAATGACCATAAACTGTATAAAGGAGACAACTCAGGAAGAAATGGTAATAAATTTAAGTATTAAATTTCTGAGTAAAATGTGTAAGATTGAAAATAATGAACTGCCTGGATTGTATCAGTGTGAAAGACAATGTATTTACAAGATCAGTAGAGCTTTGGTCCCTCAAACTCAAGTTACTGACAAATCAAGGTTAACTGTGACTGCTTTATAAGTCCATTTCATAGTGGTTGTTCTGTTAGGCACTGACTGGTACTCTGTCATTCCAAGTACCTTATCCCACCATGCATTTTTCTGTCAACCTGAAAGGACCAAGAAAAATTTTACTCATTGTATGAATTGATCACAAATTTTATACCATAAGGAAGCAGAGATTTCATTAAAATTTATAAAATCTTTGTGTATAAATAGAAAGTGGTAAGATTGAGTACCTGACCAAATAGGGTACTCAACTACAAAATTTCTACTAATCAACCTATCGTATGGACCAAACGGTTTTTGCTAGTCCTTTCAGTGTTCCAGTGACCAATATTCTATTTTACATAAGTTTAACACGTAGTATGCACAGGGTTATCATGTTTGTTCATAAATGTATTTATTTTCTGTTGTAAGATTAAATTGTAATAATTATTATATACAAACAAGAAATTTGTTAATCATATAGATGTCTTATATAGTGGAACTTTGCTTGCTCTTATCACAATTACAAAAATTCTAGATTTAAATCAACCTATAGTCTCACAAAATCACATCATTATTTTAAAATTTCACGAAATTCGTCCTGATCTTCATTCCTTATTCATTTATTTTTTATTTTCTTTTAAAAAATTGAATTTAGAATAGTCTATTCATGTATAATATACAACACTATCTATCTTTTAATAATCTTAAAGCACGATGAAACAAATTCATTCATCTTTGGGTTGTCTGTAACCCATTTATAAGAAATTTACACATACATATCCTGACTACATGTATGCAGATCAAAACCTATTAATTTATAATCTAACCCCTCAACCATATACAGTATTTCCTTGGACTTCTAAGCAACCAAGGTTCCATTGTATATGTATAAATAAGTAATTTGATAAATTACTTAAACATTATTTCTGACTTTTTCTATGTATAGAATCATAAAAGGTTTTGCAGAGCTCGGTACAAATTAAAAACCAAAGATGATTCTTCTATCTACGAATGTTCAGCAAAAAGTTAATTTTGTTTTTAATTCTTTAAAATAAAAACCACAAAAAATATTTTTCTAAATCATCTACCAACATGAAAACATAATGACTGTATAAATATTGTTTTCTGTAACATATTTAAATTTAATGTTTGAATAACAAAAATTAATCAAATTAAAAGAATGAGATTTGGCTGCATTTGGTATTTGCTTTTTATGTTTTTTTCCCTATTTTCCATTGATATATTTGAAAAGAAATTGTTTCTCCATTGAGCTTTGCCAAATCTTTGTATTAGTATATCCTTTACTTTGGATGCCATACTTTCTTTAGAATGTATTATTGATGTTGTACAAATACCTATGCATGGTGGTGGTAGATCTTAGTCTGTCTTATGTTTTATTTATACATTCTTTACCTCTATGTATAAAACATTTAACAGCACCAGTTCCAATCCATGTCTGCATCTGTTACCATGCCAACCAGCATGCATGTGTCACATCCTGGTATGGCACAGCGTACCCAGGTATATGTAGATTTTTATTTCATATTAGATGTTGTTAATAATGACAGTTGTATTAGATTGCTATGCATGGTGTAGATTAACAATTTTAAGCAGTTAAGTAAGCCATAGTGATGCTTATAATTAAGTAGCAGAGGTGGAAATGAATATTATTGATGTCAGATATTGTATCCATATTTCTGCTATCACATTTCATACAGTAACCATATTTCATCTATACATTAACCAACATTGTCTATGGTTGGTAGAAACAGGTAGGTGAGACAATTTGTACATGTATGTTGGCCCTTGTTACTCAGTAATTCTGCAGTGTAGTTATAACAGTTAAGTAAAGAGTCATCTAAGTTGAATTATCATTGCCTTTGCTATTTGATATTAAATTTGTCAAATTTTAAAAATGATGAACCAATTTTGAATTAACAATTTCAAGTTTCAAAAGTATGCATACTCTAACAGAAATTTGAATGGTTGAGGTGGGAATGGTGTCAGTTCTTAGGCATAATTTGTATTTTATTTATGGATATTAAATTAAATACATGTATTTGAAGTTCATTGTACCCAAAAGTGTCCGAGTCTGAATGTCAGTATTGTCAGGGGGGGAATTCTCAGTGACTGCTTGTTTTACAATTCTTTCTTGTTAACAATTATTGTGATTATGATATATAAATAGTATTCCCTAATTCTGCTTTTGCACTCATCTTTGCAACCATAGATGCACACTTTTATGTTGCTTATGAATGCACTTGAAAGTAGGTAGGGGATCAGATTTGTACATTGCTAGAACTCACAGTAATGTTTTATAAGAAAGAGTTGAAATTAATACTGTTATGGATGTTATGCATGTAAAAAACAATTTCAGGAGATGATATTTGACATGTAATCAGATTTTCTCCTATTCTTGAATTGTTTAATAGGTGGGATAAAAATACATAATATTTTTAACCACTTCCAGGGGATTAAATTTCTATTTGGGAATTACTGCCGTTTTTTTTACAGTTACTGGAACGATAAACTAGAGAAGTCCCGAAATGAAGTCTATGTAAACTACATAGCAACGACATTTTCTTGAGGTTTTTGTCAAAAATCATAGGAGAAACAGATTCTCCTTCAATTCACTCATGAGTAATGGAATTTCTCCTCCCACAATAGTGAAATTTTAGATTTCAACATGCTTGCACAAGCTGGCATGTTAAAAATCTAAAATTTAACTAACTCGGGTGGAGAAATTCCATAACCCTCTCATACCTGAAGGACAATCTATATTTCTCTTTAGATATGCTTTTTTAAGGGACTACAATGTATAAAATCAATCTACATTTTCCTTTATCTACCTGTCTGATATTTATATTCTGCATTCACAGTGGTATCATAACATAGGTATTTTTCTTTTAGGACATTTGAAATTCATTTGAATTTTGTCATTTTGTGTAATACTGATGATATTTTCAGTATAAAATTGTTATTGTTTACATGAATATATTATATGAGAATGATTTACTATATGTGTTAGAATTTGCAATATACCACAATTCTTACCAATAAATGCCTTTATGACATCAGTCTAAAGAAGTGAAAAATTGGGTGTTATGCAAATATTGGTAAGAATTGCTTAGTCTTTTATTCATTTAAATAGCGTTAGCAACTATAATCGAGAATATTAGTTCATCATTTTGGGTTGAATAATATATATACATGTATACATAATTGAAATAATCCCTATTCCAAGCCAGTTCCTGAATTCATGGTGCCTTAGAATGCTTCAGAACTGATCAAAACAGAAAAAATGAGGTTTGATTAATTTGTTTTCTGTAAATTAGAAATTTCCAGTATATGTAGATTTAGGAACAAGGCCTCGGGGTTGAGGGATGTTGGTAGGTAGTGTGAGAAGCATGGTGGAATGACACGCATTCCCTTATGGAGGCAAATATATGAAATATGAAAGGGAGTTTTGTTTTATTTGGATAATTTTATGATAGACATGGCTAACCCTCCCAGTAATCCTCAAGTTCAAACTCTCTCGATTTGTTAGTGATTTATTTGGAGTGACCTAAAGACTTTCTGAGTAATCAGAAATTGATATATCCCACCTTTTGTATCTTATTGTACAGTTAGCTGACCTTTTAATGTTTTTATTTACAGGGTGATTTTAACAGACAAGGAGTACAAGGTAACATTCAGATTTTCATTTTTCTACATTTTCTGACAATAATAGTTAATATGTCCCCCTTCTTCACATGTTGTATTAACTAATCAGGTTTCTTTTGTTATACAATCTTCACTCAATATCTCAAAGTTTAAGGTACTATCGTAATAATTTTAAAATTTTAGAAAGTTGGAAAAAATCATTTGTGTGAACATCTTGTCCGGAGTATAAATTTCCTGATTTACAGAGGATCTACCCACCAAAATTTGAAAAATGTACGGTAATGAATTTCTCATGAAAAACTACAAAATTCTGATATACATTTTATAGCCAAAACTTCTGATCTCCTGATTTGGGGCTTAAAGTTTATTATGTGTAAGGTAAATATAGGGTAAAGTATTATCACAGTAGCAAAAAATTACTACAAGATATCAGAAACATTGAGATAAAGAGGTCTACTGTGTATCAAAATTGTAGTCACTGTCATACGTAATTTGAAATACCAGGAGAAGAATGTAGTGCATAGTTTAATCAACATTACGAAATGAAGTACTTTGAGATTGATAACTAAATAAATTTCAGAATCTACATCATTTTGATAAAAATTAATGATTGATTTACATTACAATACAAAAGTCTAGATAGTTGGGGGGATTGTCAATACATGCATTTATCATCTTATCATAGAAAATAGGTTTTTACATGTATTCAGAATGCAATATAAGTCTACAAAGAAATAAGGATTTCTCACACTTAAGGAAGATAACTTTACATGTTTTCTGTCAAAGAACAGAATTGTACAGAAAATAAATATGTGGACGTCTTTTTTTATAATGAAATTATTTTTCACATACGTGTATCCCCCGGAATTTTATCAAAATTTTCTTTTTAAATGCGTTCATAAAAAGTAAGGTATTTTTAATGGTTTTAATATTGGTATTTTTTTTTCCAGCTGGTAGAATGCCCACAATGAATCCTGCAAGTACAAATCTGCAACAACAGTCTATGGGGAATACAAGTGGAGTTATGACTACATCCATACAGTCACCGGTGGCAGGATCACAACAGGCACTACCAGTAGGCATAGAAACAGGAAACCTGCCAAACATTCCTAACCCACCTGTACAGGGACCAAACAAAGACAGGAAAATCATTTGGTCTGGTATGCTTACAGTCTAAATTTGTTCGCTGAGTCACAACAACAGTCACTAACAGTGATTGAGAGGCACTTTTTCTAATATCCCAAGCAAATTTATATTATATATAAGTGGTTTCAGTTCCATTGATTAGTGAAAGATGCCCTGTTTTGCAGTTTTGAATTTTGTAGTTGTGAAATTTGCCTCTACAGTATATAAAATGAACAGAAACTCAGGAGTTAACATAAGATCTTTTCACAGTAATGGCTACAAAAATGAAAGTTTATTTAATTTTGTAAAATTGTGCTTTCTTCCAATATCTTGAAGAATTTAAATTTATTCAGACCTCTTACGAATACTGCCAATTTCTCTTCAACTCCATGACAAGATAGCAATTTGATTGGAATGTCATTGACATTTTCTGATATCCATTTTGTTGTAACGTCTATTAAGCATGCACATTGTCTTATGTACTCCACAAATCAATATTAATTTGCCTTGATCCATACATATATTAACTGACTCCTACACATTCAGGTTCATCTATTTTCAGTAATACTCATTTTAAGTATAAAAATTTGTGCTGTTTCCAAAATATATTAAGATAATTAATCCTCTTCTTAATAGGTATGTTGGAATATCAAGAAAAGATCAAATCATCTGGAGCTGCACAGCCAAAAATGTCTCGTCAACTTCAGTGTCAGCTGTCTATAGGAGTTACAGATCCAGAAATGTGAGTCAATAAATATGTCTAGTAAAGCTACCTAAAATAAATTTTCTGGTTTCTCAGACAATTGATTTTACAAAAATGGCAAAGGTAGGTAGGGAATTAATTTTTTTAGTTTATTTTCCTGTCAAAAGAGGCAAGACATTTACAGATTAGGTGTTTTGGCCACATACAAATCTAGTTTGAATCTATTCACTTCTGTGAGGTTTTAATTATACAAAGCAGTTATCTGAATTTCCTCCATTTCTCCTGCAACACTCTTCTGCAGAGCTGTTCAACGATAATTGTAGACTGAACAGACAGTATCATCCATAGAATGACTTGTTTGCAGCGAATATTCAAGTCAAACTCACTACCATGGTCATTTATCAGCTGTTTAATATTTACTTTCCGTTTGACTTGATCATTGTTACACAAAGCTTGAAAATTGAGTCTGGGTCGGCAGATGATTGAAAAATACTTTTGGTGCCATATTCCTAATTTTATTTTGAAGGAAAAATAACGGAAAAAATCAAATAAACTTGTTCCCTCGGCATCTTTGTGGGATGGCGGTGTCTGAGATATTAAAGTTTAGATGGCCCAACATTTTAGGTTTTGAGCATTAATCATGATTCATATTATAAACATGTTTGATAATGATGTAACCACATATCCATCTGACATTAATGATGAACATGTGAAATAACAAAATTTTCATCACTCATGGCAGATCCACTAGTTCCCTATATCATACTGTGAAAAAACCTATTATTGTACAATATCACCATAGTTATAATGTATGTATTCATTCAGTATAATTAAATTTTTAATCTAAACATGCAAGGCTGCCCAATCATTTTAGAATTTGAAATTGAACTATAAAGAGATGATAAATTTTGTAATCAATTGGGTTAAGTGATAAATTAAGTTGACTGCCAATTAGACCGAAAATACCTAGTGTAAAACTCCATACAAAGTTCTGTGGTTCATAAAAAAAACCACTTTAAATGTATTTTCATTTTTTAAATTAAAAATTGATGTATTAGAAATAAACTCAACACTCTTTGTGATTTCTTCAGAATAACAACAAATTGGCCAAAGGAATTGATTATGCAGTTGATACCACAGTCTTTACTTAGTTCTCCACAGTTACAGCCCCTGTTCAAATGTTCTCGCCAGGTGGCGTTCCACTTTGGCAATCACAATGTTGAGTCACTGAGGAATCTACACAGGACAATGGGGTCTGGTTTTGTAAGTATGAATGTAAATGGTTGGCATAACAATTCAAAAGATATTAAGGGAGATTTAAAAAACTTATTGAAAAAATTGCATATGTGATAAAAAAAAATAGAAATGTGATATAATAATTATGTCTTACAATATATAGAAATAACATGATTGATGTCTAGCCAATAATTCTAACTGGTGTTAGAAGGCATGTTGAACTGGTAGTGGTGTGTGTGATTTCTGTCAGTGTTTAAGATAGAATCAGTTTACGATGACTTAATCGTACAATAGCAATAAAAGCAGAAATCTTTTAAAAGCATTTGTTGAATTTTGTGTTAGGAATTATTGAATGTTAGTATTTTCTATCTTACCTATTACTGTACCACTGCAATATGCTAAGACTCATTTTGTCAGTGTAAAATGTTAACTTTATAAAGTGTTAGATTACAAAAACTTGTACCATTTCAGAATATATATAATATATATATACATTTATTGCGAACTCTTAAGAAATTATGTTATGAAATATGTTCTAATCTATTCAAATATTGTATTTACAATAATTATGAAAAACATATCGAAGATAAAAAAAGAAATTTCTTAAATGCTTTATAGGAGTAAGATTAATAAAAAGAAGCTTCATGATTTACATATGTGTAAATATGTAATGTAGCATATATTGAGTTACTATGATGGCATGGATTTAAATATTTTGACAATTTTCTTTTCTAGGACGGTTGTATTTATATTTACTTTTCTCTGTTTACTCACTGTAATATGATATTTAAACATTTTGACATTTTCTCTTTTTTCCAGGCTGGTTGTGTACATTTCCCTGCTGGTACCCAGTGTGATGTGAGAGTTCTGTTACTTCTCTTCAGTAATAAAAGGAAAGCTTTTATTGGACTGATCCCTAATGATCAAAAAGCCTTTGTAGATGGAATACGAAGTGTTATATTTACTCATAAACTTAAGGTAAGATTGGTACTAATGAATTAAAACCAACTCTGAAAATTTAGATAATGTAATTAAATATTTTTATATGTTTTATGAAGCCACATGTATAATGATTATTTGGCTTGACAGCCATTTTTTATTGAAGATGAATGTTTCAATTGGGTGGTTCCAAACTAACAACCTTGCTTTTAATAGGAGAATGATTATCACCATATACCTATACCACTCAACCCCAATGCTTCAGAATAATTTATTTGAATTATATGAACACTCTATACAACTGTAATTCAAGATAAAGATTGTTGTAAAGAACTTGAAATAAAAAAAATCATCCAGCACAATAATAAGACATTGTTTTGGCTTCAGTAATAGAACAATTCATGAAGTTAATATCTACCTACAGATCAGATATTTTGGTATCAGAAAGAAGAAAAAGCATTGAAAAATGTTTTGCATTGTTATAAACTTGTGTTTACAAATGTTTGTTCCATTATACACATGTGTATATGATTTCAACAGCAAGCACAGGCCCAGCAGGCAGGAGGAAATCCAACACAGTTTGGACAACAGCAAGGTATACCGATGGGCCAGGGAATGGCTAATTCTCCACAGGTACTGAGTCTTTATATTTTTGTCTCGCCTGCGACGAAAGTCGCTGGAAGCGAGACATAGGTATAGCAATCCGGCGGCGACGGCGACGGCGACGGCGTTAACTTTTTGTAAAACCTTAATAACTTTTAAAGTATAATACTTACAATGTTCATCTTTGGTCCACAGGTGCATGAAGTGATGACCTTTTCAGCAGCACATTTTTAGATGACCTTGACCTTTTTTTCATGGTTCAATACCCACATAAACATTGCGACATAGTTTTACATTCAAATCCTTTTCTCAGAAACTATAATACCTAGAGTTATTATATTTGGTCTACAGTGAGATCTATATGGGTACATGCCAGTCTGACACCTGTCATTTGTCCTTGACCTCAATTGCACGGTTCAGTGAACTTCGAAAATCTGCGACATAGTTTTACATTCAAGTCCCTTTCTTAGTAACTGTAATGTTTAGAGTCATCATATTTGGTATATAGTAAGATCTATATGGGTACATGGGAGTCTGACACCTGTCATGTGTCCTTGACCTCAATTTCACAGCTCAGTGACTTTGTCAATTTTTTCTTCTAAAGTCCATTTTTCTGCAACTACAATGAATAGACTCATCATACATGGCTTATAGCAAGATCTGTATGGGTACATGCCAGTCTGACACCTTTCATGTGCCCTTGACCTCAATTTCATGGTTCAGTGACTTTGTCAATTTTTTCCTCAAAAGTTTATATTTCAGCAAGTGCAATGACTAGATTCATCAGATATGGTCTATAGCTAGATCTATATGGGTACATGCCAGTCTGACACCTGTCATGTGTCCTTGACCTCAATTTCATGGTTCAGTGACTTTGTCAATTTTTTTCTTTAAAGTCTATTTTACAGCAACTACAATGAATAGACTCATCATACATGGCTTATAGCAAGATCTGTATGGGTACATGCCAGTCTGACACCTTTCATGTGCCCTTGACCTCAATTTCATGGTTCAGTGACTTTGTCAATTTTTTTCTTTTACAGTCCATTTTTCAGCAACTGCAATATCTAGACTCGCCATATATATAAGAACTTGCCCACCTCATATTTTCAGATTGATCACTAATGTTTTAATTAGGGGATAGACAAACAGGAAGGGGGGGGGGGAGAAGTATAACTTTGTGTATAAAGTTCCATCTAGTTTTTTCTCTTCGAATGGCATACCTAAGATAATTGATACAAAACTTACATGATTATGTATATAATCTATTTGAGAAAAAGTATTTTGTTGATCATAAAACCAAAGATCTTGTTTATTAAATTTCACACATAAATAATTTCACAACCCTCAATAGCCCCTGGCAAAATTGTGAGAACTACTAAAACATATCAAAACTATTGATCTATTGATTCATGACTTTGTAAATAAGTCTGTAATGTAATGTTAATTTTTGTGTGGATGTCCTTTCAATAAGAATATTTGGATTGATATAAATATAAAAAGGATAAGTATATATTTAAACTTTGTTTCAAAATTGTTATATTTGTTGACACAAAATTTTATATAAATATGGGTGGTTCTGAAATTTAAAATTAGCATACAAAAAAGCCATTGATTTATCACTTGAATGCCGGTTCTCGAAGAATTGACATAAAATGAGCGATGGTGCGCGCAGTATGGTGCAATCATCAAAATTTTGAGACAATTTATTTATCTTTTGGTGGTTTGCACGAAATACTTAAAATGCACAGTTTGATGATCCATAGAAAAATTATTGATTGATTAGTTATTGTTATCCCCTCGCCCAACTGAGTTGTGGAGGGTATATAGTATCTCGCCCGTCCGAGTGTCTGTCTGTCAGTCCGTCCGTCCGTCCGTCCAAGTGTCTGTCCGTTTGTCCCACCTCAGGTTAAAGTTTGCATTATCTAAGATACTACATGTGCTACATCAATCATCTTTGGTCAGTAGATCCGTCTTGGAGAGTGATGCTGCTTCAAATGATAATTGGATCACTCTGCCCTACATTTTCTGCTTGAATGACTCAGGTTAAAGTTTGTGTAAAGGTTCATATCTAAAATACTACATGTGGTACATCAATCATCTTTGGTCAGTAGATGCGTCTTGGAGAGTGATGCTGCTTCAGATGATAATTTGGTCACTCTGACCTACATTTTCTGCTTGAATGACTCAGGTTAAAGTTTGTGTTAAAGTTAATATTTAAGAAACTACATGTGGTACATCAATCATCTTTGGTCAGCAGATGCGTCTTGGAGAGTGATGCTGCTTCAGATGATAATTGGGTCACTCTGACCTACATTTTACACTTGACTTACTTTGGTTAAAGTTAACATTTTCATATCTGAGATACCACTTCTTACACTTCAATGATCTAAGTAATAGTACCATTGAGATTCATACAGCTTTAGATGATATTCGGGTTATTCTGACCATACTTGAACAACGGACGAGGGGATTAGCTGTCATTTGCGACTGCTCCCATTTCTGGTTTAACGTCCAGCGAGCAGTATTTCAGTATAAGCTTTAGGATAAAGCGTGGACAGGGGATATATATATGCCTTTTGTCCTTGACCTCAATTCACGGTCCAGTGACCATATTAAGGTTTTTTGATGAGGTCAGTTTCTGACATATGGCTTTTGTCCTTGACCTCAATTAATTAATTGCTCAAGTAATCACATAACAGCTTTCGCATGTCTGTTTCAAATGTACCATAATGGTAGGCAAATGATAGCATGGTCTTTGATAGTGCATGTTATTCTGGGTCAAGCGCGGACAGGCGAGACATCTTTTAGGGTCCACACTTGTTTGGATGTACAATAAAAGACTAATAGGTTCTCACACGAGTTCAAAATGAAGACTGGGAAATCTTTAACGAGTTTTTAAAATTCACGGTCTTTCCTGAGTGGAGCCCAGCGGAACAAGGGCAAAGACGCTGAATTTTAAAAACGAGTTGAAGATTTTCCAGTTCTTCATTTTTGAACGAGTGTAAGTACCTCCGTGAAAACAGGAGTTTTAGGACTGGAACACCTATGTATTTTCAGTATGAACAAGGATTCTCATTGGACGTCATACCGAGTAAAGACGAACACACATGAAATCGTCTTAACTCTGTCGTCTCAACTCGAAAATGGCCAATTACGAAAGAAATGAATATATTCCTATACTGTGTTGATCATTCAGTTACTGACATCTGCACTGAATATTTTAACCTCATAATACAGATTTCGTTGCATGTAAACCTATGTTCAATGACTCAATCACCACTGAATGACCTCAGATCATCTGTTATGTTTTTTTCAATATACAACATGTAATAATCTTGTTGGATGGTCATATGTGAAAATATTTTCTAAGTCTGATAATATTTCTAGACCTAATAGTAGAGTTAGAGAAATGTTTAATCAGGCATGGAGTATATTTTCCATATTAATGGATGACAGCAACATTACTGTGATGATTATATTGGTTAAAGATACAGTCAAACCTGCCTTAGCGACACATTCATACAGCGTCTTCCTGTCTTAAAAGACTAATTTCAAGTCCTCCTGACGATGTCTGCTATGTTTTTTAACTATTTTAAGTGTAATGCGACTAACGACCAGGTTTTTGTGATCTGTACAACATCCCCGATTTTTATTTAAACGACATTCCGATGTCAAATTTGTTTCCAATCATCCAAAATGTTTGTTCCGGAAGTACAGTTTTTTATGTTCGGCAATTTGTGGATGGTCTTGTTATTACGAGCAATGATGAGGGTTATTAATGTTCCAATTTTAGTTGTTCTGCAAACTCTGTATAACTTTGTCTTCACGAGAATAAATGACATATGATTACTACTTACCTTAGTTTCAAAAATGTCGACTTCAAAGCAAAGGATTCTAATATGCAATCACGATTAGAAGCGTTAAAAGTGTTAAGACCTTTAAAAAAGTGCTCATTTCGTTCCGATTGGACAACAAACTTGGTCCCCATGGTCAGTTGTTTCTGATTGTGTGAGTTTTTGGTTCCTACAAGGCTTACAACACTTGATAATGATAGGGAGAAGTGATTTCTCTCTGAGGTACATCAGTAAAAATGGCTTTCATGCCAGGTGAGCGATACAGGCCTCTGAGCCTCTAGTTTTTTTTTTGCTGACAGTATTAAGAAACAAGTATTGAATTTTTCAGAAAATTTAAATGTTTTATGCTTATTCCTCATTGTTTACAGAACAAATTAATATTTAATGAAATTAACCACTAATTATCCAATTTGATAGATGCAACAGCAACCAGGAGGAAATACTTTGACATCTACAGCAATGGTCACACAGACTTCTAATATGGTATGTACATATATTTACAGTGTGTGTAAGGCAGTAGTCACACAAACATCTAATGTGTTATGTATTTACAATATCTACTCAGACTTTAAATAATCAAAATATGGATTTGTTATATTTTAATCATTTGTTGTCAGAGAGTTTTTGATCCCTCTGAATTCAATCAAATGGCAGAGCTGTCAGAATTGTGGAAAATATTGTTATTTTTGCCCACAATTCTATTCAACTGAAAAAACAAACAAAAATTAGTAGCTATAACATATATAATCTGTTTACATATAATTTTGTATCAGAACAATATAAATTGGTTTATCTTGAGGCAGTATTTGTTTGTACAGTAAGGTAAATTCTTGAAAAATTAGTACATTTGTCTTTGTTTTTAGATGCCTCAACAGGGTAACATGCAACAGTTGGCACAGCAGCAGGCAATGGTAATTATTGTATTATAAAAAAAAACATACATCTATCGGGATACAAGTGATCGAATGAATTTATTGTGTCAACATGCCTGGAGAAATAGTTCATCCCAATTCAGAAAAACACTTTTATATAGATATGATAAGTTACATGCTTAGCCTTTGAATACAATAAAAAAAAGTCTTTTGAAAAACTACAATGAATATAATCTAAAAGTTGAATGTACATATATTTATATGATATTACATATGTTTTCTCAGAATAGTTTTTAATTTGGATTTCCAATGGAAAAATTACGTAATTAATTTGACAATGTATGACAGAAGGGTGTCTTCTAACCTGATTTGCAGTCAGATTGATAGCTCATTTCTTGTTTTGCTATTTAATTTGAACAACTACAGAAAATGGGTTGAAAGATACAGAATAGGCTGTCTTTTATGTTGATCTTGATGTATTTGTTAAGCTCTTTTTGTTTAAAAATCATCTTTTATACCAGGATTTCCAAGTGAAATCAAATCCGATAATTCACTCAGTGAAATCAAAAGTCATATTTCACTCTAGGAAGTGACGTAACAGTAGCCGTCACCAATAAAGTTGCTATACAAAGTTCGAAATATTAAAACATAATTCCTTGTATTTTGTCTTTAAATCTTCTTAATGCATGGAATATTTTAATGTAATAAACAAAATAACTAATCTCAAAATTCTAATACCGAAAAACACTAATAATTCTAGTAACACTAATAATTACACGCATTCGTGAATAAATGTGTTCGATAACTCGTAGATTTTTAGGTATTCACATTTTAAGATTAGTTATACTATAATTTTTTTTAAATTTTTTTCTTAAAGCAACAGAAAATTCAGCAAGCAAAGTTAGAGCAACAGAAACAACAACAGTTACTTGGTAAGTTGTCGTCTGCTGAATTGAATCATGCTCTGCAATGTATTTTATTATTCAAATTAACAAGATTTACTTTTGCTTTGCTCTAACTTGTTTTAAAGAATTCAGTTCATAAAAGATCAGAATATTTGTAAGGTTAATATTATAACTGGATTTTTCAGTTAGTAGTTTAATGGAGTATAATCGGTGGGCAGCTTCAATCAGTGACTAAGTAAGGAAATCGTACTTTGCTGTCAATTAGGCAGCTTTGGGTTTTTTTATACGACCGCAAAATTTTTGCGGTCGTATATTGGTATGACGTTGGCGTCATCGTCTGCGTCGTCGTCAGCGTCGTCGTCCGAAGACATTTGGTTTTCGCACTATAACTTTAGTATAAGTTAATAGAAATCTATGAAATTTAAACACAAGGTTTATGACCACAAAAGGAAGGTTGGGATTGATTTTGGGAGTTTTGGAATTCGGGGCCAAAAGGGTCCAAAATTAAACTTTGTTTGATTTCATCGAAAATTGACCTATTGGGGTTCTTTGATATGCCGAATCTAACCGTGCATTTAGATTCTTAATTTTTGGTCCCGTTTTCAAATTGGTCTACATTAAGGTCCAAAGGGTCCAAAATTAAACTTTGTTTGATTTTAACAAAAATTGAATTCTTTGGGGTCTTTTATATGCTGAATCTAAACATGTACTTAGTTTTTAGCTCACCTGACCCAAAGGGTCAAGTGAGCTTTTCTCATCACTTGGCGTCCGTCGTCCGTCGTCCGTCGTCGTCCGTCGTCCGTCGTCGTCCGTCGTCCGGCGTCGTCGTTAACATTTTACATTTTGAACTTCTTCTAGAGAACCACTGAATGGAATGAAACCAAACATGGCATGAATGTTCCTTATGAGGTGCTGACCAAGTGTTGTTACTTTGTAGCCGATCCATCATCCAAGATGGCCGCCAGCGGGGAACTTAGTTTAACATAGGACCCTATGGGAAATGCATACAAATGGCTTCTTTTAGAGAACCACTGAATGGAATGAAACTAAATCTGGCATGAATGTTCCTTATGAGGTGCTGACCAAGTGTTGTTACTTTGTAGCCGATCCATCATCCAAGATGGGCGCCAGAGGGGGACTTAGTTTAACATAGGACCCTATGGGAAATGCATACAAATGACTTCTTTTAGAGAACCGTTGAATGGAATGAAACCAAACATGGCATGAATGTTCCTTATGAGGTGCTGACCAAGTGTTGTTACTTTGTAGCCGATCCATAATCCAAGATGGCCGCCAGCGGGGGACTTAGTTTAACATAGAACCCTATGGGAAATGCATACAAATGACTTCTTTTAGAGAACCACTGAATGGAATGAAACTAAATCTGGCATGAATGTTCCTTATGAGGTGCTGACCAAGTGTTGTTACTTTGTAGCCGATCCATAATCCAAGATGGCCGCCAGCGGGGGACTTAGTTTAACATAGGACCCTATGGGAAATGCATACAAATGACTTCTTTTAGAGAACCGTTGAATGGAATGAAACCAAACATGGCATGAATGTTCCTTATGAGGTGCTGACCAAGTGTTGTTACTTTGTAGCCGATCCATAATCCAAGATGGCCGCCAGCGGGGAACTTAGTTTAACATAGAACCCTATGGGAAATGCATACAAATGACTTCTTTTAGTGACCCACTTAATGGAATGAAACCAAACATGGCATGAATATTCCTTATGAAGTGCTGACCAAGTGTTGTTACTTTGTAGCTGATCCATCATCCAAGATGGCCGCCAGCGGGGAACTTAGTTTAACATAGGACCCTATGGGAAATGCATACAAATGACTTCTTTTAGAGAACCACTGAATGGAATGAAACTAAATCTGGCATGAATGTTCCTTATGAGTTGCTGACCAAGTGTTGTTACTTTGTAGCCGATCCATCATCCAAGATGGCCGCCAGAGGGGGACTTAGTTTAACATAGGACCCTATGGGAAATGCATACAAATGACTTCTTTTAGAGAACCGTTGAATAGAATGAAACCAAACATGGCATGAATGTTCCTTATGAGGTGCTGACCAAGTGTTGTTACTTTGTAGCCGATCCATAATCCAAGATGGCCGCCAGCGGGAGACTAAGTTTAACATTGGACCCTATGGGAAATGCATACAAATGACTTCTTTTAGAGAACCACTGAATGGAATGTAACAAAACATAGCATGAATGTTCCTTATGAGGTGCTGACCAAGTGTTGTTACTTTGTAGCCGATCCATAATCCAAGATGGCCGCCAGCGGGGGACTTAGTTTAACATAGAACCCTATGGGAAATGCATACAAATGACTTCTTCTAGTGACCCACTTAATGGAATGAAACCAAACATGGCATGAATATTCCTTATGAAGTGCTGACCAAGTGTTGTTACTTTGTAGCTGATCCATCATCCAAGATGGCTGCCAGCGGGGAACTTAGTTTAACATAGGACCCTATGGGAAATGCATACAAATGACTTCTTTTAGAGAACCACTGAACGGAATGAAACTAAATCTGGCATGAATGTTCCTTATGAGGTGCTGACCAAGCGTTGTTACTTTGTAGCCGATCCATCATCCAAGATTGCCGCCAGCGGGGGACTAAGTTTAACATTGGACCCTATGGGAAATGCATACAAATGATTTCTTTTAGAGAACCACTGAATGGAATGTAACAAAACATAGCATGAATGTTCCTTATGAGGTGCTGACCAAGTGTTGTTACTTTGTTGCCGATCCATCATCCAAGATGTTTAGAAGTCTATCAGAAAATTGTAAAAAAAATTCTGAATGGTCACAACTTGACCACATATTCAAAAATAATAATGATAAGATGTCTTCAGTAGCTATTGTAATCACATTAGATACAGGTGAGCGACACAGGCTCTTGAGAGCCTCTAGTTTTATTATGGGCCCAGTTTTCAAGTTGGTCCAAATCGGGGTCCAAAATTAAAGCTAAAAAAGGAATAAATTTTTTTTTTTTGGGGGGGGGGGCAATTCTCCACAGCATATTGTATTGCACAAGAAGCAAAAAATTGAATATAAATTCAAATCATATGACCAATTCTAAGTTCTTTGATTTCAGTTATTCTGTGTCAGAAACCTATTATGTGTCAAATATTTGAAGAAATTTTCAATTGCACAGTATTGCGCAATAGCAAGAAATTGATATGTGTGCCCTGTTATCAAAACTTTATTATTAACAAATTCCATTGGAAATTTGCCAATAACTCTAGTTTAATGAACTTCATTGGAAATTTGCCAATATAAAATGTGCTGATGAAGCTTTTTTGTTTATCTCATCTAAACTGCTTTTAAATTATGTATATTTAAAATTTGCCATCCATGACTATGATGTCATTTTCTATTTTAATATGTTATGGTGTATTTAAATGGGCAGTTATGGTTGCAAAGTATAAAGAAATGGGGGGGGGGTTGAAAACAAAATTTAGGGGGGGTAAATGAGAAATTGGGGAGGGGGCAATTTTTTTCTCATTTCATATTTCATAAATTAAAAAGAAAATTTCAAATTTTTTTTAGCAAAAAAAGGGGGGGGGGTTACAATAAATTTTATTGTTTTTTTTTTTTTTTTTGGGAGGGGGGGGTCAATGTGCAACTTCATAGTGTATTGCACAAAAGCTAAAAAAAGGGGTAAATTATTTTTTTTTTTTTTTTTTTGGGGGGGGGGGGGGGGGTGGGTCAATTCTCCAAAGCATATTGTATTGCACAAGAAGCAAAAAATTGAATATAAATTGAAATCATATGACCAATTCTAAGTTCTTTGATTTCAGTTATTCTGTGTCAGAAACCTATTATGTGTCAAATATTTCAAGAAATTTTCAATTGTACAGTATTGCGCAGTAGCAAGAAATCTTCAATTGCACAGTATTGCGCAATAGCAAGAAATTGATATGTGTGCCCAATTTTAAATTGGTTATTTCTGATTTATATATAAAAACAAATAATACTGATATGGTTTGAATAGGTAAATTAAAAATTTTTAAGTTCTTAGACAACATTCATTCTGTGTCAGAAACCTATGCTGTGTCAAATATTTATTCACAATCCAAATTCAGTATTGTATCAAGCTTGAATGTTATGTTCATAATTGCCCCAACTATTCAGGGTTCGACATCTGCAGTCGTATCTAGCTGCGCCCAGCGGAGCATTTTATTTTAAGTGCAATTATATTATTCAGATCTACTTAACCCCTTGAAAACAATTTTAAAAATATTTCCTAGTATGATCTTTTTGACTTGTTCTAAAGAAATTTAGAAATTTCTTAAAAGAAAATGAAGTCAAATTTTCATTAGACCCAGAGTTTTTCTTTTTTGTTTTCTTTTCTTCAGTATTTCATTGTTTCAAACTTATCTTTGAATTTTCATACATAGATTAATCTAATGATATCATAACCCTGCAGGGTCACAGATACTATAAAACTTTTTTTAGTGGGGTGGGGTGGATGATAGGGAGAGTTTTTCTACTAGCTTGTTTCTTCCAACACACTGTTACCAACTATTAATCTAATATGTTTGTATGAGTTTTCTAAATCACACTTGCCTCATTTTCTGCCTATTTTTAATGTACATTGTAGATTACATTGTATATTGTTCCCATTAATTCATAGTCGTTATGTTCGTATTTTGCCAGTAGTAAAGTTCTTTTTATATGTAATTGTTACAAATTGTTTTCTCTTACTTTATTAAAGAAGGAAATCAGAGCAAATCAACAATGAATGTGAAGAAATAATTTCTATTTCCAGTATTTGACTGATCTTTTTAAAATTGTTTTATTTGTGAGGCAGGCTTTGTCATTGTATTTCTCAAATTTTTTATAATTTGTAAACATTGAAAAAGTTTTGATACATGCAAGTGAATTTACTTGATGTGAACCACATTATTTTTTCCTTCACTTTAAGAAGAAATTTAAATTTGAAAAAAAATTGCACTTTTGAATTCATTGTGCAAGAAAGAATAACACCAAAATATATACTGTATAATTTTTATGCAAGAGCAAATATACATTTTTAACTTTCTATTTCCCAATAACAGCCTGGCAAATATAGTTACTCAGGAATTTTGTTCTTCTGTAGATTTTATAATCTTTATCAATTTATTTCTCATTCTACCTGCTCTATCCTTGTAGATGAGATATATTTTGGCCCACCGCCAAATATGTATAGTGGTAGGTACAATATCGCTACGGTGATGGCTATCCCATGATGCATGGCAAGCATCCCATCATATGCTAAGTGGATGGTGCATGAAATATGACTATTTTCAGATTAAAAAAATACCATGAATTGTTTATGAATTATTTATATGAATTATTTTCAGAAGAAATTTTTTATCAAATGCATTTTCTGTTATGCCTGTAATACACATGTATACTGTAGATATTATTTTGTTTCAAATTCTTTGAAATATTTTCAGTCAAAGTTGACAAAAGTAACATCAAATCCTTTATTTCTTGAAGATTTGTAAAAAAAAATCACTGAATTTTTGGTTGTACAAATAAAAACAAGAATCAAAATATTTATGGATGTTTTATCTGCATTTAAAAATATTTTCATAGATACTATCTCATAGTGTGCATTTGCCAGATAGAAATTTTTATGAGTAATCATTAAGCATAATATGTGTTTCAGTTCATGGTATTTTACTGGTAATTAGAAATTCTGAATATTTATTTGTATATTGTACTGTATACCAGTTCATTCATTCATTCATTCATTGGTTCATTCATTCATTCATTTGACTTGAATAAGGTTCTTCATATTCCCATTAATTTTTAAAGGGATGACATATTATTTCAGTGCTAAATATTTGCAGTACTATTACTATTGGTCAATGCCATTATAGTGAAATCATTTATATATTGATAAATTATACCTTTTGATGTCTGCATCAAATCAATATCCCAGCAAGAGAGGCTATGATATTTATCGAAAATTGAGGTTAAGTTTACAATATTTCCTTAAAATTTCAGAATTATGAGTAAAAGTGAAAATCCTGTCTTTCACTCAATAACTTTTGACAAAGTCCTTTGACTGCTCCACTGGTCTTAGGGTAGCATGCACACCTTTAAAAGTGAAGGATGTCATGAGTTATATTTCAGGCTAGGTCAAACAAAAGATGTTAAAACTGGTATTTGTTGATTTCCTCTTAACCACATGTACATGATATTTAGCTGTAAGAGCAAAGACTGGTTGACTCAAAGCCCCTCCCCACCTGTGCAGGGGTTTATCTGGGTATTTTGGGAAAAAGGACCCTGGCCACTTTTGGGAATTTTTTTACGCGATTTATATAGAAATTGGGAAAACTACAAATATACCAGAAGTCAGTTTTAGTATGTATCATACTATAATTCATTAGAAATTATCTTCTTTGTGAAAATAAAGAAAAACTACAGTACATGATTGTCATTTATAATTTTATTTTTCTGTCCTTTTTGTTTTTAAATGTCTCAAGAAGACGATCAAGCTTATCCTCTGACAACTCTGTTCTGTCACTGGTACCCTCTAAACAAATTCTCATAATTGACTCTAATATGCTCTGGCCAAGTTTAGATCTCAGTGGGCTGCACACATCATTGACAATTGTTTTCAGTTTCAGTTTGGACTTTACAAGCTTGGTCCTCAGGTTGTATCAGTAGCGAATCGGTATTGGTTTGACTTTGATCATCATGTGAAATTAAATTGTCATTGGAAGAAAGATCAACAACATCGGTAACATTTTCAATTGATTCAGTCTCAGATAACGCCTCCTCTGACTCATTACATGCAGTTGCGGCATCGTCAGTTACAGCTCTTGGTTTGAAAAAAGTTAAGATTTTACGGGATTTGTTGCCGTCGGTGTTTTTCAATTTCTTCACATAGTATTTACTATTGTGAGACGACATGTTTACAATAGGGAAAGAAGTTAAAAAATATTTGATTTTATTATCAAAATACCGGGCTTCTTAAAGCGCACATGTGATAAGTATTTCCCGCTTTTTTTACCTTTAAAGTGAAGGGCGTAGTTTTGGAAAGGCTAAATTGCGGATTTCAATCCGGACTTTTCAAATATGAAATTTTGACTACGTTTGGGAATTTATACACCTGAAATTGGGAAAAATATAGGGGTTTTGCCATTGGGAATGGGTCCGATTACCGGACTCTGTGGAATGCTAGAAAAATCTATGCTGTGGATTGTTTTCTTGTGAGCTAGTATGTTATGGATCTAGTTTTCATGTTGGTCTATTCCTATTACAGACCAGGTTTTACATTCATAACACATCAACATGTCCATATCAAATATATAAATCAGTCCAACAATATTCAGTTTGCGAGTAAGTTGACCAAGTTTTGACATTCAGTAAATTCCTACTAAACAGCATTTACAACCATGTCTAAGAAGTCTAAGCTGTAGTCGAAGGCAGTCTTCAAAACAATATATTATTTGATGTTTTTTCCTCCCAAGTCTGAACTTTTTCTACTTTTATAAGGTAGTCACGTAAATCATGAGTATTTGTCTGTCAATTATAATTTCTTAGTTTGGTCATCCTTGTGACAAATAAACTAAATTTTTGTATGAAACATCTAGCAAAGGATTTTGATAAGACATTTTAAATTTGTCTTGGTAGCTACCATAAATTATTTGTTTATCTGGTCAAATTTTTAAACATATTCTTTAAACGTAAATCATACATATACATATATGTGTATGCGAGTTTCAAATTTAATTTCCATTGATTGGTCAACTGCCACCAAAGATTCTTCTCGTTTTTGATTGGTCAGATTTTAAAATACATGTACCTTCTTATCTCATACATGTTGGTCATGATGTCTTTGTGTTTCTGCTGTGTTTGTAATATTGCCAGTCAGATGATTTATGACTTTTTAGTACATTATTTAGAAAATTCATCTACATTAGCCTTTATGATGTCATTTAATATTGTGTGAGGCAGCCCATATAATTTCATCAAACATGAACATGTGAATAACATATTGTACATTTCTAGGTGTACAAACCCCCAATTTTGGTGTAGTTGAGGATATGCTTCTTCAGGTTTTATTTTTTTAATTACACACACTGAATAAAAACTTGATCTTAACCTAAAACTCAACATTAAATGGATGTTATTATGTTAATAAACATAGAAGTGATATTCACTTAAAAATTATATTTTTCTGGTGGCAGACATTATTCAAAACAATTATATCATTAGAAATTCCAATTATCAGGACTACACATACAGCAAAAATAAGATACATTTAGTTAGATGATACCATGTTCCTGTTAATTTTCACTTGGTTATTTTTTGTTGACTGCTAAAAATTATTCTTATAAATTTCATGTGGAGTCATATTTCTCCTATTCTTGACGTGTTTAATCGGTGGGATAAAAATACATAATAGCTTTAACCACTTCCCGGTGATTAAATTTCTACGTGGGAATTACCGCCCTTTTTTCTACAGTTATTGGAACGATAAACTAAAGTCCCGAAATGACGTCTATGTAAACACACTACATAGCAACAACATTTTCTTGAGGTTTTTGTCGAAATAGGAGAAACAGATTCTCCTTCAATTTACTCGTGAGTTATGGAATTTCTCCACCCTCAATACTTAAATTTTAGATTTTAACACGCTTGCAGAAGCTCGCGTGTTGAAAATCGAAAAATTAACTATCTCGGGTGGAGAAATTCCATAACTCACTCGTACCTGAAGGAGAATCTATATTTACACATTTGGATTACATTATAATCAGTCAAAAGTAAAAATGCAATTATTTTGGCACACTTTTAAAACTCAAATATTTAAAAACAAAAATTTTAGTCCCCAAAATAAAGCATTATACTGTACAAGAACTTTGAATACAAGATGTCGAGTGTGAAAAAAACAAAGGCTTTGATCATATAAAAAAATGTCATTCATTAGGAAATCATCATTCATCGCTATTAGCATGATAATTGTTATCTCTAATAGCTGTACTTGTACATAGATCTAAATAATGTTTTCTAGATAACGTGTCTTCACACCTGTATATTTAATGTTGTATTTTCATTTCTGTTTTGGTATTTAAGGTTGTTAGTAAAGTTAGTATAATACTGTGTTATTAGATTGTCTTCGGTTCTTTCAGTATGAGGGGCCTCGGTGGCCAAGTGGTCTAGGTAGTTCATCATGACTACTTTTATGATCACTGTCAACACGAAGGTTGTGAGTTCGAATCTCACCTGTGGCGGTGTGTGTTTGACTCTGATCTTATTGACAGGGATTGCCAATTTTCCTACCGAATTTTGGTGGTTCTCTCCAGGTTTTCTCTGGGTACTCTGGCTTCCTCCACCAATAAAAACTGGCCACCACAAAATAGCCAAAATGTGCTGAAAATGGCGTAAAACCCAGACTAAACAAACAAATTTTTCAATATGAAAAATTGTTCCCGATTATGTCGCCCCCACCTGCTTTCCAGAGGAGACATATTTTTGTCCTATCAATTGTCTGTCCATAACAGACGCTAGTGATTGCAAAATGTCCAACAGTTTACATCGATGATAGAAACATAATATTGATTTTTTTTAAAATTTTGGTTGAAATAAGGGTCTCAATGAACATAATAATTGTTTTCAAAGAGAAAATTAAAAATGATTTAATCATAGTAGAAAACCCACTTTTTGGTCTTTTTTTAACTTTACCCAAAAACTATTACTTTTTAATAGAGTTATAGTTAAATTAAATAGAATAAAATATTTAATAATGAAATATGCCTATGTCTTATACCAGTACACAAAATCAATCTGCTCAGAAGCACTTTTATTTTTAAAAAGGGAAGTAATTCTCCAAAATAGAAGTAAGAAATTGTTGCTTGGTGACTTTTTAGCTTGTATTTAAAAGTCGTAGGAGTAAGAAAAAGAATCAGTCACCATTGAAAGTGCAAGATGGAGAAGGCCTCATCAGAGTATGTTTGAAATATTACTATTGGGTCCCTGTGATTTCTTGATATTATACTTTCACTGATGTTAGATTCTATATTTCTTGCACTTCATCTGGTGTTTGAATCTTTTCTTATTTTTATTTGTTGTGTTACTTCCCTTTTATAAAGTGCAGCTACATTACCTTTTTCCCCGCAAATAATTATATTGCTTCTGCCCAAACAGATTAGTCTTTACCTTGTCCAAAATTTTGTATGACAATAAAATATTTTACAGTTACTGTCTAGATTTATCATCATTTGTCTGTGAAAAAACATTAACTCAAAAATATGTGTTAACCCAGTCTGTGTGCATAAGACTGGAAAATCACGACTGTCGAAAATGTAAATTAATTTATCTCTATACAAAATGTAGTAAGAAAGGGAAAAACTCCTTACAATGTTGATAAAAGATTATTTCATTCTTTATTAGAAAAGACAGAAATTGTTTGTTTGCAAGTAAAATCTCTCATTGCCCCTAAACAATTGATAGTTACTGACTTCAGTCTAGTCATTCTTCAACTACTATCTGTGTATTATTTTTACTTGTAACTATGGAAGTAATTGTATTGTTTCATTGAATATCAATTATAAAATTTAAATTTTGAAGCAGTTATAAGCAAGATGATTGAAAGAGTTATTTCCCTTTCGTTCCTTTGCCTTGGACAATACAGTACAATGTATAAATGTAGGATTGCAAGCATTAGCTTATTCATACTTGCAAATTGAGGTCAATTAGAATAATATTACCCGTCATGATTATATGCATGATTTGTATTTTGATTATTCAGTGAAACAAATTCTGACATGTTTGTAGTGATTAATCAGTCATAAATATATTCATATTTCAATCCATCTTACAGCTCATCAGCAACGTCTTCAGCAACATCAGAGATTACAACAGCTACAACAGCAACAACAGCAACAACAACAACAACAAGCCAATCAGCCTGTCAACCATCAATTACAACAGTTGTTATTAAATCAACAGGTAGGACTTGAGGGGGCTATGTGAAATATTGATTTTAAATACATTTAACAGATGTTCAAATTTTGAAATGGTGTGTTTCCACACTGCCCACTTTCTAAAATTCAGGTAGAAATTTACATGGGCACCGTGGGAATTGTTTTTACAGGTGTACTAATTAGAGATCAAAGAGAATATACCTATATACATTTTATATGTGATTATATAATTCTTTAACCCAAGGTATTTTAAAATTGTTAAAAAGTTATTTTCTTTAACTTACATGTATAAGAACAAGGGAAAAAAAATATCGTTTACAATTTTTTTTATCTGTATTTAGACAGAAAAATAAATTTATAAAGTTTATTATAACTTTAGAAAAATGCTAAGAAACATTAGCTTTGAATCCATTATTAATTTTTTCCTGGCCTTTAACATGGAGCATTCTAAAATAATTTAACCATTATTCAAGTTTAGTCTTGTTTGAAAATAAATTGAATACTTATGTTAATTTATGGTCTTATTTTTCAGCAACAAGCTGGACAACAGATAAGACAGCCACAAATGATGATGCAACAACAGCTCCGTGGTCCCAACCCACAGGGACAACAGAATGTCATGGGAGGAGCTCAACAAATGATGCCCACCACCATGCAACAGATGACCCAACCTGGACAGGTCATAGGTCAAGAACAAGTCAATATTTTGGATGATTTTACTTTTTGTTGAGACTTTATAAGAGAATATTGCCATGCCTTAGGGTTCTTGTTAATTGAAAGTTACTTTGAGTGAAGAAAAATGTCACAATACGTCTATGTTAAATTTTAAATCAGTATGTTTACTCATATCAGTACATAAAGTGCAATTTTTTCATTCTGAAAGGGATTTATGAAAAGTTTCCCTTATTTAACACAGATTTTTTGTATTGTTAAATGATTGCTTCTGTACAGTTAATAAGGATTTTTGTATCATAATGTGTTTTTGATATTCTCAGAAAACTGTGCATTCAGTTTTATCATTTGATAAAAAATTTCATGGTTTCCATGAGTGAAGCATAACCAAAAATTCATATATGACAAAGAGAATTGTTTCTATTGAAAATCACAAGTCCATGAAATGTGGGATCTGCTAAACGACGACTTTATACTAATCCACAAACTTCATGTTCGAGTAGATAAAACAGTGAATTATACTTCTTTTTGATGAAGAACCAAAACTTTTTAAGCAAATTTTGTGTGAACAATCCTTCCCCTAGTTTTTAAGCAAGATTTGCATAGGTGTACCTTTCTCTAGATTAAACATGCTTTGTAGTTTGAATACATCAACATCTGCATAGCAGTGGCATCACTTTGGGATTTCAATGAGACTTTTCTTGGGTATGGACACCCCTGTATACAAATCCTTCTAAACTAAGGATTGATGGAGCAGTACACTCAAACCTAAGTTATTACACTTCACTCTACTGTTTTTACAGATTATTTATTTACAAAGACATCAAAACTTGGAATATTTCATACATGTAAACTTTGTATATTATATTTATGTTTTAATTTATCTTGCATCAAATCAACGTTTTTATATTGTTAATTGACTTATTTGTTAAGAAGTGCTTTACATGAAATTTGTTGTAAATTTGAACAAATAAATTGTTAGCTTTTATCTTTCTTGTAATTGTTATTATTTCATAATGTCAGTTTAGTATGTGAAGAAATATGCATAAATGTTTTGCTAAAAGAGTTTTTTGCATCGTGTTTTTTTAATCGTTATTTCGCTTGAATTCCTTCTGTCAATGGTTCCCATAGTTAATTTGATTGTGCCATGTGGTCTTCTGTCTCATATTTTTGCTTGGAAAACAGATAAAAGTGTATGAGGAATACTTTACCAAAATTATTATTTCATCTGCATTGTATGCAGTAAATGTAGTATCTGCTTATTTTATTAATAGACTACCATGTATGCACAAGAAGATATTTGTAACAATTGATGAATCGTAATTAGAAGACTTACTGCATATGTTGACACTCTCAGTCTTCTTGTTTTTGACTTACAAAAGTGATATCTTTTTGTTCAGGTCTGTCAATACACTACTTCCTGTTTTGCCTTCAGGGATTGAGTGAAAGTTTATGTACATGTAACTTTAGTTTAAAAAGTTTTTTATGCCTCTTCCTCTAGCTGTTGGGAAATTCCCCATTCATAATCATTGGTGAGGTATACGAACATAACCCTTATAAACAACTTTTTAATTTTTGTTTTATTGGACGTCTCAACAAGGTTAATTAACCAACAAAAGATTGACTGAAAATACTAACTTTAAGAAAATGCCAAAACTCCATTTTATGAACTGAGATGTCCAGACATTAAATATGTCCATACTATACTGACAAGGAAAGTCTAGTTGAATGGATTTGGACCCAAGCACAAAATTTATTAATGATTAGAACATATGTCAAAATGAACTAGACTTTTGAACCCTTTATGCTATCCATAATAAATGTATTGGAAAGGGATAGTATTCCTTTTCCCTTTGTACTTGCTAACCTTAATATAAAATACTAATATACAGATAAACACATTTTAGCTTATGCATGGGCCATCATTATTGTCAATGATGTGTGCTTTGATGCAAATATTTCAATTTTGGCCTGTTCTTGCTCTTAAAATCAAACATACAAAGACATACATATATTGCATAAATGTACATTTTGTATATTGCACTTACGTTTTAATTTACCTTGCATCCAATAATTACATGGTACTGACATTGTTAAGAAGTGCTTTACATGAATACATGAAATATTTTGTATACCTACGTTTGAACAAATAAATTGTTAGCTTATAAAAAATTTTAACATTAACGTCCTATATTGCAGTACCTCGGTGTGTAGCCATTCATAAATATTATGGTTAGCATAAAGCAAGATCTAAGATTTATCTCGTTTTGTATTTTGTGTATTGTCATCTGCATCCAAGATGTTCTCCACATCAAAAAATGTCAGTATGAATTTATTTAGAAGTAACTAATGCATAAAAGTAATGTAGTATGGATGACTTGTGACCTATGAACGCAAAACTAAAAGTTTTCCTGTGTAACATGCAAGTCAAGGTGGTTCAATTTATGCATGGTCATTCATTAAAATCCAAGATGTTGACACTGATAAAAAGGTGCCTCAGGTACTTAAAGTTGTTTAAATCTACATGTACATTTGAGTATAAAAATTTGGTCAAGGTGACTTTACATTTAAGCATGGCCGTTTGTTACCATCCAAGATGACAAAATATCATCCCTCTAATACTTGCGGTTGCTTTCCCGTTGATCTAAACCAAACTCAAAAATTCATTTTTTTTCCAGGGACAAAGATAAGAATGGACAAGCCCCCTAACGCTTATTATATAGGACTTTAATGCAAAATTTAACCAGCTATTCATGTGTATAATGTAGGTCGAAGTGAAGTAATATAATATTTTTTTAATTTTAACTATCCAAGATGTGCATACGTGTGTATGCGAGATATCCTTTCGCTTTATGACTGTTAGGCGCTTAGATCTAGACCTCAGTGAATAAAATTTCTAAGACCAAATTCCAAAGTTAAGGCGAATTTGTGAGAAAACTAATCATAAAACAGACACAACCAAAAGAGTGAAAACAATCGGTAAACCAAGAAGAATCAGATACATTGTAAATAAAGAGAATAAATACGTGTACATTTTCTATAATTTATTAATTCTTATTGCTTCCTGAAGATTTTTATGTTTCTACCCCTATCATTCATAACCATAATATCATCTCCCATACAATCGACATTATAAACCAATTTCAAACCGTCCTGGGTTGTTAAAATAACTGTAATTTCCTTGGTTTCTATATTCAGTTTAAAAACATTCTTCGCGTCTACTGCGTAAATATAATTACGATCACATGCTATTCCATTAAAACCTACGAAGTCAGATGAATATACTTCTTTTTTCTGACTATATACATTGAACGAATGTATTGATTTGGAAGGATTATCTTTTGCACTAAAAATTGTACCATTGTCCAATGCACAAATATACAAATCACCTTTAATAAATGGGAAAGTTCTTAAAATCTTCCCATAAAGGTCTAATATTGCAATACCTCGGTGTTGTAGGCAGACATAAATATTTGGATTAGCGTAGGCAAGACATCTAATGTAATCACGAAGAAACTTTCCACTTTGTATGGTTAAACCTACAGCATCTACAAATACCAGTTTTTTATATACTGCAACTGCAACCGTCGCGTTATCAATGACGGCAATTTCATCTGGTCTTTCCTCAAACTTCACTTCTCCTAATTTATATCCATTTGTTCGGTAAACTAATAGTTTTTCCTCCGATGACTCAGTTAATACTATTGTATCCCCTGTTAAAAAACGACCACACATTATTGAAATATTTTCTTTCCGACTTTCAACGGAAAAATGTTTTGTCAGTTTGTATGTTTCAGATTTTGTTATCTGATCAACCTCATTTACTTCTGTGGAGCTTCTTTCAGTTTCTTTTACCAATGGTTCAGCTGTCATCTGATCGGTTTGAGTTGCTTTATCCACGTTGTCAGGACCTCCTTTATTCTCCACTTTACAAGATTCAACTTTATTTAGTTTATGATTTGCCTGAATTACTTCTTTTCCAATGTCCTCATCTGCCTCAACTGTGGATGAACTATTTTCAATGTTATCCACTTTTCCAACTTTGTCATCCCATTTAATCGAAAATCCATTTCCAAGCCTAATTTCGTTCGTTTGTGTATTAAATTTGTAATCACTGGTACATTTATTTAAAAATGTTTTGTCTTCGACGCTTTCTTCCATATTTTCATACTGCCATTGGTCTTGGATATTGTCACTGTGAAATTTGTTAATTATGAGATGTTTCTTTAGTTCGGGGAAACCTGACATTTCTTTTACCTTTTCCATGGTTTCTTTCCTTTTCATTAGTTCACACTGTTTGTGTTCTAGTGTCTTCATTCTCTCTTTTAGTCGATAATTATTGTTTGATACCATCTCTTCAAAATTAAATTTTAGATCTTTTTCATATTCGTCTAGAAAATGCTCAATTTGACGTCGGCCATTTTTGATTTCCTCATAAAATAAATTTCTTTCCACTTCGAAGTCTTTATTAACATCTGGTGTGTTATTGGACAATAACTGTTTTATTTTTTGTAGTCTTTCATCCATTTTATTCATGGTATGTTCCATGTTTTGATTAAGATCCTCGTTCTCCAATATTTCTTCTTTTAATTTGATGTCGCAATTTTCTCCATGGCCATCGGATTTGCATAGAATACAACACGGCAAGCTATGCGTGAAACAGACAAATTTAATGCCTTCAGAAGGGTGCTTTCTGCAATACAAATCCATCTCTGCTATACCAGGACCTATGATTCTATATTCTTCAACTCCCAACATTTTATGGTCACGTGTGGCTTTAAGTGCTTTATGATGACCATAACAACCTTCACAAAGAAGATCAGGACATACAGCACACCAGTGCAATGCTTCTTTTTCTTGATCCTGCTCTTTGCAAGGTTGGCAGAAAATCCTGAAATAAGGAATTTGATGGGTATCATCCTGAACATTGCTTCAATGTTAATACATGTAATACACGTATTGCAATATTTATAAATTATATTATGTACTTTCCGTCTCGTTTTTTCTAGAGAATAATTAAGCATAACTTACTTTCCAATGTCAAGGGTATTTACACACGAATCCATTGGCTGTCTACAATTTATTACCCCTCAGTTATATCTACAAAAAAACAAGGATCGAATAGAGAAGTTTACTTTGATCGTTTGCATTGGCTGGCATCAAATTAATGTACAAATATGTATTTATTTGTTAAATATAATTATCTTTCCAATTTTCTGTTATTAATGTTTTTGTCCAAAATCATTGTCTGAAAGCATTATCTTTTTCCTCCACCGAGGCCCAACTCCTTTAAGATTAACCTTGTTTACCTGCAACAATTAAATGTACACTGTATTACATAGTCACACAAGAAGGAACAACTTCAGTTAATGTTCTACACTATAGGACTCACCTATACTCAACACAGCAAATTTATTAACCAAAAACTTTTTCATTCGAACATCAACATAATTATATCATTGTAACATAAATGTCAATTTTTTTCTTTGATCTTTTTCTATAATAAATCACTTAAATTTTGAGACGGTCGTAAATCATGGTACAATATCCAAATTATAATATTATTCCATGGTTTTTAGAAAATATGTATTTTAATGGAGATGGGCGGAGCAAAACCAAAGAATAACATGCAAAATCTGATTTTATTCCATGGACAAAGCCCCACCTTCTAATTTAAATATTTGTGATCCTTTGTTTCCTGGAACATGCTAATATAATGAAAATTAACAACCAGTATCAGTGGAATAAAAGTGCTTTCACACCAAATAAACAAATATGAACATAAATGTCAATTTTTTCGTTCATCTTTTTCTGTAATAAATCACTTCAATTTTGAGAGAGTAGTAAATCATGGTACAATATCCAAAGTATAATATTATTCCATGGTTTTGAGAAAATGTGACATGTTATTCCATGGACAAATCTTCGCCTTCCAATTTTAAATATTTGTGATCCTTTGTTTCCTGGATCATGCTAATACAATGAAAATGAACCACAAATATCAATGGTATAAAAGTGCTTTCATACCAAATATACAAATATGATCCAAATTATATAAAATTTCTTCTCGACTAAATATGAGGACTTATTATTGAGAAATTGAGAAATTATTCTCAATATTAAAATAAGAATTAATTATCAAATTAGAAAAACATGAATTTTTCAGTTCAGTCCTTCCAATTTTAAAATGTGTATAATAAACGGCATTCTATCGCTTTGAATGTTCATATTATATGTGTCACTCAAAGACATTTCTGTTACAAATCATTTACGCCTACTCATTAACACATTTAAACAACTCGCGCGTTGCGCTCATTTTGTTTAATTATGTTAACTCGTGAAATATATGGTGGTTATAATACTTATTTTCGTTCAATCACATGACCTAAATAATACAACTGTAAAGTATAAATTGCCCTAATTTTTTTTTCGTTTGGATTATGCATTAATTTGCTTAAAATATTGTAAGGTTGTGGTAAAAGAAAGGCTTAATTGGTTTATTATTTGTGATGTTGTCCATACTTAAGAATTAGGAACAAGAAAATCCAACTTGTATCAAAGGGGTAAATAGGTGGAGCGCAGCTTTGCTATGGGCATCATCATGATGTCATTCCATACTTTAAGCTCCACCCAATGTTATTTAAATATTATATACCACGTTTCTAACATGTCACATACTTAAATAAATTCACGCAAAGCACTCGTTTGTTTAAATGTGTTTATTTGTGAGAAACACGGTATTTACAATACTTAATCTTTATACTTTATTCAAAAATTCAAATAAATGCATACATCACTTGTCCAGTTTACTTTAGCAGTAGTGCTATGCTTACAATTCAAGAGCAAGACTTTCCGCAATGATCATCTAAAGTTCATTACCCGTGACTAATGCCATGAGTACAGTTTCACCGTCAAATCTACAAAAAAGGATGGAGAAGTTGATCGTTGGCATTGTCTGACCTTAAAAGTAATGTACAACTAGACAGAAGCTATCTTCCCCTCCTCCACCATTAATATGCCCTTCTTTTACACAACGACTGAACACTCATAATTTGCTGTTTCTGTAAAACACATATTATTTCTGTGTGGGTTTTTACATATATATCGGGCCATATTCTATATATGTACATGGATGTTAAATTTATAATATAAAATTCTTTGATACCCGTTATGATGCACAAGATATGCACATTTCGTCGATTTACGACTCATCAGTTGTGTTCAAGGTCTAAAATGTTAAAACCAAAACAACAGTCCATCAAGTTGAAGATCAAATTCAAAAATGTCCAAATGACCAAAAGGTGTAAAGCCAAAACCATCCAAGGACAGAGCAAATACTCCTTAGTTTTCACAATTTTTACAATTCTGTACAGTCAATTTTAAGCATCAATTTCGGGATAGTATCGAAATACTAGCAATTAGGATGGGGATACCACTGGGGATAATCCGGGGATACCACTGGGGATACCTACAACAGGAATAGTGTAAGCAAAACAGGAAAATACTAAGTTCTACAATTTGCTATTTTGCATTTGAAATGATACAAAATCCTGGTAATTTTTATATTTTAATTGTACAAATATTCAATAATAATAAACAAAATGCAATTTCTCGGTTGAACACTATATTACTATTTATTCAGTGGACAAACTATGTACCAAATGCCGATTCCATTGAGAAATGATCAATAATTTTGTGGAAAAATTGACAAAAACAAAAATACTGTGATGTGATCAGTACAAAGGGCCCCGCTGCATATAAATTGTTGTAGAGAACAGAAAAATATTTCAAGTGACTGGTAGGGAATTGTCAATATACAACTTCATATCAACTTGGTTAAAATGGATAAAAAAAGTAGAATCTAGAGCACTAACAAGGATTATCGATAGCGCTCGTTTTCGAAGTTGATCAAGGTATTGCCCATATACACCTTCCATATAAATTTGGTTGAAATCTGTTGAGAAATGTAGAATTGACAACAATTGTTGACGGACAGATGGACGGGCGCAGTGAAAACTGTAGGGTTCCGCATCTCCGACGCGGCTCCCTGATAACAATGTTTACAATATTACCAATTGTGTGTATGTAATGATACTACTAACCAGAATAGTAAAAGTTCATGTAAAATTTCGGCTAACAAACCATATTACAAAAGGGAGCTTGGCAATCAATATATAAAGAAATACGAAGAAAAACTCCAAAATTTAGATACAAATAGTAAACTTATTTTATTTAAATCTATCCAATCCAATCACATTTTGAGTATAGAAAGTTGATTTGTAAATTTAGAATAAGCGACCACTCATTAGAAATTGAAAAGGGAAGATACAAAAAAATTCCATGAAACCAGAGATTGTGTAAAATTAGGGGATAACTGTATTGTATTTTATCAGTTGCCGACGTAAACCGCTGGTTTTACCGTCGCAAATTAAGTTTACCTGGCGACGCGTAAAATACATTGCAAATTTCTAGCTAGGAAATCCATCTCCGCCCCCCCCCCCCCCCCTTTCCAAAAAGAAAAAACCACACACACACATTCGGGGGCATAGTCAAGTTAGATAGAGGTATTATTTAATTTGACAAAATTATCTTGTTAATTTCGATTTAACATCCGGGAGGAGCAATGTTAAATGCTATAGAACAACGCCGATGTGGGGGGTAAACAAACCTGTGACAAAGCCTGTAAAAATGGACGACCTCACAAGTAAATTATTGACGTCGTCAACAACAACCATTCGACTACAAGGAAGTTTAATATATTTAAAAATAGTATTTAAAAAATTAAAATAAGGCCTTTCGATGTAGAGTTATTTTATTCATATTTATAAGAGGATTTGAAAGTAATAGTACGGAAGCTCTGGAGTGCCATGGAAAAAAATAAATTTAAACTCGTGCGCACGAGTTACTAACTTGAGCGCACGAGTTTCATAACTTGAGCGAACGAGTTACTAACTTGAACGCACTTGAGCGCACGAGTTTCATAACTTGAGCGCACGAGTTTCATAACTTGAGCGAACGAGTTACTAACTTGAACGCACGAGTTTCATAACTTGAGCGCACGAGTTCTTAACTTGAGCGCACGAGTTCTTATTATAAGGCGGTTTATATGGGGATAAAGGTACATAACGGAGCGGGTAGGGGGTAATCCATTTGTGAGCTGTACTCGCAGTAACATTCTAGTTTTAGATTTAATTAAGTTTTCTTTATTGTAGGTATTCGAGGGACGTTCACTTAATATTATTCTGAAACACAGAGATTTGGTAGTCTTGTGAATTGAAATTTAAGAGTTCTCGGTTTTGAAAATAAAACTATTTAAATTATTTTAGTTCATACAGATAAGTAGTATATGGGACAATTCAGTTATCATTTGAGGAGCTGGAGCGGATATGACGTCACCGGAACCGGATAAGACGTCATTGGAACTGGAAGTCACGTTATCGGAACCGGAGTACCCGGAATGGGTTTGAGCGCATGCGCAACCGGAAGTAGTGAAATTTCCCGTCATTTTCCCATTATGTGCTTACGGAAGTGACGTCAGTCACATGCTGGGACCCGGATATGCTATACTTGACCAGAATTCGGATTGGATTATCTCACTTTTCCAGCGCTTCTTTGTCGTCTCTGGGTCTTTCATCGGTCTGTATAGGGTAAGAGTCTCGCATCGAGTCTCTAGGGACATATATTCTCACTGTAATGTCGAAGTTCGAGAGTATACGAAATACAGAGGTACTGTTGGATTTTCTCCCCCTTTTCCCGCGCTTTTCAAGAGAGGACCAAAGGTAGGACTGGATTATGTCCTCTTACCTCCAGCGGATGCTGCCACCATTAGGTCAATGGAGGGGTGTCCTCCGCGAAACGGCTGTTCTATGAGGCACTTCGTTTATCTTCTCTTGCTCCATGTCGCTCTTCGCTGAAACAGGTGGCGAACAGTCAGGCTTGCTGAAGTAGCACCAGAAACTGAAATCTTAGTGGAGGTGTTCGAATGTGGATGAAGTGTGAAAACCTGAGGTGAAGGTCTCAGACAGCCGTGTACTCACCAAGGACTATCTGCAATTGCTGTGAAATGGGCATTATCCCCGAAAACGAAACAAGTCACTCGAGCATGAAATTCCGATCAAGGTCAAAAGGCAGTTGCCATACCGACATGAAGTCACTAAGAACTATCTATTGACCAAATATGGTGGGTCTAGGTATTACATTGCTGAGAAATGGACTTAATCTCAAAAATGTGACAAAGTCAGTCAAACATGAAGTTGAAGTCAAAGTCCAGAGACAGGTGTCATACTGCAATGTGCCTACTAAGAATTATCTATTGACCAGGCATGGTAGGCTTAGGTACTATAGTTGCTAAGAAATGGACTTAATCAGGAAAATGTGACACAGGTCACTCCACCATGAAATTGAGGTCAAGGTCAAAGGCATGTCCGACTGACATGTACCGACAAAAAACTATCTATTGACCAAATATGGTGGGTCTAGGTATTATAGTTGCCGAGACCATGCCCAACTCCCAAGCCAGGTGTCAGACTGGCATGCATGTACCCGTTAAGAACTATCTATAGACCAAATATCGTAGGCCTAGATATTACAGTTGCTGCGAAATGGATTTAAGCACAAAAACTAGATGCATATTTTACATTTATGTTTATGAAATCAGTATGAACCCAGCAAGCACAAAGATGTTTTATAAACATCTTCAAAATGTTTTGCAAAACGTCATATAAATATTGTAGAAAACGTTTTTAAAAATATCAAAATGTATGGCGGAAACTATATCGTATAAATATTTTCAAAAACATTTTCTGTAAACATCGGCAAAATATGATTTGAATGTTGTTGGTCAATATCATTGTATGGGAGTGAAAAAAACATTTTTTTCACATTTTAAAAAAATGTTGTAAAAATGTCAGCATAATATCAGGAACAGCCATTAACGTTATAACAATGTTTTTCAAATATCTTTTTTTCATATAAGCCCAAAATATTGTAAAAACATTTGCTATAAATACCTCCAAAATGTCATAATTATGTTTTAGGGCAATATTAATATATCACAATTGAAAGACATTTGAACAAAACATCTAAATATCAAAAAAATGTCATGAACATGATGTTCTAAAAGTATGTTTTTACAACATGTTGATTTCATATGAACTAAAAATATCAACTAATGTTATCAGGACTGTTTAGTTGTCTTTATGTCATTATATTTTGCTGTTCAACAACCATTCCAGCAAAAGTGTCAATGATCAGACCTTAGAAATTCATTACTGAGAATGTCTCCAAATTGAAAACCAAAACCTAATGTTTACTGAAACCAAATGTTCAAAAAGGTAAATTTGCCTGTCATTCTTGCAAAATATTGTATCAAGAACGAGGAATAGAATATTGCAGTCAACACTGGTATTCAAGCTGAGATTACAAAAATATATCTGTTGCTTTATATCCGGCATAAATGATTAGTACAAGAACATTTTTTTTTCCAATTCTTTATTTTTTACTGTCACTATTCACTGTCACTAGGCAGCATATCTGGCAGGCTATGTTTTCTCTTTGTTCCTTGCCTCTGAAATAAATCAGATAACAATTGATTTAATTTCAAAATATATTGAAAACACATAACTAGAGCAAATCGAAACTGGGGTTGTTGGAAGGGCCCCGCAATAAAAAAAAAAAAAAAACTGACATATCCTATAAAAGTACCATTTTTGGCCTCTTTGACCCCATTTTATTCCAAAATGACCGCCAATCACTAAAATCCACTGACATATAATTTTTTTTTAATCATTAAAACGAGTATATTAGAAAAAAATTGTCAAAGTCAGACCTAAAATAAACTAGAGGCTCTCAAGAGCCTGTATCGCTCACCTGGATTTAACTTTTCACCTTGAGCAGACCTAAAAATTTAAGTGTAGCAGCAAATTTGGCTGGTTTTTCTATAGGATTCTATGTTAAACTAATTTCAGCTGTGGCAGTCATCTTGGTTGACTGTCCAGGTCATCGGATACATTTCTAAAAGAGAACCATCTAAGGACCATTTCTGCTAAGTCTTGTTCCAACTGGCTAAGCAGTTTCAGACAAGAAGATTTTTAAATGAATTTTTCCTATAGGGTCCAATATTTAACAAAGGTCGGTGTGGCAGCCATCTTGGTTGACAATCCGGGTGATCAGACACATTTCTGAAAGAGGACCTCCTAAGGACCAATGCTGCCAAGTCTGGCTCCAATATGTCAAGTGGTTTCAGACAAGAAGATTTTTCAGTGAATTTCCCATAGGGTCCTATGTTAAACTAAGTTCTGCTGTGGCAGCCATCTTGGTTCACAGTCCATGAAATATCAGACACATTTCTGAAAAAGGACCTCCTAAGTACCAATGCTGCCAAGTCCTACTCCAATATGTCAAGTGGTTTCAGACAAGAAGATTTTTCAATGAATTTTCCTATAGGGCCCTATGTTAAACTAAGTTTGGTTGTGGCGGCCATCTTGGTTGACAGTCCGGGTCATCGGACAAATATCTGTAAGATGACCATCTAAGGACCATTGCTGCCAAGTCTGGTTCCAATCGGTCAAGTGGTTTAAGACAAGAAGATTTTCAATGAATTTTCCCATAGGGCCCAATGTTAAACTAAGTTCAGCTGTGGCGGCCATCTTGGTTAACAGTTTGGGTCATTGGACATATTTCTGAAAGAAAACCTCCTAAGAACCATTACTGCCAACTGGCCTTGTAGTTTCATATAAGAAGATTTTTTAAATTCACCCCCCCCCCTTTTTTTTTCTATTTTTAGCAATGCCATATTTGGTTTGATTCCATACTGTGGTTCTCTAAAAGAAGACATTTGTATGTATTTCCCATTGGGTCCTATGTTAAACTAAGTCCACTGATGGCGGCCATCTTGGATGATGGATAGGCACCAAAGTAACAACACTTGGTAAGCATCTCATAAGGAACATTCATGCCATGTTTGGTTTCATTCCATTCAGTGGTTCTATAGAAGAAGACATTTGTATGTATTTCCCATTGGGTCCTATGTAAGTCCCCTGATGGTGGCCATCTTGGATGATGGATAGGCACCAAAGTAACAACACTTGGTAAGCATCTCATAAGGAACATTCATGCCATGTTTGGTTTCATTCCATTCAGTGGTTCTCTAAAAGAAGTCATTTGTATGCATTTCCCATAGGGTCCAATGTTAAACTTAGTCCCCCGCTGGTGGCCATCTTGGATGATGAATCGGCAACAAAGTAACAACACTTGGTCAGCACCTCATAAGGAACATTCATGCTATGTTTTGTTACATTCCATTCAGTGGTTCTCTAAAAGAAGTCATTTGTATGCATTTCCCATAGGGTTCTATGTTAAACTAAGTCCCCCGCTGGCGGCCATCTTGGATTATGGATCGGCTACAAAGTAACAACACTTGGTCAGCACCTCATAAGGAACATTCATGCCATGTTTGGTTTCATTCCATTCAACGGTTCTCTAAAAGAACTCATTTGTATGCATTTCCCATAGGGTCCTATGTTAAACTTAGTCCACCGCTGGCGGCCATCTTGGATGATGGATCGGCTACAAAGTAACAACACTTGGTCAGCACCTAATAAGGAACATTCATGCCAGATTTAGTTTCATTCCATTCAGTGGTTCTCTAAAAGAAGTCATTTGTATGAATTTCCCATAGGGTTCTATGTTAAACTTAGTCCCCCGCTGGCGGCCATCTTGGATGATGAATCGGCAACAAAGTAACAACACTTGGTCAGCACCTCATAAGGAACATTCATGCCATGTTTTGTTACATTCCATTCAGTGGTTCTCTAAACAAGAAGATTTTTGAAATTTCAGCCAATCAGAACACATTATTGGGCCTGGCAGCCATGTTGAATATTCGATCAGCACCAAAATTACAAATTCTGTAAAGGACCTTCACAGGAACATTGCTGCCATTTTGTTCAGTGGTTTTTTAGAAGAAGATTGAAATGTGAAAAGTTAACGGACGGACGACAGACGACGGACGGACGGACGGACGACGGACGCAAAGTGATGGCAAAAGCTCACCCTGGCTTTTAGCCAGGTGAGCTAAAAAGTTAAGATTTTGGGCGTTGGCCCTTTTCGGCCCTTTATATATCTTGGAAATGGTAAGAGCTATTTCGAAACAGTTGGCATACCCTTGAAAGGTATTTTATAATGTATCCAAAGAAAAAACTGCATCAAAATCACATAAAAAATAAACATTCTATGTCAAAAGTAGTGAAAGTATCATTTTTTTAGGCTTTTTGACCCGGTTTACGGACATGGACAGAAGGTCGAGGTCAAAACCATGGAAAAAGCACATCTGCATGTCATAATCAACCTACATACCAAATCTCATGCAAAAAGTCCAAGGAGTTCTATGTTTCCTTGTTTACAAGAACTGATAACGGGACAGACGGACGAACTAAGTGATTACTATAGGGCACCCGCATCTCGATGGGGTGCCCTAATTAAAGAGATCTTTACATTCAAATAAGAACTAATAATACAGTTAGAATTCTATGGAGGACATATGATGCCTGCTGTCAGAAAATTGGAAGTGGATATGCAATGGACCTGAAAATTTGTTACACAGTATAGAACACCATGGCTAAGCTCTGTACAAAAATATCTAAAAGTACAGCAAATAGTTGCTGAGAAAAATGTGATGATTTTATGATTTGTACGGCAATGTTAGCAGAAAGGAAAGAATTCAGCAAACATGAATTAGACATTTAATGAATTGGAAAATATGTCATAAAGTATAGACCACCATGACACAGCTCTGTATTAAATATCTTAAAGCTGTGATGTGTTCATTCTGAATTTTAGCAAGTTTTAGTATGACTACAATAATTACCTTTTCAAAGTTTTTGCCTCCTGGGTGATTAGGGGCATTCCTCAGCACCTCCCCAATTTCAAAATGGATATCATTGACCTTGAACCTGTCTCTAGTGGCTTTTCTAACTGCCCCTGTTAATTTGTAAAGAATTATTACTGTGTATTTTTTCTGTATTTTAAAAGCTTACTTCAATGAATAAAACAGGCAAAACATGAATTAGTCTACATAAGCTTTGCTTAACAAATTGCTTCCAAGATCACCCATCGGTAAACAAATTTGACAATGGTTATTATTATCTTCCAGTTTTCCACGATTAATTACATTAGGGAGGATTCTCTCAGAACAGCTATTTTTCCTTTATCTTGGCTCTTAATCTGTGGCTACTGCTTTAAAATACTGTTGAATCTGCATAAATTGACTTGAAATCAAACATGAATGTTCTCCGCAATGTTTTAAACACAATGCAAGGGAAATTAAATAGTTTTTGTTGTCTATTCTATTGAACAGTAAATAAAATATTGTTCAGTATTAAAAGCCTGAATAAATTAACAAGTCGCAACTATTTATGGAACCCAGATAGATATAGGGAAGCAAAGTATTAATTTTTAAAGGCACTGTACCATTAATAATATTTTATAAACTAAGACTTACTTAGAATGATTTTAAAACACTTGGTGTCCCTGAAAGGGGACTTCCCTTTTTGCCCTGTGAAGCTGTACTCTGACATTACTTTGTTTGAAAGTAGTCCTCGCATGATGCCTCTCACAATGGGGGGGAGTTCTGTCCCCCCACACAGCTTGGCCAGAGCTACTACCTAGACATAAAAAAAATCAAATTTTCACTAGAACTTGTGAAAGGGGATGCCAAGCAATCACAACTTGCTCAAAATATTGGCAAACAGGAATTGGTTATTTTACTGATATAAAACTCATCAAATATGACATCAACTTGTAAAATTAAGTTATTTGTAAAAAGTACTACATTTATAATTAATTTCAACAAAGTTGTTTTACCCTACATTATACATTTCTTATAATAAATTTTTCAGGACTACATGCACATGTATAGCAGGTTCCAAAAATAAATGTAGGGGTACTGTCATTAATTTTTAAACCCCAACAGTCACATAAATTTTTGTACAGCTCCTCATGAACCCCAACTCTCATCAAAACATATATAACAAGTGCCATTTTTTCCTGGAGTAGGGCCACACTTCAAAATATTATAGTTTGGACTAACCCTACCCATGGGTTCTGACAGTAGATATGTAGTTAGGCCTTTTTTTTAAAAATAAAACCAAAACCAATAGACAGTCTATCATCAATGAACAAAATCTTTAATGAAAAATTTTTAAAAGAAAAAATTGGAAAAAGGCAGAAAAACTTTTGAGTAGACAGGTTTTTCAGGGGTAGGTAGGGTTAGTGCAAACAATCTTTTTTAATTTTGGCCTAGTCCTCATGCTTTTAAACTTGAAGAAATTTTGATGAAAATTTTAAGTTTCATTTATTATAACTCACCAGATCCTTCTTAAATTCTTGATCTTCATCAAGTTTAGCATCTAGTACAATCACCTCCTCTTTCGTGTCAATTAATCTAGGTACAAGATCCCTGATAGTGATGGTCTTATTTTCCTCGGTCTTCAGCACCACCTTTGCTACCTTATCTAAGGTTTCTTTCACTTCTTTCAGGTTATCCAACACTACAACAAAACTAATCAAAATATCAATGTTGAACATCTTGAATGTCTAAAATTCAATCTACATTGAAGATCTGCATGTTTAAGAATACGTTGTGAAATTAAAAATAAGAGTTATTCCCTTTCTCCAGTTGCAGTATACCCTATATTTTATTTTATAATTTTCTGCAGCATACATGTATAACATTTTAAATCTTTGTTCTTGTCTTATTTTCATTTAATTATTTCTACTAATTATTGCCTGGTTTTATAAAGAACATTTTGAAAAAAATACTGATCTTTAAGGTATTGCTAAAGTTCATTTAGGACAACAAAAACTAGGTAAATTAGTTTATATGTCAAGACTTACAATTGCTAAAACTTGTTATAAACTTGTTCAAAATACCTTGAGATAACCTATCACCATGAATAATAGCAGGTCCTCCACTAGCTTCAATGTGGGCATGATCAGCAGAAAAACTTCCTCGTCCAGGCAAATCATCAACTGAAATATTAATGCATAATTATCATTTATTTAGTCTAGATTTAATAGATATACAACATGTTTTATAATTAAAGTTAAGAACAGAATAAATAAACAGATATTCCATTACAAAAGTGGACTAACTCTGAATGCATTTTTCACCATTATCAGCAGATTATTACTTAATACCCGGTGTTAAATTATGATAAAACAAGTACAGTCAAACCTGCAATAGCGACCAACTGTATTAAGCAAAAACCTTTCTTAAATGAGTGTAACTTCAATATCCCTTTGTAGTACTTTTTATGTAAAATGAACCTGTATATAAAGTCCACCTGTCTTATGTGACCATAATTTTGCTTTAGCTTGGAAGGTCACATAAGACAGGTTTCACTGTACCTGCTTCCTTAAAATGAAGAATAAATGAAATGGTATCATGCATATTTACAAACATTTGGGTAAAACTTTCCATAAATGCATGGATTCCCATCGCCAACATACATACTTAAATCTCAAGACCTGACACCGTTTTTATAGAGTCGAAATGACTAATTGCCTTTTTACTAGAAATATATATATATAATTAATTAACGGTGTTTCGGGATTTTTTAGCTAAGTTCTATTTTAGCAAGGGTCCCTTCTCAAAAGTCTCCCTATTTAAGTCTTGTTTTTGCTAGGTGCTCTTTTAAATTTTTACTGCGTTTATACGCAATGATAGGCATCTGTTTAAATATTGTTTTACAATATTCATCTCTTTGCAAAATTTGCCAATGTTTCTTAATAGCTCTGTTAAGATTTATAACTGTGGGGTTATATTTAGTAACTAGTGTAAGTGGAATTTCCCTTTTTCTAAAATTATCTGACAGAGTACTGCATCGTTTAATCTTGTATTTCACATCTTTTATGTTTTTTGCAGTTTCCAACTTATCATAGCCTCTATCTATAAGTTTATTCTCCAAGGTCAGAAGATGTTAAGATCAGTTTCGTTGCTATTGTTTCTTATGTGACGAATTGTTTCACCTGTTATAATACTTTTAAAAGTATGTTTAGGATGTGCACTTGTAATTGGGAGATACTGATAAGTTTCAGTTGGTTTGACATGTAACCTGATGTCAAGGACACCACTCGATTTAAAACGTTCCCCTTTGTACACCTCAGTATCTAAGTACGTCACTTCTGTATTGGAGAAATTATACGCAAACTTAAGTAGAGGGTCAATGTTGTTTGCAATTGCAAAGAACTCATCAATTTGTGATTTGTTGCACTCTGTAATCATGAAACCATCGTCACGATATTGACAAATCATACTAATGCTATTTTTGAATCGAAATCTGTCTAAGATTTGTGTAAGTATTGTTGACAGATGCAGATCGGTGGCAGTGGGTGATAATATTCCACCTTGTGGCGCCCCTATAACTTGTTTATATAAAGTCCCATTAAATTGGAACTCATTGTTTTCCAATATAATTTTTGCAAAAGATATTAGATCTAATTTGTTTGGTACTTTAAACTTATACTTTGTTCGATCAATTTGATCACCGTACAACGGATATCGTTTGGCGTGTACCATGAATTGTAGCCGGTGTACTGATAATTGGAACAATTCACGTGAAGGAAAATAAATTTTCAGGTATGTCAAAGCTGTATGCTCTTTAATCTCAGACTGTAAAGTGTATTAATGTATATTACGTAGGATCTAGCTAATAGACTGAACTAAAATCTTACCAAACATCACAGTTCATCACTCGTTCCTCGCTTCAAACAACCAAATATCGGTACACCGGCTACAATTCACGGTACACCCAAGCGATATCCGTTGTACGATGATACACAGTGAACTCTCAGACTTGACAGGATATTGTATGATTTACATGTAGATTTATTAAATTACCAGATTTAAAATTGTAGACCCAAAAACAGTGGTAAACTGGTTATTACAGTATTAAGAATACTGTAAATTTGCAAATTATTGTGATGTTTTTATTACTGCAGAGAAATGTGATTGGATTGGAACCGCAATGTAATTTGAAATGGCATTTCATATTGGAAACTTTATCCCAGTTCCTGAAATGGAATAAGTTTATCTCCCATTTTGGACAGTCATTTGAGATTGCATGCATGAGGTTTTTGTTATTTCCCGAAGAAAAATTGTGTCGGCGCCAAATTTTAATTTTCGCTATTTTCAGAAGTCCCCGGGATTTATCTCTCATCGGTGTTGTTGCCAATGTTGGTAGATTTCGAGAGATTCTAAGATGGGTGACATGAAGTTAATTATCATGTCGTTAGTTAATTTTCTTGCATTTGTACAAGGAGCCATTTCGTTGATTATAAGGAAAGAGTTCCATATAAGCACTCCATGGTTGATGGAATAAGCATACCGGGTGGGGTGCCAAAAGGAACTCTTGCCAATTATAATATGTAATAATTGATTGCTACCATCGGCAAACCAAACCATAGGATTTTCATTAACTCAGGAAACTGCTACCCCAAAATGGCAGTCTCTTACAGCAGAAGTCGGTGCCAACACAGATAAAAGTTTTATTAACCATTTCACCAGGATTTGTGTACATGGAATTTTGGATAAAATGAAGAATATGATCCCAAATATATTCTGGTACTACCAGAATTGTACAATTTTTTTTTCCAGAATTGTTGTCAAAGTTCTAGTATTACCAGAAACATTGTACAATTCTGGTAGTGTAAGCGTACTTTTATTCCGGCGTGTAGATTTTCCGATGAGTAATTTTACACTAGTGTTGTCTTTCCGTAAATAGTGCGAAACAGAACAAACAGACAGTCAAGTTTTGTTTATTTTGATTATCACAGGTATTTATAAACACGATTCTGGGTTTCTTATTGTTGTCACCCCTGCGTTTTATTTGTAGGTAGGGTTATCGTTCTTGAATTAAAATAAAATTTAATTCTTTATTTCAAAGTTTATTTATTTACTTTTTGCCCAAATTTAATTCAAGTTTTAAAAATGTATTCATTGTTTAAAGTTTTAAATTAGCTTATGCTAATTTGGCATAATACTTGTATTTTCATAAATTGAATGTAACTTTTTTATATCATAAAGAGTATTTTTGTATAAACATTTGGCTTGTCAAGATTTCTTTACCTCCTGCAAAGTTAACCCAGTCCTTTAATATAGGATTGTTATTGTTAATAAGATTGTCCCATATAGAATTATGCATGGATAAATGATAATTTAAAATTATGTTTATACAACTGTTGATGATTTGATGGATTTGTAGAAATTGCCTTTATAAATTATATTCGTTTAATAAAGTTTTCTTTTCTTTTAGAAGCCTGATTAGTTAGCTATATATATAAGGTTTAAATAGTCGAAATCTACTTTAAAATATCTTCACATTAGTAAATCCCGAACTTCCGATTACATATTAAATGACAATTTGTCAATTTATGCTAATATTATAATGATAAAGATTATACATGTATTATATATATGGAGCAGAGGAATATCAGGCGATTTTGAATTACCTGAACGACAAATAGTACAACCAAACATTTCAATGAAGAATAATTGCACTAGGTAATTTTTTCCAGGAAAAATTACACTAGTATATAATTTCCACATGACAATGTATTTCTAAATGTTTGCTTTGATATTTTTACCCCCCCCCCCCACCCCCCAGAAAAAAAATAAAAAAACATGCCCTATTTTATTAAATAGTCCCCCTAAAAAATCCTTTTTTTAGAGTGTTTTGGATACACAACTAAACAAAGGACAATTTACACTAAGCATGGAAAAAGTAAACTAGTGCATTAATTCCTCTGGAAATTATACACTAGTGTAACTTGTCCTCTGGAAAAAATACACTGGTGGAACGAATACACTGTTACAATAGTACCAGAATTGGGATTATATTCTTCACTTTATCCTGGAATTTTTACTATGCTTGTGGGGACACTCCCTCCCCCCCCCTTTTTCTCTTTCAGCAATACAACGCATTTTTGTCATCGATTGCTATCAAGAAGTTAATGAATCGTTCTGAGCCGTCTAGATAAATTCTGTAGCTTACGGTAATTCATACAGGAATATGTATAAATGGCACATTTATGCCAGTGGCAGTGCAAGATAATATTTCAGCGCGTAAAAAAGGCGGAGGGTGTATGGTGTTGGGTTTTAATACTGGTAACATATATTATCTGCAGGGTTTTAAACTCCCAATTTTCTTACCAGTAAGAAACAACAATAATCGAAGCGCTTGGTTGCACTTGACTCTGTTAAATTTTAAATCGAAGCTCTTTGTTCTGTAAATTTTCAAAGGCGCGAAATACTTCGAATTTCCGGTAACTGGTTTCCGGCGAAGTCAATACTACAGACCTTCTGCTCCCTGCAGTCAAAGTGAAAAATATCGGATCCGATGTCGGACTCATCCTTTGTTTCCGTTCACAGAAAGAGTATTCTCTTATAAACAAGTGCCAGATTGTTACCGTGACTCTATCATAACCAAATTAATCAATATAAGTTCAGCGCCCAAAAAATGTTTTTCTGATGTCATAATAACGTTTGCTTAAAAATATCAAAAAGAATATTAAATTTGTGATTAAAAAACATTCTAAATTAATGTTTTAAAAATATCTTTTAAACGTTAACTTTAAAATGTTTTACTTTCACATTAATTAAATCTTAAATACTGATATTGCAAAAACGTTTCCCAAGAAATGTTTTTAATAATGTTATTTAGATATTTGAAAAATGTTTAAAATAAATGTTCTTAAAGTGTAAAACATTGCAAGTATGTAACTATTTTTAAAAACATCAATAAAACATCTACCGAACATTGGTTTAAAATATTCAATAATGTTAATGATAAATATTTTTGCAAAACATTATAAAAATGTTTCAAAACTGTTAAATAACAATGTTAGACATGAAACATTTCAATAACATGTAAATAAACATTATCACAATGTTTATATGATGTTTTATAACAATATTTTATACAAGATATTAATATGATATTTCAAAAATATCAGAAAAATGTTTTGTGTTTGCTGGGAAATCAGTGACCATGAAAACAAGGTCATGGTCACCAGACAAGTATATTGCGGCAAACTTTATACGATAAGGTATCTGTCGACCAAAAATCTTAATTGTAGGCATTATGTGTGCAAAGTTATTAAAGTTTTTAAAAAGTTTACACCATTGTCGCCGCCAGAAAGTAATATCTATATCTCTCTTTCTAGGCTTTTCGTCCGGTACTCGTGACAAAACTTGTATTCAACAAACATTTTTTTATAATTACCAGGCTTATCACAAAACAAGACTAGTACTCAATTTTATTATGGCATAGAATATGTACAAATAACTCACATAAATAGTGTGAATCATCATCAATGAATAAATAATAATATTTTAATCAAATTCATAAAATAACAGCGACAGCTGCATCATGAATCATCTCTAAATAAAATAATATCTCAAAGAAAATACCTCAGCTAGCCACATTAGAATATACAAAAATAAATAAAACATAAACACAGTTGTTAGGGGCGGGTGGGTGGGAGAAAAAATTCTCAAGAAAAATTTCAAATGTGCCGCGAAAAGGTAAACAAAGCTATTTATATGAGCTTCCTGTAACATAGCAACAAGTTATCCAATCATAAAAATGAATGTCAAATCGACCAATCGGATGAATGAAATGAATTCGGAACACTAACTTCCGAAAGAATGTAAACACTGGTGAACCGCATGGTAATTATCTATTTTTATAGCAAAAATAACACAATTACCAGGCTTATCACAAAACAAGACTAGTACTCAATTTTATTATGGCATAGAATATGTACAAATAACTCACATAAATAGTGTGAATCATCATCAATGAATAAATAATAATATTTTAATCAAATTCATAAAATAACAGCGACAGCTGCATCATGAATCATCTCTAAATAAAATAATATCTCAAAGAAAATACCTCAGCTAGCCGCCAAGCCAACGGCCGCCAAAAAAACCCAACAACTGTGTTGAACAAAAAGCCAAAGCGAAAGCAAAATAAAATCTAAAAATTCAGCAAGCAAGAAGCTATATATCATGCAAAAGCTGAAAACAGAAGCTAGCATGGATGAAGCAATATCAACCATAAACTAAAACTTCTAACTCCAAATGAGAAACCATATCCCAAATGAAAAGCTGTAACTCCACAGTGCGAACTATACTCACTGAAAAGAGTCCCTAACCTGAAATATATAATAAATATAATTACAAACAAAAATAAAAATGAATGTCAAATCGACCAATCGGATGAATGAAATGAATTCGGAACACTAACTTCCGAAAGAATGTAAACACTGGTGAACCGCATGGTAATTATCTATTTTTATAGCAAAAATAACACTTCGAAAAAAATATAATTGAGATCAATTGTTGATTCCTGCTACAGTTTGTCTTGAACATTGTGCAGAGTGTAAACAAACAAAATAAAGTCAGACTAGCAAATCCTAAAAATGAACGTATGAATAAACAAATATCATACAAACTAAATTCGTAACAGAAACTAAAGAAAATCACCACTAGGATATGACAATCCTTCAAACTTTCTTGTCACCAACATTTTCTGTTATTAAATCATAATTTTACTTCGCATGACATAAAAGTAATTTACATTAAAGGTGTCTGTGCTTTTATTACGCTTAAATATAATTACTGTACACCTTATGAACTGTCAACAATTTCTAAAGTTCAATATCGAGGTAATTGACAAATGACGACCGATCAGGCATTTTGCACCCCTTTCTGCCTTCAAATTAAAAAAAAATCCATTACAAGGCGATCTAACAATTCACAGTCATTAACTTGAGAAGATTAGAAACGCCTTGCTAGATGTAGATTTAACTCGGCAAAACTTGAAGATTTCCATATTGTTGCCATTTTGTGCACGTGTAGTTTAGTAAATGATCGATTGAGCACGCGCGAATTTTTGTAGCTAAATATGAAAAAGGAATAAAAAATTCATCTTTCGGGAAGACTTTCATAGACTGATTTCAATGTATTTAAACTTGAATTTGTTTTATTCATTTATCTTATTCGTTCTTCGTCGTTGTGGGGTCCATTTATCTATTGGTCGTGTTTATCTATTAATTTATACGTACTAAACGCGGACCTCGAAGAAGACACCTTTAACATCGAAATTATCAATACACAAACACAGATTCAACAACATGACATTTATTTCAGGTCTTACATAAAACATTAATAAATCGTGCATAACAACATTTGTATGAAATAAGATAGTGTGGTGAAATTGCTAAAAAGAGTTAAAACTGACAATTCATGTCTATCAAAAAAATTTCCGACAGAGGCTGTTGAAAATTTCCGATCCCTGCTTAAAACATTTAGATTCCGAAAGTTAATGTGAGTTATATTAATAGATAATCTTAAAGTATTTTTTCTCAAATAATGGGTAATCATCGTCAATTTGTAAATGCGCAATTAGTTTTGACAAAAGTAAAGTTCCCAACAACGAATACGGGAAGCTGTTTCTCTTCAATTAGAAAGTATGATAGTGCAAATTATGATAGGTTTGTCAGTGATTTAAATGATATTGATTGGATTAACACTTTTAATTCTTGTGATAATATTAATGATATCTACTCTAAATTTTTAGATATTTATTCGTTACATGTTAATAAACATATTCCTACAAAAACTATTACAGAAAGACCTACTGACAAACCTTTCATGAACAACACTATATGAAGGAAAATCAGTCAAAGAAATCGGATACATTATAAGGCAAAATCTAGCAATAGTGCTGCTCATTGGCAGAAATTTAGAGAATTACGAAACGAGGTAATTGATCTTGTACGGAAATCAAAGGAAGATTGTAGACAAAAATTAACATCAGAACTAACTGACAAAAGCATACCACCTGGTAAATGGTGGAGAATTGTCAAATCTATTTCAAAGCTGTCAAAGAGTCGTGAATCTGTACCCTATTTAAAATCTGAAGGTCAGATATTTGTTCATCCTGTAGAAAAGGTAGAAATATTGAATAAACATTTTTCTATAATTTCCAAGATTGATATCAAACCTGAACTTCCAAACAACGTTCCAGACCCCCCTGTTGTTATGAAAAATTTTGATATATTGGAAAGTGAAGTTCTTGATCAATTATCAAATCTTAATCCTAATAAACCTCCTGGGCCAGATGGTGTTTCTCCAAAGGTTTTACTTGAAATCAAATATGGGATATGCAAACCTCTTATGCTACTTTATAACTATTCGTTATTGTACAAACAGGTCCCACATGCCTGGAAAATATCACATGTGACACCAGTTTTTAAGGGAAAGGGAAGCTCTCATGAACCTTTAAATTATCGCCCCATTTCTTTGACAAGTGTTGTTTGTAAAATCATGGAGAAGATTTTATTTAAGCATTTATATAATTTCATGAAGGATAATAATTTATTGACAAAATATTAGTCTGGTTTTCAGCCCGGAGATGGTATTATTAATCAGCTTATTGATATTTATAATACTATTATATCATGTCTTGACCAGGGTAAAGATGTAAGATTTATTTTTTGTGACATTTCAAAAGCGTTCGACAAAGTTTAGCACAGTGGTTTATTATTTAAACTTAAATTTTATGGAATTCATCAGAACCTTATTGATTGGATTGCAGATTATTTAGGTGACAGAAGTCAAAAAGTAGTTTTAGATGGGTTTTCTTCTACAAATACAGGAATTACTGCAGGTGTACCCCAAAGTTCAGCGCTTGGCCCGTTCTTATTTTTACTCTATATAAATGATATTGTTGACAATATATATAACCATGTTAGATTATTTGCTGATGATACATCTCTTTTTGCCATTATTGATAATAATTATGATACTGTTTCTCAGTCATTGACCAATGACCTCGGGAAAATAAATTCTTGGGCCAACAATTGGGCAGTTACATTCAACCCCTCAAAAACTGAAACTCTTACCTTCTCGCGTAGAAATATCATTCAGCCGGATACTGATATTTTTTGGTGCTGATGGGGAGCAAATACAAGAAGTAGATAATCTTTGTCACTTAGGTTTAAACTTTCAGAGTAATGCTACATGGAAGGAACAAATAAATACAATTTATAGTAAAGCATGTTCAAGATTACATTTACTCAGACAAGTTAAATATTTGCTGGATCGTAATTCCCTTATTACTATATATTTGGCTTTTGTACGTCCAGTATTAGAATATGCTGATACTATTTGGGATAATTGTACACTGCAGGAATCAAATTTATTAGAGAGTGTTCAGATTGAAGCTTCACGAATTATAACTGGTCTCCGAAGAACTAGGTCATTACAAAAATTATATCGTGAACTTGGTTTTGAAAAGTTGTCTGATAGAAGGAAAAAACATAAGCTTATTACATTTTACAAAATAGTAAATGGATTATGCCCCTCTTATATGTTTGATTTGATAGCACCTTGTATTCCTAGAGAACATGCATATAATTTGAGACAAAGACAGAACTTTATCATGTTTATTATTCCACAATGCAGGACGGTTTCCTATTACAAAAGTTTTGTCCCTTCCACTGTTAAACTATGGAATGAATTAGAATCTAGTATCAAAAATGCTCCATCAGTTAATTCGTTTAAATCTAATATTGACAAAATATACAAACCAGATAAACCTCCGAAATATTTTAATTTTGGTTTTAGAAAGTTAAACATAATTCATTGTCAATTAAGAAATGAGGCAAGTAATTTAAATTCCCATCTGTTTCACGACTTTTTGACAGAAGACCCTTATTGCCCAAGTGCCTATATGTTTGTGAAGACAATCAATATTTTTTCTTTGATTGTCCAGCTTATGATATAATAAGAGATCGACTTTTTAGAAATCTATTGCATTTAAATATTAATATAGATCTAAACTTGCTTTTATTTGGTGATGTATCATTGAGTTTAGAAGATAATATAGAGATTGTCAAAGAAGTTCAAGAGTATATTAAAAATTCAAAAAGACTTGAGCAGTAAATTTGCATACTTGTATCTGCACCTCTGTTTATTTGATCTATTTGCTTTATTCTATCAAATTATATAACATATGACCAAAATACTCAACATTTATGTAGAAGTAGAATAACATTTAAGAAAAAACATTCCACTATCACTATTTCTTCTAATCATTCTTATTAAATGTGTACATATTTTGTGTTACCATTTTTTTTCTCTTCATTTCATATACTATTACATCGAATTATAGGTATAAGGAAATTGAAAAATACTTATTTATTATAAATCTTCAGGTACAGTAAAATGTTGAAAAAGTACATTTGATAGTGAGTATGCACTTTTACAATGTAGTTATAATTTATTTGCATATATATTGACTTGGCTGCCTGGAATTTTATTGTTATCCAGTGTGAATATATTTATGCATGCAGATACATATGTATATATATGCCTGTGTGTATACTCATATGTGTACATTTTACAACAATCTATTAGTAATTGTTGATCATCAGTGCAGATGTATATATATATATATATAGATTGATATATCTGCTCAAGCAGTGCTTATAAGATTCTATAAGAATGTACGTACATATTATCAGGTTTTCTGCAAACGTATATCGTAAAATATCAGCCGCGAGACACAATGTGAAGCTTTTTCGGCGAGTGAGCGTAGGGTGCTAAAGGTCAATTTCCGTCAAGGAATGGAAAATTTACTATTCGAAAATTAAAATCATCCCTTTTGTCATACATTTTAGTAGTATGGTTACCGCTTTCAATAGTGATGTCAAGATCTAGAAAAAATGCAAGGTTATCCCTTTGATCTGTCTTATTTAGAGTTAACTGAGCGGGATAAATTTTATCAATATAAATTTTTCAAATTCTTGTTATTTAGCGAAAGAATGTCACTCAGATGTGTAAACATATATAACAACAGTGGCGGATTTAGCGGGGGGGGGGGCACAGGGGGCACGTGCCCCCCCCCCCCCCCCCAGTTGAGGTCACACACAAAAAAAATTATACGTAAAATTACTAGATACACAGCTTCACATCGTTGAATATGGTCATAATTACCAAAGGCAAATTTTAAGAAAGTGACCATAACATGTTATCTATTGTAATGGTCGATTGACACCTAGTTGTGAAAATTAACATGTGTGTAACTTTTACAAATCTGATAATAAAGATAAGAGTTAATGAGATGGAAATGTATCACAGTGCAGAGAGTAAAATTAATTTTCCACCAGTTCCCCTTGGAAGATTTGCAAGTGTACCCTTTTTATACAATGTCTTAATTACTTATTGATTAATTGTTAGCTGGCATGTATTGTTTTAAATACAAACAAAAGATTATTAAAAGATGTCTATCTATTTTTTTAAATTAATATATTTGAAATCCATTAATTGGTTAGTAAAAATATCTGGACTATTTATTTTTTAATTTAAGTGTGTTGTTAGTACAAATGGGCATTTACAATATCTAAAAAATCTTTACTACCATCATTGACCATGATGTGTTTAAACTGTTCCGACATATGAGAGGTACATCAACATTTTTTTAATAATTTTTACATCATAGAGACTTGTGAAATATAAATTTAAAACCTTTAATTTAATAAATTTTCATTTATTTTATTTAAAACTTGAAGATATTAATAACTGTCAAAAAATTTCTTCTCTCAGTTGATTGTTTTTTAGCACATTGGTGGCCAAGTAAAAGAGCAAAAGTTTGAGATCCATTTTGAAATTTGATACATGTAACGTCAGAGAATCAAAACTGCACTGTCTACCGAAAATGCAGCCACTTTTAACTTTAAAACTGCCATATTTCAGTGATTTTGCAAGATTTTGACGGAACTAAATTATTAATTATTGAAAGTCTAACTAATTACTTAATTTGGGTCCCCTTTTCAATTCGCTCATGGTACGTTTTTTAATCAGGGATAAGTTGATGTCATCACTTTGGAAATGTTACGGTCTTCATCGCGAATATCGAAGATGATGTTGGACCTGTTCCCACTGTAGTAACATTTCACGCACCTCCATCGATTTGTGACTACCACCGGATGGCGGATTGACTTTGTTGAACTTCACGACGGGTGTCGTATACGGAGCAGGAACTGCTTACCCTTCCGGAGCACCTGAGTTCACTTCTGGTTTTTATAGGAGTTTGTGTTTTTCATTGTGTTTGAGTTTTCAATGTTTATTTGTTGTGCTTGTGGTTGTTCATTTTCCTCCCCGGGTTTGTCGGTCTAGCTATGATGAATTGATTTTTTTTTTTTTTGTTTACTCCTTAGGTGTATTTATCACCTTTCTTACAATCACTAATCATACACAGAGACCATGGAGGACCAGAGTTCAAACTAAATATCCTGATATTTTGTTCTACAACCTGACAACAGCAGTAAAAATATAATAATTTCATAAGCTTCTGTGACGTTAACCAAAAAGAAGATATGATGCTGTACCCCCCCCCCCCCCCCCCAACAATAAAAGTCGTAAAATCGTCATTATCAAAAAAAAAAAAAAAAACAAAACAAAAAAAACAAGGGCAGATAATTATTCGAAATTGTGCCCCCCCACTCGTCGACCCTCTGGATCCGCCCCTGATAACAAAAACAAATATAACAAATAATAATAATATTTAACAAAATTCTTTGTTCTTTCTATTAATTTGTAGTCTACTATGTATATATTTTTATTAAAGGGAGAAGTAGAATAACGGATGTGGTACCTTTCCGTGCTTAGAGTTTAAAGTGAAAGAGGGAGTAATAGCACTAGTTTGTAAAAACAGTTTTTTTCGTAATTTCAAAAGAGACACAATATCTATTAATACTCATATTTTTTTTTATATCTATTTTTTTTAAAAACTTTTGTTAACTATTTTTAAAAAAAAAAAAGAAAAAAAAAAAAACTAAAGATTTTTTTACATACCTTATCTGAAAAAATAATAATTAATTAGTACATATATACCTATTATATTAAATACTACAAGTTTCGTAACACTTCACTACTCAATGTAGTAATGGTTATATGAAAAACTCGTATCATTGTGCTCCATACGCTAAAAATAGAACTTTATTTAATTAAACAACATCTACAGTATATAAATATATCAATATTGAAAAGTAAATATTATTTACATCTCTGTATAATATGTATATATAAATATATATATATTTAAATAAACCCAAATCTATCAAACTCATTTCATGTAATATATAAATTATTTTTTTCTCTAAAAGCAATTTCATTTCTATAAAATGTCAGCATTAATTTTTCCCTAATGTCCCCTATTTCTGTTTTCCTATGTGTCCATATAGCTCTATTATATGCGAATATATATGGGTAGATTTGAAAATCAATTTTATACAACAGACAAGTTTGTTGATCCAGTTTAAAGTTGTCTGTTTTTTTGTTCTTTTCTAATTATATCTGTTATTAACTGTCTAAACCACCCTAATTTTTTACATCTAACAGATAAGTGTGTTAAATTTTCTACTTCTATTTTACAATACCTACAATTATAGTTTTCTATAAAAATGTTTCTCTTTTTATATTTTTCTGGTGTTGGTAAACAATCCTGAACTATTCTATAAATAAAATCTCTAAAACACAAATTCTTTATTTCAATAATATTTTCCCATATATTTGTAAAGTCTACATACATGTATGTACTTTCTACTTTGTGTTTGTAATTTTCAATATCAATTAACTGAAAATAAATATCTTTTAAACTTTGTCCACTCAAGTTAATGGTATCTTTATATTTCAAATATAAAAAATTTATCCTCTTGTAAATGCCTCCTACAGTTACTGTGTGATGAAAACTATTTTGAGCTAATTCTGGTATTAAATCTCTAGTGGTAAAACCCATAAAATATGTATAAATATTGGTCCATACTGATGTATTTCGTTTTATTAATTCTGTAATTCTTTATAACAGTAATGCTTCTACTTTTTTCTCTATGTCTGGCATTTGCTGCCCTCCTTTAATGTATTTTTGTTTTAGCGAGTCTCTTTGTAATAATTCGAAATCCTGTCCCCAAAATAATGAATATATATATTTATTGATATTTTTAATGTACTCTGCTGTAGGTGGGATCATTCTTCCTACATATAGCATTTTACTAAATATATATGTATTTATAATTAATATTTTCTGTTTAAAACTAAGTTTTCTATGCTTCCATTTTTGTCGAGCCTTCGACTTTTGTCGAAAAAGCGAGACATAGCGATCCTACATTCCGTCGTCGTCGTCGTCGTCGTCGTCGGCGGCGTCCACAAATATTCACCCTGTGGTTAAAGTTTTTGAAATTTTAATAACTTTCTTAAACTATCCTGGATTTCTACCAAACTTGGACAGAGGCTTGTTTATGATCATAAGATAGTATCCAGAAGGAAATTTTGTAAAAAAAAAAATTCCAGTTTTTCCGTATTTTACTTATAAATGGACTTAGTTTTTCTGCCAGGAAACATTACATTCACTCTGTGGTTAAAGTTTTTAAAATTTTAATAACTTTCTTAAAATATCCTGGATTTGTACCAAACTTGGACAGAAGCTTGTTTATGATCATAAGATAGTATCCAGAAGTAAATTTTGTAAAATAAAAATTCCAGTTTTTCTGTATATTACTTATAAATGGACTTAGTTTTTCTGCCAGGAAACATTACATTCATTCTGTGGTTAAAGTTTTCAAAATTTTAATAACTTTCTTAAACTATCCTGGATTTCTACCAAACTTGGACAGAAGCTTGTTTATGATCATAATATAGTATCCAGAAGTAAATTTAGTAAAAAAAAAAAAATTTTCCGTATTTTACTTATAAATGGACTTAGTTTTTCTGCCAGGAAACATTACATTCACTCTGTGGTTAAAGTTTTTAAAATTTTAATAACTTTCTTAAACTATCCAGGAATTTTACTATTATGTGCATTCACCTATCACACTGAAAATATAGACAACATCAAAAGTAGGCGAGACACTGGGTTCCGCGGAACCCTTACGAATTTTTCATATTGTACTTTTATTTTACCTAATATTGGCTTCCAATTTGCCTCTACTCTATCTTTCCCAAACCATATTCCTAGTACTTTTATTTTATTTTTTATTAAGCCTTCCATCTCTTGATATTCTGTAGTGTCTATATTACCTATTTTTAATATTTCTGTTTTGTTTTCATTGATTTTAGATCCTGATACCTTCCCAAAATCTTTAAATTCTTTTACCATATATTTATTCTGCTGTTTCAGTTGTAACGATGGAACAGTCATCAGCATGCTGAAACAGCTTCATATTATCTACCTTGTTTGGTATCTTTATGCCTTTGATGTTATCATTATTTCTGATACTTCAAGCTAAAGTTTCTATTATTAATGCATATATTGAAATACTCAGTGGACATCCTTGTCTAACGGATCTCGTGATGTTCAGAGGTTCAGTCAAGCTCCCATTTACTTGTATCTTACTCTTAATATTTTTATATAAAATTTCAATCCAGTTTATAAAGGATGGTGGAAAATTCATAGTTTTCAATACCTCTATAATGAAATCATGTTCAACCCTATCAAAGGCTTTTTCTTGGTCAAAGGATATCAATAATCCTGTTATCTGATTAAAAGACATATATTCTATAATGCTATCTAGCGATATTAGATTGTCAAAAATGACTTTTCCTGGTCCTGCTCCTGTCTGACATATATCTATTAGCTTATTAATAACTTTATCTAAGTTTTTTGTCAAAAATTTAGTTATAATTTTGTAATCAAAACATAAAAGACTAATTGGCCTCCATTGTTTTAAATCCTTAATTATATTGCCCTTATTTTTGTATGATAAAGTAATAATGCCAGTTTTCATAGTCTCTGTTAATTCTCTGTGTAAATAAACATTATTCAAAACTTCTACTAAATCACCTCCAATAGTATCCCAAAAGGTCAGATAAAATTCTTTGCCCAACCCATCTATTCCTGGAGACTTATTATTCTCAAACTCTTTTATAATTTTTAAACACTCACCTTTCTCCATGAAAGTCTCCATTACCTGCCAATCTTCTTCTGTTAATTTCTTCAATTGTAATTTCCTTAAATATTCTTTCATATTATTATCCCCCCGCTTAGCGAAAGCGGGGGGATCATGTAATACAGTCCGTCCGTACGTACGTACGTACGTACGTACGTACGTCTGTAGTGGCAAGGCATATCTCTGAAACGGTAAAAGATAGAAACTTGAAATTTGGCATCATGGAAGAGTATATGACCCACTAGGGAATAGACCCCTTAAAATTGGAATTCGACCCCTTGGGGCCAAATTATGAGCGAAAAACGAATTTCGCGATATCCAATAAATGGAGATATCTCCAAAAGTGTTAAAGCTAGGATATTGGAACTTATGTCACTACTTATATTGCCTTTCCCAAGTTGAAAGAGGGTATCAAAATTTTGGTCCCGCCCCTAGGGGCAATGCCCTAAGGAGTTAAAAAATGTCTAAAAACGATTGTCCAAGAACTCCTCCTACACCGTAGAAGATAGAAACATGAAATTAGGTACACTAGTAACACTTGAAGAGTTGTCTGTGCCAAAGGTTTCGGAATTTTGATTTTTGCCCGGGGGGTGGGGCTACACCCTAATATGTAAAATCTCAAAATATGGTAAGATCAGTTCATATCCCCACCCCTTAACCATATATATTTTTATTCCACATTTAAAGACGAGTTACATGGTCACCCCCGGGGGTCAGCCCCACCCCCCTCATTTGGAAAATTACAAGATATCTCAAAAACAGTTAAGATCCCCACCCTAAACCATATATATCCTTAGTGGGCATGACAAGACAAGTTTAATGGTCATCCCCGGGGGTCGGCCTCACCCCCCTAATTTAGAAAATTACAAGTTATCTCTAAAACAGTTGAGATCCCCACCCCTAAACCATATATATTCTTAGTGGGCATGACAAGACCAGTTGAATGGTCATCCCCGGGGGGTCGGCCCCACCCCCCTCATTTACAAAATTACAAGTTATCTCAAAAACAGTTGAGATCCCCACCCCTAAACCATATATATTCTTAGTGGGCATGACAAGACCAGTTGAATGGTCATCCCCGGGGGTCGGCCCCACCCCCCTCACTTACAAAATTACAAGTTATCTCAAAAACAGTTGAGATCCCCACCCCTAAACCATATATATTCTTAGTGGGCATGACAAGACCAGTTGAATGGTCATCCCCGGGGGTCGGCCCCACCCCCCTCATTTACAAAATTACAAGTTATCTCAAAAACAGTTGAGATCCCCACCCCTAAACAATATATATATTTAATGGACATGACAAGTTAAGACTTACATTCATTTGATGTAGGCCATTTCAATTTTATCCATCTTAAAACTTTTGCATTCGACTTTGTCCGAGCAGTAGAAGTCCAATTTCATATTTCTGTGTTGTTTCTTGATATCCAAAGATCAGTGTCAAACTTTTTCTCTATTTATGCAATTTGAAATTATGAGGGGTTCAGACTTTGTGCATTCCGACTTTGCTGGGAGCGGGGGGATGTGCAATCTCCGATTGCTGTGTTTCATTTTTATTTATTCTCTCTGTACTATATAAATTTTGATAGAAATTTTTTATTATTTCTACAACTTTATCTTTTTCATTACATATATTTCCTTTTTCATCATATACTTCTTTTATTTCTTTTCTCCTTTCCCTTTTCTCTTCTACTTGTCTAAATATTTCAATATTATCAATATCATCTTCAAAAAAATCTCGTCTTGATCGAACTAAAATTCCTCTTTTCTTTTTATTTTCTAATTCAATTATTTTCTCTTTAATATCATTAATGTTATTTATATCTACATCTATCTTACTTTCCTCTTCCTCTAGATATTTATAATTTTTCTCCAAGTCTGTCCTATCCTTTTTTGCTATTGCAATTGAGAAATTAACAGACAACTCCTTAGTTCTTTTCTTACCCTTTTCCCACCACTCTAATAAATTATATTCTGTTTTTTTATTTTGCCAATCCTTCCAATTCTAAAGGTGTTATTGATAGATATAGATAAAAAAGTCAATACATTAAAATTACAAGAAATCATTAATAGTATATAAGATCATAGGCGGTGTGTTTGATTTATCAACCGATGTAATTTTTAGTTAACGGTTGGTTACAATTCTGAAACCCTAATATTACTCATGTGTATTTAACTACTATGTATGTAACTATATTTCAAAATAGACCGCTTAACATATATACCGAGTAACTTTAAGTAATAATATTATTCGATTTATAAATGGTAGTTTGTAATTCTATCTGTGTGATATCTTTCAATGTATATACGTAATAACACATTTTTTACTTGTCCGTGTGATACACCCCGTCACACGGATACTAATGAAAGGGGACTTTGTTGATGAAAGCTGTAATTGACACAGTAATTGCAACAGCTTATTGTGTAATAAAATCTTTTTGTATCTCTTAAAAAAAGAAAAAAAAAAAGAAACGGTGGTATTAAAATATTTTAATAGGCCGTGTTTAGTCGGGTCTCTATAGCTTAGCCCTAAATTGCGATTCATAACAATGGAGAAACAAGTCCGCGACCAGAGAAGCACAAATCGTGTCCATAGGTTTACCGATAATTTGTCTAAACATGTTTCTTCCAAAACTAATAAAAATATTGTCAAGTTTTAGTACTATCCAGATAGGTCCAGTTATAGTATATTTGTCCTGTCTATCACAACTGAAGGAAGCTTTCAAGTTATTGCAACTTATATAGGTATTTCCAGATTTATCAAATCACGATTTGGTTAGATATGATAATTTATCTTTAATAAGTTTTTTGGGTAAATTTGTGTAAAGGGTAAAAAAGTCAAAACTGTTAATTGAATTAAATGAATCCTCTGTAGACTGAAGTTTATCCAATACTTCTAGGGAACTTTCTTCTAATCAATATGATGATGTCATATGTTATTATGTAGGGTCCATTCACTTTCATAAAGATGTGCAATTTCTCTATTTTGGTAGTGTATGCGAGTTCTAATTTATTTGGGTTTACATATTTTTTTCATAAAGAAAAGGTTAAATTATATAAGGTAAATGTCTACAATATACCACTTGAACAATTATATGTAGAATATTTAATGAAAAATCTAAGAAAAAAAAAATTCTGATTTTTGTTTTCTTGGGAAAAAAATATATGCTTTGCCTGTGAAAAAAATAGTTTATATTTTATCAAGCACAAAAACCCTATTGTGTATTCAAACTGTACCACATTCACGTAGGAAGTTGTAAAAAGAATATGATAATACAATTGTCCATCCATCAGTTCGTCCAAAACATTTTTATAAACATTCTGAGCTCAAAATCATTGGATGGATTTCAACTTAACTTGGTATATAGCTAGGACTTGTAATTTATCGCGTTCAAAATATAGCATATGGATTTCAAAGATCATGCGCAGTTTTATTTATTTTTTGCATGGCACTCCAGAGCTTCCGAATAGAGAATAAGATGAATAGAAAATAATCATGTGATGTTCTACGATTCAAAATGGATTAAAGAATTTGAGGAGAAGTATGTGGTACTGATTACAGAAAATAAAACTGTGAAAGAGACAGAAAATTACTCATAAAATCTTAAATTCCTTATTTTTCGCATTCAATTACTTAAAACAAACTTTTAAAAAAACATGCATGTCATTTGCACCTTATCATAATCTTAAGAAACCTGTTGTAACTCAATTTGTCTTTGAATTTTCTTTAATTTCTGACCTAGAATGTTTTAGTCGAGATATTACAGAATAAGAATCTTGTTCACTGAAATAGAGAAAAACCAGACAAAATTTAAAAATTAACTGAATACAGAATTCGAGACACCCCCTCCCCATTTTAATGACTTTTAATGACACATTAAATCTTTTCCCCACCTTTTTAATGATAATAATAGTAGATGGTTTAGACCTGATCATGGAAATATATTGAACAGTCATATCTACATGTAGTCCTGAAACCCTTTTTCATCACACAAGAATGAGAAAAATAAGTTAAGGGTTAAGGGTTATTAGAGTGTGAAATTAATCAAAAAGAAAAGAAAACAATAAATAAAATTTTCATCGATTGACCTTATGCATTAAAGAATGCTTGTTCGTACAAGTTTACTTAATAATGTATTGGCATTAAATTTCAGAAATAATCTTTTCTACACATGCACGTGAGTGCAGAAGAACAATATATGTAGGTTCTTACACGAGGTCAAAGTGAAGACTGGAAAATCTTCAACTGCGAGTTTTTAAAACTCTCGTCTTTCCCGAGTGGAGCGCAGCGGAACAAGGGAAAAGAAGCTGGACTTTAACTAGAGGGTCCCAGTAGCATGTATCGCTCACCTGGATTCAATTTGAAAAACAACACCTAAGGACCACTTCTGCCAAGTTTGGTTGCAAAAGGCTTTGTGGTTTCAGACAAGAAGATTGTTTAAATGAATTTTCCATAGGGTCCTATGTGAAACTATGTTCGACTGTGGTGGCCATCTTGGTTGACAGTCAGGGTCATATGACACAATTCTGAAAGAGGACCACCTAAGGATCATTGCTGCAAAGTCTTGTCCCATATAGGCTTTGTGGTTTCAGACAAGAAGATGTTTTAAATGAATTTCCCATAGGGTCCTATTAAAATAAGACGGCTGTGGTGGCCTTATTTATTGATCGTATTGATCATCGGACACGATTTTGAAAGAGGACCGTCTAAGGACCGTTGCTGCCACGTCTTGTTCCAATAGGCTCAGTGGTTTCAGACAAGAAGATTCTTAAATGATTTCCCATAAGGTCCTATGTTAATCTACGTTCAGCTGTGGCGACTATCTTGGTTGATCTGACACAATTCTGAAAGAGGACCATCTAAGGACCATTGCTGCCAAGTTTTGTCCCATATAGGCTTTGTGGTTTCAGACAAGAAGATGTTTTAAATGAATTTCCCATAGGGTCCTATGTAAAAATAAGACGGCTGTGGTGGCCTTCTTTATTGATCGTATTGATCATCGGACATGATTTTGAAAGAGGACCATCTAAGGACCATTGCTGCCAAATCTGGTTCCAATTGGCTATATAGTTACATAGAAGAAGATTTTATGAATTCACCCTCCCCCCCCCCCTTTTTCCTATTTTTAGTCACAGCAGCCATGTCGATTGGAAGTCGGCGATGCCGGAAACAATTTTGGAAGGGAGCCACCAAAGGACCATTCCACCAAAGTTTGGTCCCAATGGGCTGAGTGGTTTCAGAGGAGAATATTTTTTGTAACAGTTTCTCTGTAAGAACTACATTATGTTCTACAAACGTGACTACATACCTGTCCAAACCGAACTAGTTGAGATATATAAACTCCAGAAGAGGGTGATAAAGGTACATTTCCTATTTACTATTCGAAAATTAAAATCATACCTTTTGTCATACATTTTAGTAGTATGGTTACCGCTTTCAATAGTGGGATAAATTATATCAATATAATTTTTTCAAATTCTTGTTATTTAGCGAAAGAATGTCATCTAATTCTAAAGGTGTTATTGATAGATGTAGATAAAAAAGTCAATACATTAAAACTACAAGAAATCATTAATAGTATATAAGATCACAGGCGGTGTGTTTGATTTATCAACCGATGTAAGTTTTAATTAACAGTTGGTTACAATTCTGAAACCCTAATATTACTCATGTGTATTTAACTACTATGTATGTATCTATATTTCAAAATAGACCGCTTAACATATATACCGAGTAACTTTAAGTAATAATATTATTCGATTTATAAATGGTAGTTTGTAATTCTATCTGTGTGATATATTTCAATGTATACACGTAATAACATATTCTTTACTTGTCCGTGTGATACACCCCGTCACACGGATACTAATGCAAGTTGACTTTGTTGATGAAAGCTGTAATTGACAAAGTAATTGCAACAGCTTATTGTGTAATAAAATATGTTTGTATCTCGAAAAAAAGAGAAGGTGGTATTAAAATATTTTAATAGGCCGTGTGTAGTCGGGTCTCTATAGCTTAGCCCTAAATTGCGATTCATAACAATGGAGAAACAAGTCCGCGACCAGAGGAGCACAATTTGTGCCCATAGGTATACCAATAATTTGTCTAAACATGTTTCTTCCAAAGCTAATAAAAATATTGTCAAGTTTTAGTACTATCCAGATAGGTCCAGTTATAGTATATTTGTCCTGTCTATCACAACTGAAGAAAGCTTTCAAGTTATTGCAACTTATATAGGTATTTCCAGATTTATCACAGCACGATTTGGTTAGATATGATAATTTATCTTTAATAAGTTTTTTGGGTAAATTTGTGTAAAGGGCAGAAAAGTCAAAACTGTAAATTGAATTAAATGAATCCTCTGTAGAATGATGTTTATCCAATACTTTTACGGACTTTCTTCCAATTAATATGTTGATGTCATATGTTATTATGTAGGGACCATTCACTTTCATAAAGATGTGCAATTCCTCTATTTTGGTTGTGTATGCGAGTTCTAATTTATTTGAGTTTACATATTTTTTGTCATAAAGAAAAGGTTATATTATATTAGGTAAATGTCTACAATATTCCCACTTGAACAATTATATGTAGAATCTTTAATGAAAAATCTAAGAAAAAGAATTTCTGATTTTTGTTTTCTTGGGAAAAAAATATATGCTTTGCCTGTGAAAAAAATAGTTTATATTTTATCGACGGACGCAAAGTGATAGAAAAAGCTCAAATGGCCTTTTAGTTCAGGTGAGCTAAAAACGAGTTTTCCAGTTCTTCACTTTTGAACGAGTATAACATGTATAAGTACCTATTTCTTCCGTAAATACTCGATTTTTAAAAATAGTGGAAGATTAGGTCTCGTGCTGTGGGAGATCTTCTCACACTGAAAATGGCCATTTACGGAAGAATTACCTTGCTGTTCGTGTCAAACGAGGTTATGGTCAATATACAATGACACAAGTTGTCACCTGGAGTTCCAGTACACGAGTCAAGGTAGACCACCAACACATGCATTAATAACAATTTCTTTAATTAAAGAAGCAAATATACCTACAGAGCAAATAAAAAAAACGTAATCCATTGGACAGAAAAAACACTGGAAGACAAGTGAACAACCACAAGCACAACAAATAAACAATGAAAACTAAAAAAAAGTGAACAACACGAACTCCTATAAAAACCAGGAGTGAACCCAGGTGCTCCGGAAGGGTAAGCAATTCCTGCTCTGTATACGAACGCCAGGGTAACTCACGCATTTCCTTGAAAATCTGATAAGCTGAGAAATGTAGACGCCATATGCAGGCTATGCTTGTATTTTGCTACTCAAGAAAGGAAAGTTAACAATAGGAAAGTTGAAGTTACCACGTTTGTTATAAAGTTTTGTCTTCTATTTCAAGAAATAAATCCAAATATGATTCGTGCTCTGGTGTATCTGTAGTATTCTTAATTCCAAGCTCACTGGGGTAGATAAGATGTAGAAAGTCTTTGAATTTGTCGTTATTTAACGACAACACGTCATCTATATAACGAAAAGTGAAATTAAAGGATTGGGCTAGTTTTTTTTTGTTTTTACGTAAAAGCCCTTAAATGAAGTCCACTTCATATGAGTACAGAAACAGATCGGCGAGGAGAGGAGCACAGTTGGTTTAAACTTGTGTAAATTGTGAAAATGATCAAAATCCTTAAATGATGTGTGTGCCTCTGATAAAGATAACATGTGAAATTTATAAAATTTAAAAAACAAAATTGAAACAATTAAGCTGAAATTGTCCAGAAATTGCATTTGTTTAATCTTTATTTTAAAAAAAGCTGAAACAGTGCAGAAGTTTTCGTAACAGTATCGGAGGAACATAAGTCAACTAGTGGAGGGTAGCAGTGTGGATGCAATACAAAGTTATAGGACTAGATTACTACCTTTATGACCTTTTGACCTATGTTACAATGAATTTTTGAAATTGGAGTCGATATCTTGCTTATGAGTCGACACTCTTTTGTGTAACTTCATATACATGGCGAAAGATAACTTCTAACTTTAGGGAGAAAACAATATAAGTTGGCCGCCCCTACATATTCCCTTTTACTATATTTATGCAAATGAAACAATTATAAACTAATTTAACTTCTGTGATATGAAATAAGGATAATTTTTTCCCATATAAACACGACTGTATCAGAAACTTAATGTTGTAAATAAGGTTAAACTCGTGACATTTTACAAATAACAATCATAATTTTATTTATAAAGTATAATTTTCTGATAAAACGTATATTTGCAACGTGGTTTGTGATAAACAGGATTGTAACATATTTTGTATTTGCCTAACACGAAATAAAATATTTCATCTTTTCACCTGAAGCCAAACAACTTCAGTAAACAAAGACATATTTAATCTCTACATTCAGGATTTAATGTATACTTATATATATATTTTATCTACAGTTACAGTTTGGGTTTGAATTAATTGTAAGTATATCTTATTGTTAAGAAGTCATAGCTATAATGAAGAAATATGTTCTATCTCAGAGTGTTCTATAACGAAGACTATTCTCGCGATCGTAATGCACTTCATCTTTATTTTTTCTAGACTGTATATGGTGTAATTTCTCTAGAGCCATTCAGGGCTTCCGGCATGGTATGATTCGCCACCATTGAAGACCATGTTGTCATCTCTGGATGTTTGTTTTGTTATATACGTGTGATTTTTTGCTTTCTTTGTACCTTCACTCCATGTCCGTTTTTAATGAAATGTTTTAGAAATCTATATTGAAGCATCGTATCGGAATCGCGTGTAGTCTTTTCATTCACGAGTTAGTACTTTGAGCCGGCTGTCACTGTCTGTTTGTTGTACTTATGCCAGATCATTTGATATTTATTTTGGTAGTCTTACCGAAATAATTACTTTACTGAGTCTGTGTATGACTGTATGCCTACCTACCCCTTTCAACTACTTATTCGTGTTTTTTCGGTAAGAATTAAGTTCTAAAATTTGTTTAAAGCCGATTTGTTTCATATATAGAAACAAATTCTAAAAGAAACTGAAGAGTAAATGTCAGTGAGATGTAATGCAGAAGCACAAAGGAGGCCATGCAGACTTTAATACAAGGCTTGTGCGAAAACTGCGTTTCAAGCTTAAAGCAATCTTATGAAGAAATTATACGAAAACCACAAATGCTTGAAATATACTGGAAAATGAATTAACGACGAAAAGAAACACATAGCCACTTACAAAGGCCCCGGAAAAAGAATAAACAAATTTGACACGGATTTAACCTGGTTTCAGCATATCTTTGTATCTGTGACAGCAACAGGACACATTAAGAAAAAAGACATGTATATATTGTATTAATAAATATAGTAATTCAACTGATTTAGTTAGTTTGGCACCTTAAACAGAGGATAAGCAAACAATAGATAATAAACCCTTAAAGTGTCAGTATTTGCTGTTTAGTGACAGCTAGCCTTGCGTAAATAAATGATTAAAAAATCGTTTTCTGGCACTAAATATTAATTCTACTTTTATTAGCCGAAATGTTCTCTTTCAGATTTCACGACAAAGCGTCATTAAACTGCAAGAAGAACGTGATAAGTACAATACCCAAAATTAAAAACTTGATGAATGCAGAGGTTAAACATCATGTTTATATAACACGCCCGCTTATCTCTCTAATTCATAAAAAAAAATATTTATTGTCAAATTTTTACAATATTCAGAAATATTCCCCGTTTGATGTGTGTTTTACCCCATTTATGATATATACAGTTATGTTTGAAAAATATTTTCTGAACTAATATTGGCTACGAAAGAGATTGAAATTGAGTTCAGAGCGGATTTTGAAGCTATTCCTGTATTTAATTAACTAGATTTAAATAATTACAGCAAGGACATAATAGTACAGCGAATCACATTCTTTAATTTTTTAAATAAAATATAATGAGAATATTTAACATTATCAATGGTTATGCACGCGAGAGATAAGCAGGCTTGTATAGGTTAACCATGGTATGAACAATAATGCCGAAGGGATGATAAATAAGATTTAAAACAAATTGCATTACCATGTTGTCACATCAAACGTATGTGATAAATGTACAGTAAAAATATCTCAGTGAATACAGGTAATTCTGATATTTGTTTTTCAGATGCACAATAAAGATTTCACAGAAAGTCGTATTTATACAACCTGGTTGGTAATATCAGCGATTTTTGATGTTTTTTGTGGTGAAATTGACACAAAACACATACTTCAAGAATACAATTCCGTGTGCGGTAACCAGTTTTGTGATCCAGGCATATTACCGGAAGTAGAATTCTTCACGAACATCTCAGATTATGAACCACTTTGTCCGGAATGTAGCTGCGAGTTAAACTGTGTGCAATACGGAAACTGCTGTCCCGATTTATTTTTCTCTTTAAAACCTACATGTGTGAAAACCGGTATTATAGAAAGTACAGACTGGAATTCTAAAAATTCATTTCCAGAGATAACATCTGGTGTATTTCCCCCTGTTTTAATGATAATAAGCTGTCCTTTAAATGCAAGCAGCAGAGAAAAAATACTTTGCAATACTGGTCAAGAAAAGGTCGACCAAATGCAAAGTATACCGGTTTCATCAAATAAAACTGGTCTAGTATACAGAAACATTTATTGTTTTATGTGTCATGGAGAAAGTTTCAATGATGCGATTTCGTGGAATTTAAATTTTGAATGTCATGTTCTTTTCAGCAATGCTTCCGCTCACTTTAATTCTATCGCCAAAAACCTTAACTATTTATCTTCTTACTCCGAAGTTATCGATACAGCAAAAGATTATAGGTGTACCATAGCATATAGCGATGAAAAACAAACCAAAAGTTTGAAGAGTGTCTGTCCTGATGAACCATCTGATCATTATATAAATGCATGCAATACTTCCGGTACATGGCAGCACTATGACTCGGATATAGATACTGCCTGCCAAACACATTATCGAAAATTTCATTATTTTAAGAATGTTTTTTGCTATATTTGTAATCCCCCAAGGAGTCATGGAACATTAATATCTAAATGTAATATTACTGGAAAATGGACACCGTATGATTACAACTTGGAGAAATCTTGTTTTGACAGTAAATTAACACATGTTACTGGAAGATTTAAAAACATTTATTGTTATTTGTGTAATAAAAACAATACTTTTACTACAAAGGCAACACAATTTTCAGATGTAGATGTATTGGTGAAAGAAAATAGATTTTTCATTTCAGAATTTGATTTCGAATACGAAATCAATAATTATAATTTGGAATATATAATAGCAGAAAAACCAATTCAGGACGTAGCCCACGCACAATCGACCGTCAAAACAGATGCTCATATTACAAACACAAAATTGATAAATTTGTATAAGAAATACTTCGCTTTAACCGGATATACAGATTTCTGTAAAAATTATTCAGTATTTGAAAATTTACAAAATTGTGGTTGCAATGATTTTTGTGCAGCAAGGATGTTTACAAAAAAACACCCAAAGTGTTGTGTTGACAGTTTTCTACAAAAGACTTCCACCTGTACCGATCCAAGGTACAATTTGTTTGGATATGGTTTCTTAGTGTACGATAATTGCGCGACCAATACATACCTGCGTAACTTGTGTCACTTCAGTGACGAGAACAATATATTTACATTCCTCCCAGTTAACCTCGTACTTAATGATGATACTGTAACATTTAAAAATATATTTTGCGCCATTTGCAACAAAGATATAATCGGCAAACAATATTCAAATAATAACATAAAAATGTGGAAAACAAGACTTAGCTGTAACACTTACATACCACCTCTTTATCAGCTGTCTTTTAAAGATTACATCAATTTTGCTTTGAGGAACGGCTGTCACGTGTCTTTTCATGATAGAAATTCCATCCCATGTAAGAAAAACCAGTGTAATGTAACTGGGTACTGGGAAACTCAAGATATGGATGTAAAGTGGGCATGTGAAAAATTTCATTTTCCAAATGACGGATTAAATGAATTTTGCAATTTGTGCAATCCAATGGATAGAATGAAAGTTCTATACAAGTCCTGTAATGAAACAGGACTTTGGGATACGTACGACAACAACACTGAAAGGTACTGCTTGGATATGCCTGAAATAGACTATCTCTCGCCTTTTAAAAACAAGTTTTGTAAAATCTGCAATTACCCTTATACTGATCATGGTGTTGATATTGAAGAGTCTATATACAGATTTACCAATTACTCATATGCATGTCCACCAGGGTTGTCAGGTACAGACTGTGCAATGGACATTGACGGACATATTTCAAAAACGACATATAGACAGTTATTTTCATTATCAACTATGTTTTACGAAAGAACATTAATTGAAGAAGACCATGAAAAATACTGCAATAAAAGTCAATTTTACCATCCACTAAAGGTATGTAGTTTTTCACTGCAAATTTTTAAAAATGTACAGATAAAACGTGACTAAGAATAAGATTTCGTACAATAAATAGCGGTTATTAAATGAGATAAAATTTATTATTGAATGTGTATTTCTGGATCAGGCGCACTTTTTGGAAAGCCAAAAACCATTAAAACGTACCTAAACAAGGTAGCCCAGTAGATTACTCTGACGTCAAACTGCTTATAAATTTATAGAATTGATTGGGGGCCATCATTAGACGTCAGATCACATTCCATATATAGAAATGGGATAATTGCTGATTCTTATCAGTATTTCATGACGAATTTTTAAAACTTTAATAACTTTGCACATGTAATGCCTACAATTAAGATTTATGGCCCACAAGGTAGCTTATCGTATAAGGGTTGCCGCAGTATTCTTGTGAGCCTGACCTCATTTTCATGGTTCACTGACTTCTTAAACATGAATTTAAAATCTGCGTCCAAGTTTCGTGGTTAAATCCATTTCTCAGCAACTGTAATACCTAGACCCACCGTATTTGGTCAATAGATAGTTCTTGGTGGGTACATGTCAGTCTGACACCTGCCTTTTGACCTTGACCTCAATTTTTTGCTTGAGTGACCTGCGTCACATTTTCGGGGTTAAGTCCATTACCCAGAAACTAGAATACCTAGACCCACCATATTTTGCCAATAGATAGTTCTTGGCGGGTACATGTCAGCCTGACACCTAGTTTGGGACCTTCACCTCAATTTCATGCTTGAGTGACTTTGTCACTTTTTTGTGGTTAAGTCCATTTCTCAGAAACTGTAATACTTAGACCCACTGTATTTGGTCTATTGATAGTTCTTGGTGGTTACATGCAAGTCTGATACTTGTCTGTGCACCTTGACCTCAATTTCATGGTTGAGTGACTTTCATCCAAATTTCTTCATTAAGTCTTTTTTTTCAGCAACTGTAATACCTATACCTGTCCGTGTTTGGTCTATAGATAGTTCTTAGTGGGTACATGCAAGTCTGACACCTGTCTCTGGACTTTGACCTCATTTGCATGCTTGAGTGACTTTGTCACATTTTCGAGATTACGTCCATTTATCAGAAACTTTAATTTCAATTTCTTTAAACGCATTTTCCTTTGACATACAAAATGTCAGGTATCAGATAATCATTATTCTGTGTCCATGTGCATACTCAGGCGACACATGTAGTGTGTCCACTCTTGTTATGTCTTTGGTAAGCTATAATTGGCAATTTGACAAATAGTTTTTTTGCTTCTTCGTCTTTTTGTATAAGATGCCAGTGTTTATTACGAGCTCTTCCGATGAATTTAGTACTTATTAGTACTGGAGGGATTTCTGTTTTGTCAGGTTTTGTTCTGTATTGTAGGGTTTTACTTCTCGGCGTTTTCATTTTTCTTTTATAATTGGTTCAATTTCTGTACGTTTATATCCCCTTTAGATGAGGTTTTCTATGAATTCCTTAATTTGAAATTCTAAATCATTTTGGTTATTTGTAAGTCTAATTAGTCTGGTAATAATCCTTTAAAGACAGAGGAGGAACGCGCTGATGACCTATACAGATACTGGTAGTTTTCTGTCGGTTTGCGGTATAGTTTAAGATCTAGACAACCCTATTCTAGGAATCTACTGCCTTTAAAGACGGTCACGTCCAAGAATTCAAAACTCTGATACGACATTTTGTATGTGAATATAAGCATATGGTGGATATTATTAGCAATTTCAAAAGATTTATTTCAAGTGTCTTCTTTTCCATTGTATATAATTATAATAAACCCGATAAACTGACAGTAACATTATTCTGTCACAAAAATTTAACGAGTCAAGAATTTTTGAAATTATGCCGAACATGTGTAAATCTCTAAGGCTTGGGGATACTGGTGCTCCCTTTGGAACCCCTACTTTTTATTTGAAAATTATTCCGTTGAATTCAAACTCATTGTTCTGCAATATAATTTTTATAATATCTAGCATTAAATGTTTGAGTGGCAATTTAATTTCATACTCGTATTTTATAAATTTGGGCCATGCTCTGTTTACTGCGCTCAATATTTCCTCATGTTTCATGTTTGTATACATGCTTGTGATATCAAAAGATGCCATAAGTATATTATTAGGTAGTTTGTTTATAAAGGCCGTTGTGTCCTTAGTGTACGTCCATTGTGTCGCTACTATAGGTTGTAGAAAGAAGTCTACGTACCGGCTAAGTTTTTCAAGTGGACTCCCACACCATGATACAATCGGTCTGCCTAGAAGATTAAGATTCTGAATAATTTCATCACTTAGTATATTGTTGGTATTATTTAGTTCTAAGCGGTGTGCTTTCGGCAGCATACATAATCTCCCTAACCTGTTATCGTTATGATTATTTAGAAATTTTTATGTTATGTCATCCATATAACCTATTTTCTGCATTGACAAGATCTTTTCTTTAATCATGTTGCTAATCTCCAAAGAGTGAGATTTATCAATTTCTTGATAATTCATTCTGTTATTTAATTGTGAAATGGCTTGACATGGACAGAGACTTCAAGGTGGAACAGCCAAAATTCCGAACAGATACAACCTTGACCATTTTATGTATTTAGGAATAAAACAAGAGAGCTGTCTGAATGACAGCAAACCGGGTTTTCCTTCTATTCTATTTTTACTGAGTAACTTTTCTCCAGCAAAGAAGTCAAGGGTCAAGGTCAGATGTCAACATTTTTAGTACACGATACATCATCTTGAGGTACACTACCCACACATCAAAGATCTAAGATCTATGTTTTAAGATAAAAAAGGTACAGGCTGGACATGATTAGCAGTTTAGTGATCTTGAGGTCAAAGTTCAACGTCAACATCCTTAAAATGCGACATCATCTCGAGGAAACCTAAGTACACAACAAATATCCAAGGCCTAGGTCTTAAGGCAAAAAAGTTACAATTGACCAATTTATTGACCTTGAGGTCAAGGGTCAAGGTCAATATCCTTGGAATGCGAAACAACGTCTCGAGGTAACCTACCTACACACCAAAGATGCAAGGCCTAGGTCTTTAGACAAAAAAGTTACCAAAATGACCTATTTATTGACCTTGAGGTCAACGGTCAAGGTCAATATTCTTGGTACGCGACACATCATCCTACTTACACACAAAAATCCAAAGCCTAGGTCTTTAGACAAAAAAGTTACAGCCCGGACACGAAGATGATCTAAAACGACCTATTTATTCACCCAAGGTCAAGAGTCAAGGTCATAGGTCAACATTTTTGAAACATGACACATCGTTTTGAGGTGACATATCCAATACCATAGATCTAACGTCTAGGTCTTAAGACAAGAAAGTTATAAGCCGGACACCATTGGCAGCCGCCCGCAGCCCGCACGCCCGCCCGCCCGACCGCCCGCATTCAAAATGTGTATTTTCAAATATTATAAATATAATTGTGAAAATAAATAATCAGTCCCTTGTTTTACTGAAAATGAAACGCATATGGCAAAATTGCGGGTACTTTGGTAATTTGCATAGCGGCCATTTTGGATTTCTCTGACGACATTCATTACAAAGCATTAAACTTGCCCCCAAAAATAAAAATGCAAATATTCAAATTCTTATAACTCATAAGCAATTTGTCCGCATATAGGTACATTCTACACAATATTAGCTTTCCTTTCGTGTGCAAATAAACATTGTCAGCATTGAAAACTTTCGGCCAATTCAGTTTAAAAAACTGAAGCGTAACCGTAGTATACAGATCTCTCACCGTGGTTCTCGGAAAAAACACGATTTTACCGTGGCAATGTGACCACCCCACGCTAGTATTATTGTGGCAGTCCACGCTGAGAAAATCGTGGCGACATCGTGGCGTGTCGTGGTGGCTATCGTGGCACGTAGCGTGGCTATCGTGGCACGTAGCGTGGCAGTAGATGCATGTCCACGTTGATATTAATCGATTACGTAAGAGTGGTAAAACACTATGTATCGTGACCGTTATCGTGACCTGCCACGTTATTTAGTGGTAGAAATTAACCTGTATTTCAATATATTCATTTTAATTTATCGTGCAATTGTTTTCTCTTTCAAGAAGAAGACTCTCTGTTTAAAATTTTCGTGTCAACAGAATTGACGTCTGTTTGAATGTGGATTGCTTTATCGTTTTTTTTGTCTTAGGAACGAGATCAAAAGTTCAATGTAGGATAAAAAACTTAATTCACATAGTTTTGTCACTGACCCTTGAACTTGAATCCGTATTTTGCAATCCGAAAATCGATGCCGGGTAACAAAACTTGCAGATATTTTTACCCCCTTTTGATTTAGATGAATTTTAGATATCGTTACATTTGGCCGCGTGAATCATGCTATGCAAATGCAGAGCCGAAATTGTTCCGTTACATGTACCTTTTCAGATAAATTTGTTTACTCCTGTATCGATTTCTTCTCAGATTAATGCAAAATAAAATTAATTCCCGTTTAATAACAACTAGACAAGACAAACCAATTAGAAACCAACTCTGAACAGACATTATTAAACAAACTACGCTAACTTTTATAAATATATATATATATATATATATATATATATATATATATATATATATATATATATATATATATATATATATATATATATATATATATATATATATATAATATATATATATATGTGTGTATATATGTATATATATATACATGAATTAACAAAAATTAGTTAAAAATGCAATTTCAAACTACAGATACAGATACAAGGCGAGATCATACATAAATTGTCCGCATATAGAGAACAACTTTGGAGGATGAATTTAATGAGGAAATAAGTTTTATCTCACCTGCTTTCATAACTTTTCGGCCAAAATGTTTTTAAAACATGATAATTTCAAGTCTCCCATAGCGTAATCCTTCAAATATGAAGCCTTTCCCCTCAGAATTAAACAAACAATTTGTAAATATCCGCCAAAGGAAGTTTTCATAGACAAATGAGTTTAAGAGCCGAGACGAAAAAAGACTCGATTATCCGTAATTCAAACAATTTTATCATTTTCGATCTACAACTAAGGGAGGTAATTTGCTTAAAAGGGCTGAGGTCACGTGATGCAAATGCCATGAATAATGTACCCAGCATTTTGCCATATGCTTCAACAGTGCAGAAAATAAATAATCTGTCTTTATAGTCCACAAAAATAAATAACCCATCCAAAACAAATCCTCCTGGCCACCTCCCTCCAAGCCCCCCCCCCCCCCCCCCGCGGAATATCAAAGGTCGTCCCCAAGTAAAGTAAGGGAAATAATGTGCTTCAAATTATTAATTTAGAGTCAGAATCGTGATACCGGAAATGAATTTTCGGAAAGGGCCATTGCTGTGCTCGCATCATTGGCCACGTCTACAGCATATTAGTTGTAATGTTAGCGACGACATTCTAGTGTTTACTTATGTCGCCCGCTTCAACGACATTCTGTACTTGAAAAATGGGAACTCAAACTAAAAGAGCTAAGTTAAGGGCGATAATTAGGTAAATCCCTCGTTGTGGATCACAGCCGTATTTTCTGGAACATTTTTGGTATAGGAAGTAGGTAATTGTTGACATTTAAAAATAAAATTCATCAAATTTTATAACGGGATCTCTGAAAATCCATTTTTTTAATCTTCTTTCAGGAAACTTGTATGGATCTCAGGTGTTACCCAGGACGAATTCTCCTTGGTGCGAGTTGTGTTCCGATTCTTCAGCTGACTAGCGATCTTGGATATATTATGTCATTAAAAATTGCAGGGAAAATGACGATCAGAAAGTTAGATACAAAATCTTTTTTAAAAGGAATAAGAGACAGGTTACAAAATTTGTTAAGTTTTTATTCAGACTTTCTGTTTGAATCTTCTGTTTATTTAATAAATAAAAAATGTGCAAAGGAAATTGTTTGGAATAATACAGACGTGTCTGTTCTGATATTCCAAAAATTTTCCGATCGAACACTTGTGAATAGAACCTTGCTTGAGGACCAGTTGCTTTCATTGACTGCTGCAGAAATAGAAATAAATTTCGAAAATTCCACTTACAAATTTACTGTATCTCAAAGCTCCGAAGCATACTCACTGCCAGGTTTAACGAATAATCTGGATCAGGTACACTTTTTGGAAAGCCAATACGACAGTAGTTGTTTTATACGAGAATTTGGGTCTGACAGGCCCCTAAATCATTACTCTCATGTAACACAGTTGTTAACCTGTCCACAAATTGAATTAAACAACAGTGATGTCGAGATTGATAACATGACAATGCATATGAGCATTTCTTCACTAGGAGCTACTATTACAAAGGTTTATTACAGTGTGACACCATCTAGAAATATTCGGATATGTGCTGATCTTTACAAAACGTTAACAAATTCAAGAGTGTCGAAACCAAGGCCACCACCTAACGTACTAGGAGTAATGCTGATGTGTTGCACGTGTATTTCCCTTCTGAGTTTATTGGTCACATTTCTTACTTATCTCGCATTTCCGTGTCTTCGATCTCTTCCGGGAAAGATCAACATGTGTTTAGTTTTTGCTATGTTTCAAGCACAGTTTTTCTATCAATTTGGACTTCATCAAACAGATTCAGACATCACATGTCAAATTATTGGTGTTTTTATTCACTATTTTTGGCTTGTCACATTCGGATGTTTGAACATTTGCTCATTTCATATGTTTCGAGTTTTCAGAAGTACAAATCATATGGTACAATCCCACGATAACTCGACTCGAAACAAAACATTTGTATTCTATGTGTTATATTCATACGGAGTACCGTTTATTATTATTGGGGTAAATATTGGAAGAAATCTTTTTGTAGACAATCAGTATACAGGGTATGGCGGTAACATATGCTTTTTGAATCAACCAATAGCAGTCATCGTTACATTTATATCTCCGATACTACTCGTTTGTATACTAAATATAGTCTTTTTCGTTGTTACTATAAAGACCATATTCTCTACTAAATTGTCTAATACTGAGCAACGCATAATGACAAACAGGTCACATTTCAGTATTTATGTTAAATTATTCACAATAACAGGGATTTCCTGGTTGTTACAGATAATTGATTCATTTTTACCCGACTCCCTATTGCAAACTGTGTTTTCTGCTACCGCATCGTTGATGAATTCCCTACAGGGATTATTTATATTTTTATCATACGTTTGTAACAGAAAAATATTACAATTATACAAGAAAACTAAAATATTGCAAAGATTATCAAGTGGAATTCCTTCAAGAAGTAAAACTTATAGTATAAAAATTTAACATTATGTGTTGCTGTTGTATACATGTCATTGCTTTTACTTATATATGTCTTGTACGTTGTGTTTATGTTTGTATTTGCTTAACCCATGTGGGTATAATTTGCAAATAAAATTATCATTATTATTTATAAAACATCGCGCTTAATTATTAAAAGGAAATCGACACTGATTATATGAGATAGTGAATATGATTAATAATACTGGAAGTACATGTAAATGCGGGAAACAAATTTTTAAGTCTTTTCCTTGGAAACCACATTACCAATTTTGATAAAAAGACTAGAAAATTAAACCGAAATATTGTTCCTTTATTCCTCTGTGGGCCATGAATGGTTTCATACCATAGACGGTCAGATAAGCATGACGACTCGTGTAGAGCTTTACAGGTTTCACGAAATGACACTGGTAAGTTTAAAATTAGAGCCAAATTCATCGAGGAAGGTAATTTATGTGTCTGAAATAAAATAAAAAAAGATTATAATTTCTTCTTTGTGTCATACAACAAATGTGTTTGACCCGATGCAACTTCACTGCCAAGGGTTTACTGATATTTTATCCTCACAAAATACTAAACAGAAAAATTCTTTTGTTCTTTTGTTTACAAGTACAATGTTTATTGTTTTTTCAGATAACCCGATTGGAAGTGGTATATACTCGATCATCCACGGGGTAGGTAGTTCGATCACTAGCCTATCCACACCGAGGTTGTGAGTTCGAATCTCACCTGTGACAGGGTGTGTTCGACTTCGATCTTAATTGACATTCTGTACCAATTTTCCTACCGAAGGTCGATGGTTCTTTCTGGGTTCTCTGGCTTCCTCCAACAATAAAAACTGGCCGCCGCGAAATAGCCAAATGTGCTGTGAAAACGGCGTTAAACCCCCACTGAACTAAACCAAATCTATCATCCATGAGATTGTCAAAAAGGAACATCGTTGAAGAGAGGTATCTTCTGAATTTTCTTGACCAGTATAGGTGTAATTTGACGCATATAGATGCAATTTGACCCGTATAGGTGTAATTTGACCCGTTTAGGTGTAATTTGACCAGTATAGGTGTAATTTGACCCGTATAGGTGTAATTTGACCCGTTTAGGTGTAGTTTGACCAGTATAGGTGTAATTTGCCCCGTTTAGGTGTAATTTGCAAACAATTGACTAAGAACAGCAATATAAGAACTATTTCTTTTATGTTTTTAAATTATACTCCAATATTAAACGTCCGAGTTTTTCGTTTATTGACATCAAATCTGCTTTCATGGTTGTGTTTTTCCGAGGCTGAAATGTCTCACAGCTTCAAAAAAGTTTACAATCTACCTTACGAACTAGTAGATCGTTATGAAATGCTTCTCAAATTAAACTTCTTTTTCCATTTGTCGTAGTTTTGCTATTTTTCTATCAGCAAACATTACTTTACTAGAGTTAAAGAGATTCCCTATCAAATCAACCAGGATGTGTTTTTTCGGTTATTTTGGGTCACTTAAGGTCTGCAGTTCTGACGATTTTTATCCATTTGATAGTTATGACATCAAATCTGCTTTCGCCGTTGTGTTTTTCCGAGGCTGAAATGTCTTACAGCTTCAAAAAAGTTTAAAATCGACGTTACGAACTAGTAGATCATTAAGAAATCTTCTCAAATTAAACTTCTTTTTCAAGTTATTGTAGTTTTGCTGTTTTTCTATCATAGAAGATTACTTTACTAGAGTATCGAATCAGCCGGGATGGGTTTTGGGGGTTTTTTGGGGTTTTTTTTGGGGGGGGTTATTTTCGGTCACTTAGGGTTTGCAGTTCTTACAATTTTGATCAATTTGATAGTTTAAAAAAGATGAAAATTAATTTTAAAAAAAACAACTTACTAGGCACATATAATGGATCACAGGAGCTTAACCAACAGAGTTGCCTAGCGCGTCGCAAGGTTGTGGATAAGGGTGAGGGGGTGGTTAATAGGTCATAATACATGTAAAACGGAAAGTTTATAGTTGGTAAAACGTGTTTGGAGAATGCCACGCTCTCTGCACGCTAAAGACCTCTTCTGTAGTTCTCGAAAAAGGGGTAGGTTAATGCATGGTAGCTACAGAAGGTTAAATTATCCGACCCTATCCAAACATCCATCCATTTACAGTGGCAGTCCACAAAAATCGGTTCCCCTTTGTGTCCCGTCCCAACCCTATTTGAAATTTGTTTGATAAATTGTTGAACCGTTTCGCGTCTTGAAAACGTACGAAATAATTTGCCGTTAAGGATGATCACTGGTCTAATACAAAATAAATAGGATTTGAAATGGATGTTTTAGTTTGAGAGAACATATGAATAGTAAACAAATAAGCAAGAAAAAAATATAGGTTCATGTGCTCATTTTAGAGCTATAAGGCCTTGAAAATTTGCAGGAAATGGTTTTTTCTGGATTTGTCATTGTCTTTGCATTGACAACTTCAGTCTCTAAAAAATGTATGAAAAAATAAAAAGGATTTCATAAAATTTTGTCAAATACCATATTAAAGTATATATGATTGAATTATAAAAGAAAAAGTGGGGTTCACGGGTAAAAAATTTCATGTTTAAGAAATGGATAAAACCCGAGGATTCCGAAAATCTGACAAAAAGACCAAAACATGACCAGCGAGCATCCTTAAGCACAAAAAAATCAATCAATCAATCAATCAGGACATAATTTGGTTTTACCAACAAACTAATTGTTGCTTGTGATGATGATGTGGGTTATTATTGATACAAATTTTTCAAGTAGAAAAGTTGCATTGTCCGTAGATCACCATGATAATCTGTATAGCCAATGTATAAATAATTGCAAAACCAGGTGATTGTATTGTCAATATTTATAACACATTTGGTAGTTTTCATCTCAGCTTAATATATTACTAGACATTGAACCCGCGCGAGCGCGAGAAAATAGGCATTTTTTTTTTTTTTTTTTTTTTTTTTTTTTTTTTTTTTTTTTTTTTTTGTGGTGGCCATATTGACTATAAAAAGTTGTTGCGGCTATGTCATTGATGGAACAGGAACTCAATATGGATGTTGTGACAGGCTTCCCATAAACTTTCCTGTCAAGTAGGTGGTTTCAATTGATAGTTTCATGTCTATATATGATGTAGTATTCCAGAAATGGATGTGAATGCAAACTTTAACCTAGTCAATGAACCGTGAAATGTAGGTCAACGTGACCCAATTGTCACATGGCTGTTCGTTACTACCGAAGATGGAAACACTGATGAAGTAGACTATATGCCACGTAGAATTACCAAAATGGACCTTCAGGTTCCATCAAAGTCAAAATCTATGACGAAAACACAACCACATAGATTGTCAATATTTTTATTGTTACAATTAATTCTGAACTGGAACTTGATGAAAAGCTTTCATTAAATACACATTTCATAATGCATTACCTTTTTCCTTCAGAATAAATATGAAAATGAAATTGTAGATGTAAACATTTCCTTAGTGACGGATGAATTTTTCAAAAGATGCCGTGAGTTCCGTAGAGCATATTTTTGGAAAATAATTGTTCCAATTGTTCCATTGTCATTATGAGCAGGGCAAGCGAGGCTTAATTTCACAAATATATCCAATAATCAGACGATAAAAGCATTTTTAGTGTGTGGCTGGATGTCCACGTTTATATTTATCAAAAATGTCCGAGATAAATTTCGTCATTAATGATAAAGATGACCATTTGTTAAACATATTTTTATCTAGGGCTTACAGGGCTATTTAGACAGGTCACATTACAAATGATGTAAAAATAGATAATGGTTGGTGTTATCACTTTGTGCAAGGTAAACATCCGAGCAATCCAAAAAACACTAAGTTAGGAATTCCTTTGAACTTTACCTTATTTCTTCATAATCTTCAAAGTTCATAACCTTTACAGTTAGGAGAAATTGCGTTATTGTTGAAAAACAATCCTGAATACATGAAGCGGAAACATCCCACTTGAAGGGGAATGTTTTTAATTTGTTTTATTCTTCCGTAATTTCAAACAGAAATACATTTAAAATAAGTGCATACTTGTTTATTTAAATCAATTTTTAAAATGATGCATTCGAGAACCTTCTAAGGTATGTGTTGGGAGAATTCATATCGGAAAGTGCATACAAATTCCATTTGCACATAAACAAAACTGTAGTTTAAATTTATAAATGCAGATTGTCAAATCCGATAATAACCGTTATAATCTGAACCATACATCGTTTATTTTGAACCATGCGTTTTGCCGCCTATTCGGCTAATTCTTAAATTTAGTATTGTAGATACTCAGCTGCATTCTTAGTAAATTGGACAGATGTCGTAACGACTTTTCTGTCCTGTCTAAAGACTTTTATCCTCTGATGTAAGTTCTATTTAAAACATACTATAATCTTTAATCACTGTCATTATCAGTTTTTACATCCTAGCTCATTTCTTCTTACAGGGGTGATATGAGGCGGATCACCCCTGCCAAATCATCCCAACAAGAGTTCTTTGTTACGTTTAAAGTTGGCGGGAACAATTTAAATGCACGATTAAAACTTAGAAAATGTATGTAGAAACATAAATCACATCTAAAAATTAACATAAAAATATTTGAAAGAATGTACTGAGATTCGAACCTGGGACCCGAAGTATGTTGCCAAGACGCCTATTTTTTCTTTATGCCAAGATGCAAACCACTAAACTACGGAAGCTCACACCGAGGTAAACATGATGTTATATGGGTTCCAATGGGGTATTCAATATATAATATATATAAAGTAAATCTATAACGTATAATAGTACTGACATCTTTACTTTAAGTTTATTAGTATTTACCTCAAATGAGCTGGGGTGTAAAATAGTTATCCCACTCGGACTTGGTGTGTATGTATAAGATCATCCCTCGGTCCTCCTGCCCTCGGGATGATCTTATACAAACACCCCAAGTCCTCGTGGTATAACTATAACTTGCACAATATTTTAGCAGAATCTATTTCTTATAGAGGAAATTAAGAATCAATCAATCAGTTATCCTAAATTTAAACAATATTATTTTCATCACAATAAGATTTTTCACACCTTGCAAAAGATTAAATAAATGTCACATTGAGTAATTCTGTTTTTCAAAAATGAAATATTAACAAAATATTTTAGATTATAATATAGAAATTTTGAAAATTTATAATATTTTTACTTTTATTTGACCTGTTATATTAAAATAATGATTTGTCAATACAACTTTTTACTATATAAAACCGGGTTGTTATAATAAAAATTTGTATTGATAATTCAAAAATTTTAATGTAACACAGATATAAAATCATGACATAAGTCTTTAGAAGCATAATTCCTTTTATCGTTCTTCGAACAATACTCAGTGGTAATTCCTGTGTAGTTTTTGAACAAATATCTGCGTATTTGGAATGGAGGATTTGAAAAAGGCAGTGGAGAAAGGCAGGCTCTAAAATTTGATAACAAAGCATATGGATGTGGGGAAAACCGTTAGTATGAATGAAACTGAAAGAAACAATCTAGATCCAAGATCACTTCCTGAACCCCGAACTTACTGTCACATAACGAAAGAAAAAACAAATGGTTTCGTGATAATGAAATGTTTTTAAGATTAAAAAAGTAAGTCTTAAAGGGTACAAGGTACCAGTTCATAAAATACTGGGCGCAGACATCATACATTTAGCGTTGAAATGAATGTGGGACTCGCTGCCCATTTATCAATATTAAATTAAATAATAAATAGCTTTAAACGGCAGTGGTTCTTCCTTCGGAACATATGAGATAAAACAGTTTCAAACTGGCTTTTAAGAATGTGGGTAATTTCAATGATTTAAGTGGGTACCCCCCCCCCCCCCGATTTTTAGCAAAAATTTATCCCCCGTTTTTGAGCCTCATTTTTCGGCATGAAAAGCCATGGGAAGGTACCATTTTCGTTGCATTAAATTAATCGGATACATTTCCACTTAATTGAGGTGCTGTTATTTTTCAAGAAATTAATTTTTATTTTTATGAAATTTTCTTTCATATCTTGATACCCCCACACATTGCCATGTGGAGATTAGCATAGAAACCGAATTGGTACTTTGCATTCTAAAGCTGTCTCCCAAAGTGGTAAGGGCAGAATATTTTTATAAAAAACAAACTTTTTTGGAAGAATTATTTAAAAAAAAACGTAAACCCGAACGGGTTTTTCTTTTTTACGCATCCATCGAATTTAATGCATAATGCAGTATTTCAGTACTGTGTGTTTATTGCTATAGCCGACAGTAAAAAATCACATCAATATGGCTAGCCTTACTCTCATGTTATGATCCAATGATGAATGTATTGTTTAACACAATTATAAATGATATGTCATCGCATAATTTAGTCATACACACGCACATTTACACATCACCGTACTACTGCGCCGTACACATGGAGTGGAAATGTCGTCTGACTAACAGCATCAGGATGTAATCATGTTATAGGTATGTAGGTTTATCTTCAATATTAATTGGAGTCTGTATATAAATACTTGATACAGAATGAAAGTATTTCTATTCAATTATATTTTGTAATATTAAATTCAAGCGCAATGTATACAGGTCTGTCTAGAATGTAATGTTTTGCTACATGCTTGAAATATTTTAAAATATATTTGATTATTTATTATAAACGCCAATACAATAAATGGTTATGGATTGGCAGTACACATATTAAAACAATAAGGTAACCGTATAAATTGAAATTAAAATAGTGACACATACTCCGTTTCCGTTCTCTATTCTACATTGAGGGAGTGACGGTGTCGGAAATAATGTACTTTTAACAGTGACTTTTATAATACACAAACATTTATTAATATAATTTGCCTGTAGGAGAACTATTGTTTAATACACATTCCCGTTTCCATTCTCTATTCTACACGAGGGAGTGACGCTGTCTGAAATAAAACTATATTAACATTGTATTTTTAATAGTGACTTTTATAATACTTAAACATTCATTAATATATATTGCCTGTAGGAGACTCGAGGTAGGAGAACTATTGTTTAATATGAAAAACAAGAAATATGATAAAAAAAACACTAACAACTCATTATTTATTTTTGCAACTAGATCATCAATGATCAATTTTTCATTATTTATTCACTTATTTTTCTTATTATTTTTGTTTGTTTTGTTTTTGTTTTTGTTTTGTTTTGTTGTTTGTTTTGTTTTTTTTTTATAATTGTAACTTAATTCTACCTCAGCCATAAATTATAATAATTATGATTTGAATTGTTACGTATAGGGGATTTATAATACAGAAATAAATGTTACACCATACCAAATAGATTTTTACTTTTTACTTGTACATGTACTTCGATATTATAGACAGCATCAATTATTTCAAAAAGTTAAAAGGGTAGAGTCATTTTTTCAAAACATCATTTGCCTTCAAAATCTATCAGGGCGTCGTCTCGTATGTCTTCATGTGTTTGTGGCCAAATTTATAGATTTGCTAGTAATAAATACATGTACCAAATCTGTTTTTTAAAATACTCTACATACCTGAATATTGTTTTCATAGATAATTTTATCACAAATATATTAATTTGGGGTTTTTAAGACCGTTGCTCAAAATGCCGAACATTCAGAACCGAAACCATAATTTTCGACAAACCCCTTTTTTTTTGTTGGCCTGATGATTCTCATATAATAATTCCCCTTGGATGCCCATCTTATCTTTTTGATCATTGTTTAACTCTTCAGAGACAATAATGTAATTATGCACGATTTGCGAAAAATGTGGTTTTATTTTACAAGTGTTTACTTACTTTTACTTATTGACTTTAACTTTCGCTAATTCACAACGCAAGTAATATTTAAAGATTATAATTTAAGCTTACTTTGTTTGTAACGCGAGTGTTGTATTGTAAACTATTAATTTCTTGAATATTATTATAAAACCTGCATTAGTCTCTTCTTTGAAGTGCCACAAGTGTTATTTTCGCCTCTATACATTGGTTAAATGTTTATACATGTACTAACCGAATCCTCGAATGAATTTGAATTTCAGCTATTTCTGAAATCTGTGGAAGAAACACCAGTATCTCAGAATAGCAGTATGTCACTATTGATGCTGCCGTTTTTATTGTACTGGTTTTTTTTCATTAATTCAATAGAACTAATATAAAATAATTTAATATTGGATATAACGCGTCATTTGATTGGTCAATTTTTTTCGTCTATCATATCATAGACTACATTTCGTTTTCACTATGACGTCATTAAACGGAATCCCAACGTTTTAAAAGGTCAACACTAGTATAAGGATTGACTGTAATTTTGTTTTGTCTATTCGAAATATTAACCTGAATGCACATGGTGCACACTTTCAAATAACCCGCTACACATAAATATGGTTCTCTACCGATTATGTTATTGTCTATATAACTTACACCTTATGTGTTTTTTCATGATTAATTGACATTTCATTAACACGTATGGATGTAATTTGGATATAAACTATTATTATATTGTCTACGCATTAACACATTTTCAAGCTGTCTCATAGCTTACTTTTAAAATTCTGTATTAAATGAAACTGAAGCTTAATTAAGTATAATTCATTGGTGTCATGCTCTATGGTTATTTTAACATGGTTAGGCCTTATATTTGTCAATATTTTACACCTCACTGCTATGGCTATTTTAACATCTTAAGGCCTTATATTTGTTTATATTTTACTCCGAACGTTAGTGAGGTGTAAAATATTAACAAATATAAGGCCTAACCATGTTAAAATAACCATAGAGCATGACACCAATGAATTTTTTCGATTCTAAAAGGACAATATACATCATTTCTGTAATCGAAGTGAACCATATAAGGCATCATGTCGATTTTAACAAGGCAACAACTTTTACAGAAAAAGGTAAAATGTCTTTAAACAAACAAAATAAAATCTGACATACTTTTTTGGGAAGATTGTAAAGCAAATACCAGCGTTCCAGATCCTGTATAACATACGATTTTTCGTTTTTGACTGTCGATCTGGGGTGCGTTCAATATTGGAGCTGCTACGTAGGGCTGCGTAGTTTTTACTATTGAACGCTTATCTAGCCTAGCTGCTACGTAGGGCTGGATAGCCCTAAAACTTCATGCTAGCTTGTAAATCTATTATGACGTCATATTTATCTAAATTCATAAAAAAATATATAAAACAAATTTTATATATGATTTTAGCGAGCGTACGAAATTTGTACAAAGTCTGGCGCGGTGTTCCAGCAGTAATAGGAGTATTTCCATACAAAATGGGTTTTTTTCGATATCTTATTCACATTGGCGCCATTTTGCTAGGCTAGCTACGTGGCATATCGTTCAACATAGATATATATCCAGGGCATAGCAGCTAGGCTAGCTGCTACCATATTGAACGCAACGCAGGTGTCATTTGAATATAGGAAGTTATACCTTGGATTGTGACGTCGCACTTTCGACTGTCATACCATTTCGCGTGACAGATATCGTTGTTGTATGTGGAGCTTTGCTAAATGTTTGAAAAGCGAAATATGTAAGATAGATTCAGTGAGATGGAAGATTGTGACATTGAAAATGCCTTGTACGCATGTGTCAATAATAATTGTTCTACATAGAACACAGTTGTGTTTCTATAGCGAAAACGGCACGTCATATTAGAATGAATATTAAATATAAAACAACAGTATTAAACTTTATTAAACAGTTTAAGAACTGTTACTTCATTCAACGCGTCGAATTTCGAAGTATCTTCCATGCAGTGTCCAATGTTAAAAAGGTTAAACTATGTCCAGCTGTGGCAGCTTGCTTGGATTCCGATCGGCTAAAAACAATAACTGTTGTAGCAGACATTTATCCACGAATTTTCATGCAACAAAAACATATTTCTATTGGCTTAGTATTGTCTGACAAGAAGACCTTTGTACAAATTTCCCATAGGGTCCAATGTTAAACTAAGTCCGGCTGTGGCGACCATCTTGAATTTCCAATCGGCACATAAAACATATCTTTTGTAGTTGTCTTTCAAATGATCATTCACACATCAAAAACATTTTAATTGACTTGGAAGTTTCTGACAAGAAAATCTTTGTACAAAATTTCCCATAGGATCCAATGTTAAACTAAGTAGGCTGTGGCGGCCATCTTGAATTTCGATCGGCACAAAAAAACATAAATTTTGTAGAGGTTCATCCAACGCTTGTTCATAAATAAAAATATTTCAATTGGCTTGGTAGTTTCTGACAAAAAGACCTTTGTACAAATTTCCCATAGGGTTCAATGTTAAACTAAGTCTGCCTGTGGTGGCCATATTGAATTTCCGATTGTCATATTGATAGTGGTCTATCAAATGATCATTCGCACATCAAGAACATTTCAATTGGCTTTTTAGTTTCTGACAAGAAGACCTTTGTAAAAAAAATCCCCACAGGGTCCAATGTTAAACTAAGTCCGGCTGTTACGACCATCTTGAATTTGCAATCGTCACAAAAAAATAATTTTTGTAGAGGTTCATGCAATGCTTGTTCATACATAAAAATATTTCAATTGGTTTAGTAGTTTCTGACAAGAAGACCTTTGTATAAATTTCCCCATAGGGTCCAATGTTAAACTTGAATTTCCGATCGGCACAAAAAAAAGCGTACATTTTGTAGAGGTTCATCCAAGGATCATTCATTCAACAAATCAATTCAATTGGCTTTGCAGTTTCTGACAAAAAGAGCTTTAAAGATAAGTCCAATCAGAACGAATTATCTGCTCCTGGTAGCCACGTTGAGTATCAAATCGGCACAAAAACATAACTTTTGTTCAGAACCATCCAATTAACATTCCTGCCAAGTTTGGTTCCATTTAGACTTGTGGTTTCAGAAAAAAAAAGACGGACGGACGACGACCCAAAGTGTTGGCAAAAACTCACATGGCCTATTAGGCCAGGTGATCTAATAAAAAAGGCATACCAGATTAGAATGTCAAACGACCTTTTTCACAATTGGCCGTAGCCTTAGGACATCTTTTAAAGATTCAATGCCCATTAATCAAGACACTTTCTCCAGTTTTAAAACCTATCTTCATGTGAAAAATCAAGAAGAACTTCATATTTAGATATTATAAATTAAAAGTGTCAGATCATCAGAATTGTGACTTACTAAAATACCCTTGGTATAAGAATAGAAGAGCTATTTTTTTTTATTAAATATAACCAATAAATTCACTACATATTTCCTCTTTATATGGGTAATGACGAACTAGGATTATGTAATCGAGTATTTAATAATAGTTTCTTCAGAGAAAGTAACTTGGATTGAGAAGTAATTTTACGTATAATGTTACTTGTAATTTGCAAAATTTAGAGTTGTCTCTCTTGACATTCATTTCGTCCAAAATGTTTGTCACAAGGTAAAGGGGTGGAAAAAAGAGAGAAGGGTGGAAGGAAGGAGATGAAAGAACATACTGCAGATCGTATCAAGTAGTATTAACTTCTAAAACATTATGACTCGGAAATCATTGAGATCACCTGTCTTTCAGATTGAAATAAAAGTAATGAATCATGAGTTTTTTTCGTGGTCTGTCTCGGGGCAGAAATGGCATAAAAAATACAAAAAGAAGCAGCCATGAATGGTATGCATTTTGACTATACATATACTCCAAGGACCTGGGGATTAGCTGGTTAAATAAACATAGGTTATAGAATGGTTTTCCATGTATTATGAACATTAATGCCCAAGGCGAAGCCGCGGGCATATGTTCGTGATACATAGAAAACCATTCCTTGACCAATGTAGAACATAATTCACCTCTGTAACGAAAATACCTTTTGTACTCCAATTCTTTTAGTTATGAAATCCTGACAAGTTAAAATAAATCAGTTAATGGGAAAAACATTCTGTTGGTAAAAAACTATTCATGTAACTCATGTTTTTCAAAATGCTATTACAACTGAATGGAAGGAAATCAGGATTTCTAATTTAGTTTGAAAAGTTCTTGACATGGGTGCGTTTTTACTTAATTTTAATTTTGTCAAGACTTTTTTTTTTAATTATTAAATATATTAATAAAATTGGTTGTTTAAAAATAAACAAAAAAAATAAATAAAATAACAAAAAACATTATTATAATAAGAGATATAATAATGACATGTTTATTACAACCCCCCCCCCCCCCAAAAAAAAAAAAAAAAAATTAATAAAAACTATATGTCAAACATTTACATCTCAATCTCTATATTGGATTTATATCTGGATAATTTTGAAGATGCATTTACTTCATTTTTCACATTAAGAGATGTTCATAATTGCCAAAAAAAAAAATTAAATTAAAAACTTATCAAAATTTAAAAAAAAAAAAAGTAAACTAATTTCACGAGTTTGAACATGTTTTAATCACCATTTCTTTCTTATTAGATTTTAGAGCGAACAGGACAAAACTTTTCAGCTCATTTGTGTATATATCATCCTCCCAAGTCAGGTTGTTCCTAGAAACACCTGAAATCACACATTCATATATTTTGGGTCGGAAGTGAACGGTTTTCATTGGTACTTCTCAAGATCAAAAGATAATCCATTTGCGTCGTAGGTAGCATTTTCTAGGTGACACCAGGCGGCGATATGTTCGACCCGCAAAATATGAATGTCATAAATTTATACTTAATGTCTTACTAAGACTTTCGTTAACGACATATTTGAACTTATTTTTTGTTAACATATTCGCTACATGTTTCTTTTTCTTTTTTCGCATTGTTTTGCACACCTCTCTCCTCTTGGAGGCACCGCCTGGGTGGTCTCGTGGTAGCGTGCTCGCCTCGAGTGCGAAAGGTCGCGGGTTCGATCCCCGGCCGGGTCAAACCAAAGACATTAAAATTTGTATTTGCTGCTTCTTCGCCAAGCACGCGGTATCTAGCAGTAAGAGCGAAGATCTACTGGTCAGCTCGGAGTCGGTATAATGTGTCCGAGTGGGGTGATATGTCTTCCTGCGGACAGTTACTTCGTACTTCCATATTTTTAAAAATCCGGCTCAGTATGTCGGTAGTATTCGCGTACATTTTCAAGGACTGCACACAGTAAAACACAAGGTGTTAAAGTAAATATTAGTATATAAGTATTAGTCAAACATAATAATCATTAAGGCAAGAGTTCCATTTGCCACCCCTATAAGTACAGCTCTGTGCTTATTCCGGCGAAGATATACACAACTGGGGGTGTCGTATGGAATAAGTAAAGTCAAGAAATACCAAAGGGACATTCGAAGGAGAGAAAAATCGTAACAACTGACAAATTCCGGAGAACAACGAAGCTAGACAAGACCAAAACAATACATGCACTACAATTAAAAACTAAAAACGTAGGAACAACATGGACCCCACCAAAAAACCGGGGGTAGACTCAGGTGCTCCGGAAGAGTAAGCAGTCTCTGCTTCCTGCAGGACACCCGCCATGCTGCCCATGAACTCTTTCCATAACTAATAACACAATAATAACTATTATTAAAAACAACAGTTTGCTATTAATAGAGCTTTGATTCTCGAGATAATTTTAAGATGACAGAGGACTACATTTTTATCTCAGTTATAAAAGTTGAAGTCAATAATTAAATTACATAATTGTTATTTTCCTCTTGTGGGATATTTGCCCAGATGTCAGTTTCTAGCAGAACTTTTGTCAGCAATCAGGTACAAGTCTGATTCTAACTCGCGGCTCGGGGTTTCGACTCCAATCTTAAATGAGAAGGATTCCGAAATTTTGACTGTTCTCTTATACGGGTACTCCTCAACCAACAAAAAATCGGTATCCGATATGGTCATTTGCTTTTAAAGTAGTGAAACTCACTCAGACTGTATGCTATAGCTTTTTCTATTTTATTTAATATGTTTTTTTTACAATATATTGCAGATGCATTTTCTGTATAACATGTTTAACCAGAATAAATAAGTGTAGTCACAATAAGAATATCAAAGATTTTATTGATAATCTACAGGAGTATATCGATTTTTTGTACACCTTTTGTACATAGACGTACTTCCATATTTTTATTGTTTAAATTTTGGATGATAATTGTACAAGTGTCTGAATGTCTTTTGATTTATATATTTTTCTTCGCAGTGGGCTTTTTATTGGAATAAAAATTTTGGATTTGTCATGTTGTTAATTTCACGTAACAATGCTTATAGAGCTGATATAGTGGGGTAATTAAGGCTATGGGCTATGGAGATTTAGGTATTCCGCTTACGGAGCAACCATTTCATGTCCAGGGTATGGAATTTGGAGGAAAAAAAAAGCGGACTCCAAAGTTTGTGGAAAAAGGGCAGGGCGGGGGGGGGGGGGGGGGGGTGTGCTTGTTTTGAAAAAAGGTAGGTTTGATTTCATTTGGAGTCAAATAGTAGTATATTTTAAAATGTTGGGCCTGCTTGCATGGGCACGACAAATTACCAAAAACGAAATGCGTGTTTGCATGCTCGAACTTAAGCATTGTTACATGTTATAAATGAATTGATGGTTATTGGTGATGTAAAAAAATGATGCTATCAAATATCTTGGCTAATTCTATGTAAACAAACCCAAACTCATTTAGATTACCACATGAGAGACGATATTTCTGTTTATGAAATATCCCACGATCAATGATTGGTTACAGGCTCAGTGATAGTCGTTTTTCAATAGTTAAATTGAATAAAAATGATATTTGAATTTTAATATTTTTTTTCCCTAGGATGATCATTTCAGATGCAAAAATCACAGAATTACCTCGGCCATAGTTTAAATTGGTAGAAAATGCCCTTGTTAAGTTAATTCGGATTAATTTAACCCCAGTGTGAACATACAAACGACGCATTCCATCATAAGTTTTCATTTTTATTCTCTACAGTTAATATATATGTATTAATTTCACATGTGTAGTATTAAATCTAATAGTGATAAGACCAATATATTTATCTGCACGCATTCAACGCTGTTTCAAGAATAAAATCTAAATTAGTTTCCGTGGCAAATACCAAATGCTTTTGAATATGTCATCGATTTATACGTATACTGCGTAGAAATTATGTATATATATGTAGATCTAACATATTATGATCACGATTATTTACTTTGTAGTCTTTGTGATGGAGTGTAAAAAGAAGCTTATAGCCGCTGTTGTATTGGTGATTATTTTGTTAGCATGGACATTCGTACCGAAAAACATTTTGTACTCTGTACGTGGCAAGGCAACGCTTATCTATAATATTTTTGGAAACAATAACAGCGTACCGATTTCATTCAATAAAAACGCATACATACAAGCGATACGTCACGATTGTGGTCAGCTGTGTGATACGTCCAGGAAGGGGTACCCCGGTCCATTTTTCAATCATGTAAATGCTTATATTGACTGTAAAGCAATATTTCAGAACCAGTTTATAGATCGTGTACACGGGCTGCCTCATGCACCTAAAACCATTCCAAAGGAACTATTTCAGGATTTTACAATGAATAATCGTTTACCTGTCAAGTACTGGTATTTTGACCAACAGTATCTAGGTAAAAAGGCAATGACTCCAGTTTGGACAGAGAAATCGATAGAAGATTGGATACAGCTCGCAAAAAAAGGAAAATTACGCGGTAATTATGGTATTGACGAGACAAATGCTTTACGTGATGGCCTGCGACATGCACCTGGGGTTGTAAATGGGAGAGTGTTAGTTATTGGATCTGAAAATCCTTGGGCCGAAGCATGCGTACTTGAAGCAGGTGCACGTGAGGTCGTTACATTAGAATATGGAAGTATTATTTCAAAACATCCAAAAGTTAAAACAATGGTCCCGTACGATTTTCGTATGCGTTACCTAAATAATACTCTAGGATTATTTGATGGGATTGTAACATTTAGTTCCATAGAACATTCAGGATTAGGGAGATATGGTGATGCACTGAATCCCTGGGGAGACATAATTGCCATAGCACGTGCGTGGTGTGTTACTAAAAATGGTGGATCATTAACTATTGGAGTACAATATAATTACAATCATGAATTTATTAGATTTAACGCCGACAGATGGTACGGTAAAATACGTTATCCTTATTTAACTACGAACTGGAAACAACATTATTTAGGAAAAGGTTCACAGCGTGTTCATGTGTTTATAAAATAATTGTTTAAAAATTAATAAAATTACAGTCATGTGTGATGTTTTATGGTCAAGAAAACCATGTAAAATCGTACATTTTTAGCTTATAGGTCATGTGAGCTTATGTCATCTCTTTAAATCTGTCGTCCGTCGTCCGTCATGCGTAAAGCTTTCACATTTTTATCCTCTCTTTTGAAAATACTTGGCCAATTGTAACCAAACATGGTAAGAATGATGTATGGAGGGACCTCTGCAAACGATCCGCCTTTGATTCCGCCGGGTTGGATGAAAAACCTGGTCACAAGAGGCCATTTTTGATTTTGATTGTCCAATTTTCCACAATCTTGTCATGTGATATGTTTTGAAACTTTGCAGGATTGATGACAGCAATACACTCTACGAAGTTTTTAACGATCCATTTTTGGATGAAATTCAGTGTTCATCCGACGGCTGCGGCTGCTCAAAGTTTCCAATTAACTGACTTAAGGAACAAATGTGCAGATTGTAACCAAAGTTGACAGGAATATGCAAGTGATACAGCTTTGGTTCTGGTTGGATCAACAATATGGCCGTAGGAAACCTTTGAATTCGATTTGCCGATTTTCATTGATTCTCAGATCTCCTTTAAAAGTCGTATCCATGTGAGCGATTCGGGCCTCGAGTTATATTTTCATAATACATTGCATGTAAAGTCAATATTTGTAGAGGTTTCATTATATAATCAGGACTATCAACACACTTATATGACATGTTGATTTGGGATAAAAAAATGTTTGTATCAATTAAAATATTAATACCTTAAAAAAATGTATATTTGGAAGTAATTCTTTATCTAGACTACATACATACGGATATACATATAAAGGTAGGGTAAGGAGTATGCCGTAACTTATTTAAAAGGTCTGTTATTTGTTAATGTCAGTTATTTTACTGTGCGTATGTAGAAAAAGTATGTGCATATTTTGAAAAGCATGTGCATATATAAAAACAAGTACACATAAGGCAGTTACGGCTTTCCATACTTTTTGGATATCGTTCATGATATGCGATCGGCCAATCAGAATCCATGATTTTTACACACGCTAGGTATAGATATAATATCGTGTTTTGTAATTGTCTGACCATGCATATATTGCACTGATTTTTATCGTCTGGCAGCAATCATTTCTGTTCTCGGTAGGAAAAAAATATTAAAATTAAAAAAAAAGACAACTGTACGATTAGTTGGGCCAAGGAAAATTAATTGTTGGTTTCCCCTAACATGGTCAATTTGTTTAGACCCGGCAGGCAGGTTTTTGTTGTTGTTGATATTGTTAAATGAATGGTATATTGTTATTTCATGTATGATATGCCAGAGATGGCCCGTGATTGGATTTAATAAAATATTCTATTCTATTCTAGTCTATTCTTTTCTATGAAGTTAATACGTACCTTACCACAAAGCAGAAATGGTTGTGACGGAAGTTTCGGACGGAATGACGAACGAACAAGTATACCAGTATACCACCACTCTTGCGACTGGGATATAATACAAATATTAATGCACTAGTAAATTTTCTAAATATTGATTCCTCCAAATCAAATCTATTTCCCCCAAGTCACAACAGGTCTCTCGCAGTCACAGCATTGCACTAAATGTCCGTATTTGTTGGCAATTCAAAGACTTTGGTTAAGTAAAGGTGACTTGAATGTTAAGTCGGCAAATAGATTCCCTTTGAATAAAAAATGATCCAGAAACAACCATATCGCTCTGGAAAACACGATTTGCAATTTCGTCTGCAGCATGAAACACCTCAACTTCTGTCTGCCAAAAGTTGTAGCGCCAACATATAATATATACAGATGTGTTATATTAAAACTTTTAATTTGTCAATTCACACTTTTTCTATAACAACCCAAAGTTTGGTGAAGCAAGGTAAGGGTTGTTATAGAAAAAGTTTAAATTGACAACTTAAAAGTGTTAATATAACAGGTCCCGTATATAAATATAGTATATAAGTATTAGTCAAACATAATAATCATTAAGGCAAGAGTTCCATTTGCCACCCCTATAAGTACAGCTCTGTGCTTATTCCGGCGAAGATATACACAACTGGGGGTGTCGTATGGAATAAGTAAAGTCAAGAAATACCAAAGGGACATTCGAAGGAGAGAAAAATCGTAACAACTGACAAATTCCGGAGAACAACGAAGCTAGACAAGACCAAAACAATACATGCACTACAATTAAAAACTAAAAACGTAGGAACAACATGGACCCCACCAAAAAACCGGGGGTAGACTCAGGTGCTCCGGAAGAGTAAGCAGTCTCTGCTTCCTGCAGGACACCCGCCATGCTGCCCATGAACTCTTTCCATAACTAATAACACAATAATAACTATTATTAAAAACAACAGTTTGCTATTAATAGAGCTTTGATTCTCGAGATAATTTTAAGATGACAGAGGACTACATTTTTATCTCAGTTATAAAAGTTGAAGTCAATAATTAAATTACATAATTGTTATTTTCCTCTTGTGGGATATTTGCCCAGATGTCAGTTTCTAGCAGAACTTTTGTCAGCAATCAGGTACAAGTCTGATTCTAACTCGCGGCTCGGGGTTTCGACTCCAATCTTAAATGAGAAGGATTCCGAAATTTTGACTGTTCTCTTATACGGGTACTCCTCAACCAACAAAAAATCGGTATCCGATATGGTCATTTGCTTTTAAAGTAGTGAAACTCACTCAGACTGTATGCTATAGCTTTTTCTATTTTATTTAATATGTTTTTTTTACAATATATTGCAGATGCATTTTCTGTATAACATGTTTAACCAGAATAAATAAGTGTAGTCACAATAAGAATATCAAAGATTTTATTGATAATCTACAGGAGTATATCGATTTTTTGTACACCTTTTGTACATAGACGTACTTCCATATTTTTATTGTTTAAATTTTGGATGATAATTGTACAAGTGTCTGAATGTCTTTTGATTTATATATTTTTCTTCGCAGTGGGCTTTTTATTGGAATAAAAATTTTGGATTTGTCATGTTGTTAATTTCACGTAACAATGCTTATAGAGCTGATATAGTGGGGTAATTAAGGCTATGGGCTATGGAGATTTAGGTATTCCGCTTACGGAGCAACCATTTCATGTCCAGGGTATGGAATTTGGAGGAAAAAAAAAGCGGACTCCAAAGTTTGTGGAAAAAGGGCAGGGCGGGGGGGGGGGGGGGGGGTGTGCTTGTTTTGAAAAAAGGTAGGTTTGATTTCATTTGGAGTCAAATAGTAGTATATTTTAAAATGTTGGGCCTGCTTGCATGGGCACGACAAATTACCAAAAACGAAATGCGTGTTTGCATGCTCGAACTTAAGCATTGTTACATGTTATAAATGAATTGATGGTTATTGGTGATGTAAAAAAATGATGCTATCAAATATCTCGGCTAATTCTATGTAAACAAACCCAAACTCATTTAGATTACCACATGAGAGACGATATTTCTGTTTATGAAATATCCCACGATCAATGATTGGTTACAGGCTCAGTGATAGTCGTTTTTCAATAGTTAAATTGAATAAAAATGATATTTGAATTTTAGTATTTTTTTTCCCTAGGATGATCATTTCAGATGCAAAAATCACAGAATTACCTCGGCCATAGTTTAAATTGGTAGAAAATGCCCTTGTTAAGTTAATTCGGATTAATTTAACCCCAGTGTGAACATACAAACGACGCATTCCATCATAAGTTTTCATTTTTATTCTCTACAGTTAATATATATGTATTAATTTCACATGTGTAGTATTAAATCTAATAGTGATAAGACCAATATATTTATCTGCACGCATTCAACGCTGTTTCAAGAATAAAATCTAAATTAGTTTCCGTGGCAAATACCAAATGCTTTTGAATATGTCATCGATTTATACGTATACTGCGTAGAAATTATGTATATATATGTAGATCTAACATATTATGATCACGATTATTTACTTTGTAGTCTTTGTGATGGAGTGTAAAAAGAAGCTTATAGCCGCTGTTGTATTGGTGATTATTTTGTTAGCATGGACATTCGTACCGAAAAACATTTTGTACTCTGTACGTGGCAAGGCAACGCTTATCTATAATATTTTTGGAAACAATAACAGCGTACCGATTTCATTCAATAAAAACGCATACATACAAGCGATACGTCACGATTGTGGTCAGCTGTGTGATACGTCCAGGAAGGGGTACCCCGGTCCATTTTTCAATCATGTAAATGCTTATATTGACTGTAAAGCAATATTTCAGAACCAGTTTATAGATCGTGTACACGGGCTGCCTCATGCACCTAAAACCATTCCAAAGGAACTATTTCAGGATTTTACAATGAATAATCGTTTACCTGTCAAGTACTGGTATTTTGACCAACAGTATCTAGGTAAAAAGGCAATGACTCCAGTTTGGACAGAGAAATCGATAGAAGATTGGATACAGCTCGCAAAAAAAGGAAAATTACGCGGTAATTATGGTATTGACGAGACAAATGCTTTACGTGATGGCCTGCGACATGCACCTGGGGTTGTAAATGGGAGAGTGTTAGTTATTGGATCTGAAAATCCTTGGGCCGAAGCATGCGTACTTGAAGCAGGTGCACGTGAGGTCGTTACATTAGAATATGGAAGTATTATTTCAAAACATCCAAAAGTTAAAACAATGGTCCCGTACGATTTTCGTATGCGTTACCTAAATAATACTCTAGGATTATTTGATGGGATTGTAACATTTAGTTCCATAGAACATTCAGGATTAGGGAGATATGGTGATGCACTGAATCCCTGGGGAGACATAATTGCCATAGCACGTGCGTGGTGTGTTACTAAAAATGGTGGATCATTAACTATTGGAGTACAATATAATTACAATCATGAATTTATTAGATTTAACGCCGACATATGGTACGGTAAAATACGTTATCCTTATTTAACTACGAACTGGAAACAACATTATTTAGGAAAAGGTTCACAGCGTGTTCATGTGTTTATAAAATAATTGTTTAAAAATTAATAAAATTACAGTCATGTGTGATGTTTTATGGTCAAGAAAACCATGTAAAATCGTACATTTTTAGCTTATAGGTCATGTGAGCTTATGTCATCTCTTTAAATCTGTCGTCCGTCGTCCGTCATGCGTAAAGCTTTCACATTTTTATCCTCTCTTTTGAAAATACTTGGCCAATTGTAACCAAACATGGTAAGAATGATGTATGGAGGGACCTCTGCAAACGATCCGCCTTTGATTCCGCCGGGTTGGATGAAAAACCTGGTCACAAGAGGCCATTTTTGATTTTGATTGTCCAATTTTCCACAATCTTGTCATGTGATATGTTTTGAAACTTTGCAGGATTGATGACAGCAATACACTCTACGAAGTTTTTAACGATCCATTTTTGGATGAAATTCAGTGTTCATCCGACGGCTGCGGCTGCTCAAAGTTTCCAATTAACTGACTTAAGGAACAAATGTGCAGATTGTAACCAAAGTTGACAGGAATATGCAAGTGATACAGCTTTGGTTCTGGTTGGATCAACAATATGGCCGTAGGAAACCTTTGAATTCGATTTGCCGATTTTCATTGATTCTCAGATCTCCTTTAAAAGTCGTATCCATGTGAGCGATTCGGGCCTCGAGTTATATTTTCATAATACATTGCATGTAAAGTCAATATTTGTAGAGGTTTCATTATATAATCAGGACTATCAACACACTTATATGACATGTTGATTTGGGATAAAAAAATGTTTGTATCAATTAAAATATTAATACCTTAAAAAAATGTATATTTGGAAGTAATTCTTTATCTAGACTACATACATACGGATATACATATAAAGGTAGGGTAAGGAGTATGCCGTAACTTATTTAAAAGGTCTGTTATTTGTTAATGTCAGTTATTTTACTGTGCGTATGTAGAAAAAGTATGTGCATATTTTGAAAAGCATGTGCATATATAAAAACAAGTACACATAAGGCAGTTACGGCTTTCCATACTTTTTGGATATCGTTCATGATATGCGATCGGCCAATCAGAATCCATGATTTTTACACACGCTAGGTATAGATATAATATCGTGTTTTGGTATTGTCTGACCATGCATATATTGCACTGATTTTTATCGTCTGGCAGCAATCATTTCTGTTCTCGGTAGGAAAAAAATATTAAAATTAAAAAAAAAGACAACTGTACGATTAGTTGGGCCAAGGAAAATTAATTGTTGGTTTCCCCTAACATGGTCAATTTGTTTAGACCCGGCAGGCAGGTTTTTGTTGTTGTTGATATTGTTAAATGAATGGTATATTGTTATTTCATGTATGATATGCCAGAGATGGCCCGTGATTGGATTTAATAAAATATTCTATTCTATTCTAGTCTATTCTTTTCTATGAAGTTAATACGTACCTTACCACAAAGCAGAAATGGTTGTGACGGAAGTTTCGGACGGAATGACGAACGAACAAGTATACCAGTATACCACCACTCTTGCGACTGGGATATAATACAAATATTAATGCACTAGTAAATTTTCTAAATATTGATTCCTCCAAATCAAATCTATTTCCCCCAAGTCACAACAGGTCTCTCGCAGTCACAGCATTGCACTAAATGTCCGTATTTGTTGGCAATTCAAAGACTTTGGTTAAGTAAAGGTGACTTGAATGTTAAGTCGGCAAATAGATTCCCTTTGAATAAAAAATGATCCAGAAACAACCATATCGCTCTGGAAAACACGATTTGCAATTTCGTCTGCAGCATGAAACACCTCAACTTCTGTCTGCCAAAAGTTGTAGCGCCAACATATAATATATACAGATGTGTTATATTAAAACTTTTAATTTGTCAATTCACACTTTTTCTATAACAACCCAAAGTTTGGTGAAGCAAGGTAAGGGTTGTTATAGAAAAAGTTTAAATTGACAACTTAAAAGTGTTAATATAACAGGTCCCGTTAAAGGAAAGGAAATATATTAAATTTTCACGAAAAAACAAAATGTTTATATTTTTTAAACAAAAAAATATTTTATTCTATATTTTGTTTGAAGTTTTACATTTAATTCAGTTTTTATTGATTTTCTTTTTAAAAGCAAAATCTAGCATTTAATGAGATTATTTACATGTTTTTATACGACCGCAAAATTTTTGCGGTCGTACATTGGTATGACGTTTGCGTCGTCGTCGTCGTCGTCGTCCGAAGACATTTGGTTTTTGCACTATAACTTTAGTATAAGTTAATAGAAATCTATGAAATTTAAACACAAGGTTTATGACCACAAAAGGAAGGTTGGGATTGATTTTGGGAGTTTTGATCCCAACAGTTTAAGAATTAGGGGCCAAAAAAGGGCCCAATAAGCATTTTTGGTTATTATCTTGGTGTAAGGGAGGTAATCCAAACACATTTAAAGTAAAATGTTGTGTATGATTCGATTGCCTCCCTTACAAGTCGTAAATTATGTATAAAGAAATGGGGGGGTGAAAACAAAATTTAGGGGGGGGGGGCCATATTTTTCTCATTTCAGATTTCAGAAATTAAAAAGAAAATTTCAAATTTTTTTTGGCAAAAAAGGGGGGGTTACAATAATTTTGATTGTTTCTTGTTTTTTGGTTTTTTTTTTTTTTTTTTTTTGGGGGGGGGGGGGGGGGGGTCAATGTGCAACTTCATAGTGTATTGCACAAAAGCAAAAAAAGGGGTAAATTATTTTTTTTTGGGGGGGGGGGGGGGGCAATTCGCCAAAGCATATTGTATTGCACAAAAAGCAAAAAATTGAATATAAATTCAAATCATATGACCAATTCTAAGTTCTTTGATTACAGTTATTCTGTGTCAGAAGCCTATTATGTGTCAAATATTTAATTACAATCCAAATTCAGACCTGTATCAAGTGCGAATATTGTGTCCATTTTTGCCCCAATTGTTCAGGGTTGGAGCTCTGCGGTCGTATCCAGCTGCGCTCAGCGAAGAAATTTATTGTTAATTGATTTGAAATATGTCATCTTATGAAATATTTATTGATTTTGATAATAGAGTTCAAAGGTTAATTAGCGTCTATTCATAAAACCTACATACCACACATGAGTGATTGAGATCTGTTCACACGCATCAGTAGAACGTGACATTTAAGACTCAACCAGTAAAATCGGTTGTGTCTAATCAACTTTTTAAAAGAATCTTTTTGATTGGTGAAAACAGGAGAAAGCCTGGTAATCTGCAATCACGTGACCAAATCTTCGAAACGAAATTTGGATTTTTGTTTGGGACTTTGATTGCTGATTCCAACAATAAACATAACATTTTAATAGAACTTTCTCTCTGTTTTACACCAGGTGAGTACAATTTTATTTAGCATTTTATTTCAATGCAAACATCGAAAAAGGTTTAAAGTTTTTGATTTTAAATTTTTACGAGTTATTTTTTTATACGAAACATTAAAGAGATTAAAGTCAAAGAAATTTTATAAAGTTTTTCTCGATGAAATTATTTAGTATAGACTTGATTGAAATGTTTCAGTTTTTATTTTTATTCTGAAATTATTTTGTTTTTCTTTTAATTTTGATTAAAGGTTTTTATTATTTTATATTTCTCTTTTGATAACATTTTTTTTATTATCTATTCAAATTAAATTTTACTGATTTTTGAGCGGTTACTTAGGACGCTATGCACCTGGTATCTATGTGTATCAGCAAGAACACGTTAACAAACTGGAATTTTAGATTTTGTCCTTAAATTTTTACTTTTTATTTCATGTTAGTTTATTTTATTTTTCATTGATATTCCGGACTTGATATATGAAAATAACTTATTTATAATTGGTTCCGAAATTCTATAATTGGCTATGTGCGCAATGGGCAATCTTCGGGTGTTTCCGGGACGGAATGAGCTGAATTTGGTCGAATGTTTTACACGGAAAATGTAGTCTTTGTTGAAAAAGCACTGAAATCTTATGAATATCGAAAGCTAACCAACAGAGACATAAATTCCATTTTTGCTTTATTCAGAAAAATAGGTTTTATATTTAAATTATATTTTATTCATTTTTACATCTTAAACGTCTTAAGATTTTATTTTATTACTTAGCAACATGAAAGGGTTAATGTTTTCCGTAAATAAGTATATTCATATTCATTTGTTTTTCAAATTCAATTTAATGTTTATGTTTTCAGTTACCATGACGACAGTTTAAGTTTTAAAATTTTTTTTTAGTTTCACACAAAATAATTGATCGCTGTGGTATTCGAAGTTTTAATAATATTTTCTGTAAAGGGGTATCACTTGATTTGAATGAATCTTTGGGTTGTTTCTTTTAAAGGGGTTATCGTTCGTTGTTTCTTTGAATTATAAATTCTACATTTAAATCAAGTGAGACTGCTACTGCTTTTGTGTAAGAAATTTTTTAACTTTGATTGCTGATTTCCTACAATAAACATAACATTTTAATAGAACTTTCCCTTTTTTTTACACCAGGAGCTAAAAGTCATCAGACAGAGCAGATGTAAAAACGCTGTTAATATGTGACAGAGAAATTATGAAAGGTATACTGACATTCTTTAAAGAATTTTCATATTCTCTTTAAAAACCTCATACAGGACCATAAATGTACGATCTACCTGCAAAAGGTCACGTAAATGGTTTCCTCCAACCGGAAATTCCTCTGAACACCATTTGGCTGTGACGTAAAATTAGAACGATTGGTGGCCGTGTATATGGATTTCACGATTGATTGATTTGTTTTGTTAGGACTTATAGCCATTTTCATTTATGCTCGTCATTCATCTTCTTTAAATAGCAAAATTAATCTGATCATGGAGAATGGAAAGTAATTTTTCTACTTCAGTTTTTGCAAATGACTTTATTATTAAATTCTGAGAAAATAAGTTTCACACGAAAATGGTTTCAGTGAATGTAAACTTCTTTTGATTTTTTTTTAAATACTATGCACCAAGAATATAACGGCTCGGGAAATTCACCACCCTCTCAACCGGTATTTTTTTTCTTTTTTTTTTTTTTTTTTTTGGCAAATACCACGCACAAACATGATATATTTCTTTAATTCCACCGAGTATTCTTATCTTGCTGTTAAACGGAACAAATGTTGATTTTTCATAGTCTAGTAACTCATATTTTCTCCACTTGAAATTAAACCTGTTATTTTGCAAAAATATTGCAGATATTAACCTTTTGTATTTCTGTAAATATTTTTCACTATTTTTTCTTAATACACCAGTGACTGTATACTAACAGATTAGACCTTAAGTTGAAATTCTGAACCAGTGTCGTGGTTATTATTTTTAGACATGGTTTTCCGTGTCCGCCCAGTATTCCGAAGGCCCAATAGTCCGAAGGCTCAATAGTCCGTAATTTGAAGTCAAATAGTAGTATATTTTTAAAAGTTGGACTTGCTTGCGTGGGCACGAAAAAATACCAAAAACGAAATGCGTGTTGCATGCTCGAATTTAAGCATTGTTACATTGCTTACATGTTATAAATAAATTGATTTTTATTGGTAATGACAAAAAAAAACATGCTATCAATTATCTTGGCTAATTCGATGTAAACAAACCCAAATTAATTTAGATTACCACATGAGAGGCGATATTTCTGTTTATGAAATATACCACCATCAATGACTGGTGATAGTCGTTTTTCAATAGTTAAATTGAATAAAAATGACATTTGAATTTTAAATATTTATTTTTTCCCTAGGATGATCACTTCCGATGCGATGCAAAAATCCCAGAATTACCTCGGCCATAGTTTAAATTGGTAGAAAACGCCCTTGTGAAGATAATTCGGATTAATTTAACCCCAGTGTGAACACACAAACAACGCACTCCCCATACGTTTTCATTTTTATTCTCTACAGTTAATATAGATGTATTAATTTCACATATATAGTATTACATCTATTAATGATAAGACCAATATATTTATCTGCGCGCATTCAACGCTAATTCAAGAATAAAATATAAATTAGTTTCCATGGCAAATACCAAATGCTTTTGAATATGTCATCGATTTATACGTGTTCCGCGTAGCAATTATGTATCTAACTTATAATGATTACGATTAGATTTATTTTGTAGTTTTTGTGATGGAGTGTAAAAAGAAGCTTACAGCCGCTGTTGTATTGGTGATTATTTTGTTAGCATGGACATTCGTACCGAATAACATTTTGTACTCTGTACGTGGCAAGGCAACGCTTATATATAATATTTTTGGAAACAATAACAGCTTACCGATTTCATTCAATAAAAACACATACATACAAGCGATACGTCACGATTGTGGTCAGCTGTGTGATACGTCCAGAAAGGGGTACCCCGGTCCATTTTTCAATCATGTAAATGCTTCTATTGACTGTAAAGCAATATTTCAGAACCAGTTTATAGATCGTGTACACGGGCTGCCTCATGCACCTAAAGACATTCCAAAGGAACTATTTCAGGATTTTACAATGAATAATCGTTTACCAGTCAAGTACTGGTATTTTGACCAACAGTATCTAGGTAAAAAGGCAATGACTCCAGTTTGGACAGAGAAATCGATAGAAGATTGGATACAGCTTGCAAGAAAAGGAAAATTACAAGGTAATTATGGTATTGACGAGACAAATGCTTTACGTGATGGCCTGCGACATGCACCTGGAGTTGTAAATGGGAGAGTGTTGGTTATTGGATCTGAAAATCCTTGGGCCGAAGCATGCGTACTTGAAGCAGGTGCACGTGAGGTCGTTACATTAGAATATGGAAGTATTATTTCAAAACATCCAAAAGTTAAAACAATGGTCCCGTACAATTTTCGTATGCGTTACCTAAATAATACTCTAGGATTATTTGATGGGATTGTAACATTTAGTTCCATAGAACATTCAGGATTAGGGAGATATGGTGATGCACTGAATCCCTGGGGAGACATAATTGCCATAGCACGTGCGTGGTGTGTTACTAAAAATGGTGGATCATTAACTATTGGAGTACAATATAATTACAATCATGAATTGATTAGATTTAACGCCGGCAGATGGTACGGTAAAATACGTTATCCTTATTTAACGACGAACTGGAAACAACATTATATAGGAAAAGGTTTACAGCGTGTTCATGTGTTTATAAAATAATTGTTTAAAAAGTAATAAAATTACAGTCATGTATGATGTTTTATGGTCAAGAACACCATGTAAAATCGTACATTTTTAGCTCAACTTGCATATAGTTAATGTAAGCTTATGTCATCACTTTAAATCCGTCGTCCGCCATGCGTAAATCTTTCACATTTTTATCCTCTCCTCTGAAAATACTTGGCCGATTGTAACCAAACTGGGTAAGAATGATGTATGGATGGACCTCTACAAACGATCCGCCTTTGATTCCGCCGGGTTGGATGAAAAACGTGGTCACAAGAGGCCATTTTTGATTTTGATTGTCCAATTCTCCACAATCTTGTCGTGTGATATGTTTTGAAACTTTGCAGGATTGATGACAGCAATACACTCTACAAACGATCCATTTTTGGATGATATTCAGTGTTCATCGGACGGCTACGTCTGCTCAAAATTTCCATCGAAACCGCATGGGAACTGACTTTTGTCATTTTCTAAGGAACAAATGTGCAGATTGTAACCAAAGTTGACAGGAATATGCAAGTGATACAGCTTTGGTTCTGGTTGGATCAACAATATGGCCGTAGGAAACCTTTGAATTCGATTGGACAATTTTCGTTTATTCTCAGATCTCCTTTAAAAGTCGTATCCATGTGAGCGATTCGGGCCTCGAGTTATATTTTCATAACACATTGCATGTAAAGTCAATATTTGTAGAGGTTTCATTATATAACCAGGACTATCAACACACTTATACAGGGGGGGGGGGAGGGGGAAGAGTCCATTAACAGGTTAACAATTTTTGATTTTGCTCAAAACAAACACCACTTGAAACTGTACACGAAAACCAGGAAACGTAAAGAAATAATAGATGAGCTTGAAAATCTCCATGAAAATAATCCCAATGCTTATTGGTCATTGTTTAAGGAAATTCCAGGTACAAATTTATCCCCTTCTGCTGATAATATATCTGGACATCAATGGTTTAATTATTTAAAAAAATTAAGTTATAAATCTAATGAAGATAATAAAAATCTTGGTGAAATAAAAGAGTCTATAAGTGAACTTGAAAAAGAAAAATATTTACAGAATTAGATTTAAAAATATCTGATATAGAAATTAGTAAAGCCATTAGCTCACTTAAAAACAAATAATCCAGTGAATTTGATTCTGGACATAGTTTTCGTATAAAATGCATAAATAAATTATTTAATAATATTTTAACATAAGGGAAAATTCCCAAATTATGGGGTACAGGTATTATTGTCCCTCTATTCAAAAGCGGGGACAAAGACGACCCAAGCAACTATAGAGAAATAACAGTATCAAGTTGCCTTGGAAAATTATTTGCAAGATTTTAAAAAATTCATTGAATCCAGAAATATAATCTGCAAGGAACAAATTGATTTCTGTGATGGTAATCGCACAACAGATCATATGTTTCTTCTCAAGACTCTTATAGATAAATATAAGTCGTCATCCTCTAAGAAATTATTTTGTTGCTTTATAGATTTTAAAAAGGCTTTTGAGTCTGTTAATATAGATTGTCTGTTTTATAAGCTTAGGACAAATGGAATAAGTGATATATATTTTACAATATAATAAAATATATATACAGCAAAACTGAATTGAGTGTAAAAATAAACAACAATCTTTTAACAAACCCCTTTATGTCCAATATCGGAGTACGCCAAGGCAGTTTATTTAAACTTTTCATTAATGATGTATTAGTTTCAGAAGCCTTGGACGGTTTACAAAATTGTTTGGACAAATACACCTTTCCACTCTCTTATCAATCATCAGTAGATAAGCCAATAGCATCTGGTAAATTAAGCACGTGTGTAAACAAATGATAACAACACGTGTTGTCGGCCATAGCCTCGGTCAAACATTTTTATCTAAACAGTTAAATTTATTACAAAAATCAGGAACTTTTGATAAAAAATGGTCAAAAGATGTTGTTGGCGGACATGTGATTCTGATGGCAGGTACCCAGATAGAGTCCAGAATGTTTTCTTTATAACACAGTATTGAAAAAAATGGGTACTAGAGATTAATATGAACAAAACCAAGTCTCTAGTATTTAACCATACTGGAAGATTCGAAAATGGGTTATTTTCATTAAATGATATGCCCATTGAAAGATACCGAAAAAATAAATATTTAGTATCAATGGAACTTTTTCTAGGTGAAACAAGATCTCTATAATAGGGGATTAAAGGTCATGTTCAAATTTACCAAAAAATTTAATGATAATCGACCTAAACTAAAAACTCTTTTTCATGTTTTTGGCCATAAGGTGAAACCAGCCCTCCTTTATCTAAGTGAATTATTGGGCATTTTTAACCCTAATTAATTATTAAATGGAACAGATAATTATTTTAGTAAAATGTGTAAGGATTTACAACTTGAGAAGGTCAATATCAAATTTTGTAAATACTCCCTTGGAGTAAATAAAAGAGCTTCAAATCTAGCCGCCTTTATTATTAGAAATTGCAGTTAATATGTTTAAATACTTAATTCATTTAACAAATTCTGACAATCGCCTATTGTCAGAAGCGTTTATTGAAATGAAAACATTAAAAAGTAGCTGGTACTCTTGTCCTGAGCAACTCTCAGACTATTAAGAATTTAACCTTAAAAATAAACTCAAATTTAAATCTAATATTAAAACATCTCTTTTAAATAAACTTAAACCAAGGTATAATAAGATATGGAAAGAGGAGGTTTTTAATGATTATAGAATCAAACATTATGGTAAAAAGCTCAGAACTTGTTGAACCTTTAAAGGGAATTTTTGTTGGTCTTTTGAACATTATCTATCACATGGCAATTTTAAAGAAAGAAATTTATTAACCAAATTAAGTATATGTTCACACAGATTATAAATTGAATTAGGCAGATATCAGGGGATTCAGGTTAATGAACGAAAATGTAAACTGTGTAAAAATGACATTGAAGATGAATTTCATGTTTAACTGCAATGTCCGAATTTGGAAAACGAAAAAATGTACATAATAAACGAGAAAGACGATAAATATATTAATCTCAAATATATGGATAATAATTCAATTCGTGTGAAGACCAATTCGTTGTTAAGAAAATTTGTCTTCTTGCTTCACGCTTATATGAAAAAAGATCTAAGATTCTATATAAAGGAAAAAGTCAGGAAGATACTGCAAATTAATTTTATAATATTCGTTTTAACTTATGAACATTTTATATTTATTCTTATCATCGGATTTTGATTTCCTTTTATAATTTGGTCATAGAGTTTATTAGAAGATAAATAGCTTATAAGAATCATTATGCATGTTATAGTATTAAACATTTATTCATTATCTCGGGATCGGCGTGCTTAATTGTTCAACTCAACGTTAACACTAATATAAAAAAAAACATCGTATATGTACACATTTATTACTACTGTTTGTTCATTTATTTTGTTTAAACTCGACAAATTGACAATAATACAATATTCTTATTCTTATTCTTGTACGTACATTATGCTTAAATGTATACTTGGAAGTAATTCTATATCTGGACTATACTTTCATACGGATATAGGTAGAGTAAGGAGTGTGCCATAACTTATTTAAAAGATCTGTTATTTGTTAATGTCAGTTATTTTACCCCCACTCGCACATTGACGGTATACTGGATATTGGATGACTCTGTCTATTCATCTGATCTTCTGGCAGCCAACATGACTTGTGAACATGTACGTAACTAATCCTGCAGCTTATGTGCATTTCTGCATGAATGGTATCGTGTTTTGGTATTGTCTGACTATGCATATATTGCACTGATTTTATGGTTGGTTAATTTTTGGAAGAGTTATAGCCCTTTTCATATATGTATTTTTGTCATTTGTCATTTGTATACTCAGCTAGTCCGTACTATTTTCACAATAGTTCCTGTCCTTTTCAAGTCACCAATTCGCATGTCTTGTGTAAGCAATGTGTCATTCGACTTTTGGCGGAATTGGTCATACAATGTATTTTGTAGTTACTGAACTGTGTGATGAACTGTGTGATGCCCATGATACGCTGTATGACAATGACAGGCTTGGGTGACTGACTGACTTAGTCCGGTGCCTGGAACTCTGAATATGAAACTCGGGTGCAAACTAACGCTTGAGACCCTGGATCACGCGATGAATAATTCAATTATTCAGCATGGAAAATTTTTATTACAGATGGACTGTGTTCAGTGTAAAGTCCTGAGTCCAAACCTATTTCATCAAAATTATAAACAAGTATTTATACAAAATTAAATGGACAAGAATAAACATTACAAATAACTATTATATATACTGTATTTGCCTCATTTAGGAGAGTATTCATGTGTAACAATTAATATTTCAAATATACAACTTATTTACAACAATTCAAAAGCAAGATCAATCAGAAAGTTGTTTGTAAAACGAGGTATTGTACTTTTAAATCATAGTTATATTGTGAAAGTTGAATGCAAAATTTGTAGACGTATTTAACACAAATAAGTTCATAATTTGTCTTTACGCTAGGATCAAGTTCAAAATCAGTATCACATGATAATAGGGTCGTGCAAAGTTCATCGTCTGGTAGGCATCCTAAGTAGGCACTGAAGATAATAGGATTTAATTCTATAATTTCACACCAAAAATCGTGCCGAGTATCAACTAAATAGTCACAAGACGTGATTGCGTGCACACAGGGGTCAGTAAACAATTTACCACATCTTCCGCAAAGTATAACGTCAGTAGTAATTCTTTGCAGGCAGCACAGTGAGACAAGATATCTAGCCTATTTCAAGAATTTCGGATGACGAATTGCTACAGTCCATGCAGGATGTGGACGATAAACAGAATCAATTTTACGAAATGTCTGAAAATCATTGTCTTCATAGAGTCGTCTTTGCCAATGTATATTCTCATATTCATTGATAGCAACCTTTACAATATTCTTCCAGGCACCTTTAGACGGAAATGTTCCATTTTCAAGAAACGTACTAAGGTGGTCCAATAGATTATATCTTTCTAGCAGAGAAACACAGTCATGAGTAAATCCAAGTTTTTTCGGACTATTAGGACACTGTTTAATAGTTATAAGTCTGCGCACTAGAACGAGATGGCTTTGACCGGCAAATTACAAATTTGTCCAAAGAATAAAAGTTTCTTCTCCGAAATCATAGTACTAATTGGTTTCCATCCGAGGAGAGAAAGACACATATCGGTTCTCGTCAGTTTCGGTAGCCCTTGGATTGTCTTGCAAATGTATCGCTGTGCACGTTCCAGCATTAGCACTTCTGTATCTGATATATGACCCCAAATTTCACAACCGTATGGAGCTTTAGCAAAGCATATTTGCCGGATTATCTTGGCGCAAACAATAGGATTCATAACAGCTGGATGAATACCACAACGCATAACAGAGGCGGCAGATGCACGCAAGGATCGACAGGCAATTAATGTATGTTCCATACTCTTCAGCGATGTGTCAAGTAATACTCCAACATGCTTTGCTGTTTTGACAGTTTCAATTTGAGCTCCATATAATAAAATGTTCGGTCCAGTCAACGGTCTGCCAAATTTCAAAAGTTTACTTTTAGTGGGAGAAAACGAAAAGCTCCAATCTCTGCTATAACGTTCACAAATATCGACCATCGTTTGGGCTGATTCAAAGTTTGTCGTAACTAACGCAAAATCGTCGGCTTGAACGGGAGAGCTTGCATGTACATCTAATAATAAGGCTCCACTTCGACTTAATTGTAATTGTTCGATCAGGTCGTTTATGAAAATAAGGTAGAGTTTAGCCGATAAAACACTTCCCTGACGCACACCTCTATTTAACTTAAACCATTTAGAATATGATCCACAACAAAATACTGAGCTTGATAAATTAGAATACATATTATCCAGTAATAGCCAAAGCTTTCCTGTTGCTCCATATTCATATAACTTTATCTTTAGTCCATTCTGTGTAACAGTGTCAAATGCTTTAGCACTCTCTAAAAGTATGGTGAGCCATTATGTTCGACATGATGCTTTACTAGTTCTTGTAGATTAAAAGATGCATTTAAGCTAGATAGACCCTTTTGGTACCCCACTTGTTGGTTGTTAGGAAAAAGGACAAATATACCTAAGGAGCAATCAAAAAAACGTAATCCATTGGACAGACAAACCCGGGAAGACAAACGAACAACCACAAGCACAACAAATAAACACAGAAAACTAAAAACAATGAACAACACGAACTCCTATAAAAACCAGGAGTGAACCCAGGTGCTCCGGAAGGGTAAGCAGTTCCTGCTCCGTATACGGCACCCGTCGTGAAGTTCAACAAGGTCAATCCGGTGGAAGTCACAAATCGTAGGGGTCACATGAAAGGTTACGACAGTGGGAACAGGTCCAACATCATCTTAGATATTGGAACACTGTAATGGTCAATCAATTCATGATGACGACCGTAAAATTTCTTAAGTGATGACATCAACTTATCCCTGATAAAACCCTGGTTAAGAAGCTTTTGTGACAGCAGTAATCCTCTTTGTCGAAAGTCAGGGTAACTCACGCATGCCCTTGAAAATCGGATAAGCTGAGAAACGTAGACGCCATATGCAGGCGATGCTGGTATATTGCTACTCAAGAAGGGAAAATTAACAATAGGAAAGTTGAAGTCATCACGTTTGTCATAAAGTTTTGTCTTCAAACGTCCTTCATAGTCTATTTCAAGAAATAAATCCAAATATGAAGCGGACTTTGGTGTATCTGTAGTATCCTTAATTTCAAGCTCACTGGGGTAGATAAGATGTAGAAAGTCTTGGAATTTGTCGTTATTTAACGACAACACATCATCTATATAACGAAAAGTGAAATTAAAGGATTGGGCTAGTTTCTTTTTGTTTTCATGTAGTAACCCTTGAATGAAGTCCGCTTCATATGAGTACAGAAACAGATCGGCGAGGAGAGGAGCACAGTTGGTTCCCATTGGAATGCCGATTGTTTGTTGAAAAATTAGACCGCCAAATTCAACGAATATGTTGTCTATGAGAAAATCTAACATGTTTGTAATTTCATCTTCAGAATACTTTTTGTCAGAATCAGAGTGGTTCTTCACGAAATAAGACTTTTCTCTACCTAGAACAAGGAATTTATACCTGCGTGTCCCATTTTTCTTGAAAAAACATTGATGAACTAGTTGCTTTAAGCGATCTTTTAATTGAGAATGTGGTATGGTAGTGTAGAGTGTAGAGAAGTCGAAAGTTTTTATGCTGTTGCATGTAGCCAAAGATTTTGATTTTAGATATTGAAGTAAATTTTTGGAGTTTTTAAGAATCCACATCTGATTGACGCCACTGGAAAGTCCGATCGTAATCTACTCAAACATATATCGATAGCTTTTTCAAATATCTTAGTGATAGCCGGAACTAATGATATCCCTCTGTAAGAGTTGGTATCTGTACGTGATTTATTACCGCCTTTATGCAACAATATTATGGTACTTTTTCTCCAATTTTGCGGAATATAAGACAGTTTGAGGCAAAGATTGAACAGATGACACAAATGCTTGTAAAGTAAATTCCCTCCGTATTTGACGTGTTCGTAGGAGATCTTATCATGACCACACGCTTTTCCAGTATTTAAAGAACAAATCATTTGTATATCGTCTAAGTCAATACATGTATTGTCTTGTTCTTTTACACGAATAGCATTATCACGGATTGATGAGACTTTTCTTACCAATTCCTCAGCGCGATCAGGTTCATCAAAAGTAGACTGTTCGAATATCGTTGAAAAGTGTTCAAACCATATTTCGTTAATTTCTGTAGGGGTCGAGTGTATCACACCCTTCTTTTGAAGCGCACGGCACACTGACTGTTTTGATTTGCGTTGGTTAATTATAGCTCATGCGGATTTTTGATCAACATCTATATCTGATTCAATTTTCTTCACATTTTGGTACTCATAAAATGATACTCTAAGACTATTTCGAAATTCTTTTTTTGCATACTTGTAGTTCTTGAATATAACACAGTTTATATCATGACAACCGCAGTTTTCAGTCCAAATAGCGCGATATGAGCGCATGGAATTTCGTAAGCGAGTACGTTCTTCATTCCAATAAGATTTAATATGCTTTTTAAAACTTTTGTACGGGAGAGTGTCTTTCTCGGCTAATTTAATTGCGGTGATGATTTTGATATAATATTCTTCGATGGCTGTATTATCAGTTGGTTCGGGATATTGCAGCGTCCATAATTTTTGTGATACCGCATATGTATAATCTGGCATACTATTCGTTATCTTAGCTTTATTCCAAGACACCGTTGGTTCAACGCTAACAGAGTTTTGTGATGGAACACTAGAGTCGAGTACAATAGTACATCGAACCGGACGATGGTCTGATACATTGAACTTTAAGTCGTCTCGAATTTCAAAGTCTCTTACACTGTCAAGATCTTCCTGGTTTATCAAAATATGATCAATACACGTTTCGGGACCGCCTTTATAAGATTGGAAGGTATATAAGCTACCTTTGCATATCGACTGCGTGTTTACGGATATCAAATTGTGTTGTTGTAAAAATGATTTAAACAGAATGCTTCTATTGTGATTTTTAACGGTTAATCGTGGTCCACCTATCTTCACGTTAAAATCACCCATCAGGATAACCGATCCAATTTGTTGATAAACAGAAGTTAATTCGAACAAATACTCAAGGTGGTTTCTGAACAATTCTATTCGCTGCGTTGTAGCAGGTAAGTAAACAGAAAATATGAAGTATGGTTTCGTATTTGGAATCTTCACTTCAATACCAATAATTCTGTCACTGTCAATGCCTATCATAGTCGTGAAGGGGTATATCTTCTTCGAAATTAAAATGGCAACACCTCCATTTCTATTAGATCTTATTGTGTCTGGGTTCATCATCAGTTCCTTTACCGACTGCGATGTAGTCATCGTCTATAGAGTTAAGAATATGTAACTGAAATGTCCGTAACCATCTACTTCATTGTCATAGATTTTCAAACTAACACTTGAGACACTGGAACACGCGATGAATAATTCAATAATTCCGCATGGAATACTTTTATTACAGATAGACTGTGTTCAGTGTAAAGTCCTGAGTCCAAATCTACTTCATCAAAATTATAAACAGGTATTTACACAAAATTAAATCGACAACAATAAACATTACAAATAACTATTAATATGAGTGATATTGTAACTGTCAAAGATTATACTATTTTTTTAACTTGAAGAATAGAGTTAAATCAATAATCTGATTATGATATTTAAGAATATATAATTATGAGAAAGGTAAATTGTCACTAATTATGTAACAGATTAAAACATTTCACTAAACGTCCAAACTGAGAACTTCAAAATTTCATATCAAAACATGTTAATTTAAAGTCCTGGATATGAAATTTAAATAGAAATGAAAATATAGAATAAAATAAATTATTTAACACAGTGAATTAAAGTCCAAAATATTAGAATTGTTAATTTATCATTATGTAAGGCCTAAATGATACGAGAAGCTCTTTTTTCCTTGGTCCCATATGCCTATCCTCCGAATTAAGTCCGTCCTCGGACTTACCACTATTGAAATCGTCCTCCTCTGCGATTGTTATAATGTCTGCTGTTATGGTTTTGTCGCTGTTGTTTTTGGTAGGAAGCCAACATGTAGTTCTCATGGCGGAGGCTGTGAAGTTCTTCTGGCAACTGAGTTATAGTATCTGCATGAACTTGCAGTTTTAAATAGAGGTCTAATTTTTTATTCTCCAATGTTTGTTTTTCATCCGAAAATTCTTGGCAACGTAATAAATATAGTTCCTGCACAATTTTCACACACTTTTCTTTATCATCTACAGTGTCTTGCAATTTCTGAATTTTACTTATATATTCTTGAATGTCATTTATTGAAGCACTTTGTTGGTTTTGTTGCCGAATCTTCTTTAGTTCTTGTTCTAATTGGTCTACAGAAAGATCTAAATATCATTCAATCCAAAAAATAAACAAAATCCAAATATAAATAAATGATTGTCAAGAATCTCTGATCACAAAAAGTCTAAAATGATTTCATAGTTAAAGTGCAAAATTAATGAATGCACTCAATTTTAAGTCCTAAGCTGCTGGTACAGCTTTTCATCGCATTGAGTCGAATCGTTTCCATGTTGTTGAGTCTTTTGAGTTGATGATCCTTTTGAGTAACTGAGCCTGGATGGCACTCTTTACAGGATTACACCGAACGAGACTGTCTTCTAAATATTGGACTGCGGTATTTATGGGGTCGCTAAAAACTACTTATGACATAAATCAGGACAAAAATGTAACAAATTAGTCAATTACAAGTTATACCCAAAGACGTATCAATTTACAAATTTCTTAATTACAAAATGAAGCTAATTGGATTTGAATTCAAAACATTAATCTTGCTTACATTAATTAGTGACATATTGACTTAATTGGATGACACAATTTACCTGAGATAATTAAATCAATATTTTCTTTTAAATTTACAATTTCTAAATATAATATTTTTTCCACAAAAATTAACAAGAAAAGTTGAACATAAAAATACCCTATGACATATTCTCCCGCCTTCGAAAATGTTTGTCCACAAACATAAAACAATATTCATGTCAGTTTAAGATATATACAATTATTTACACAAAATTAACAGACAAAAAACATAACACCTATATACAGTCGACAGAAAAAATCAAGAAAATAAACTACACAGTATACAAAATACGAAACAACAAACAAAAATCCTACAATAAAATCAGATGATTTTTGTTTTAATTTTAAATGCTACAATTCAACCAAATTGGCAGGTATGCTCCTGGTACAAGGTGGCCAGTCTCATATAAGTGCAAAATGGCCTTATTTAAAATTGTTTTCAGAGAAAGAGAGAAAAAAAAAATTTAATCCACACATAAAAATAATGTTCATACTATCAATACAATAAAAATAACAAAACTTAAAAAAACAAAAAACGCAATGGGTATTTACAATACGTACACAAATGAAAGCATTTAGTGTATATACTAGTGAAACATGTCCATTAAAAATATAATACAATATGTACAATACCGGTATTTGTCTTTACACTATGATATTACTAAACTATCATGATGGTGGTATATGTATCTACATGTACACTTCTTACTCTGAAATTTCAGACCATGGAATAGCAGTCTCCTTTTTATATTTTTAATCAAACAATTCAATGAATCTAAATATTGCACCATTTGAAACTGTTTAAAATTTTTCCCACGCAGTGGCAATACTTGGATTCCAGAATCCTGTCAAATAGTCAGCTGTATCATCTGAATTGTACCTAATCTCATATATGTTCCCATCTGCAGTTGTGCCAAAGGTGTAATTATGTTTTCTATTCTGTCTCTTGTCGTTAATGAATTTATTGTTCCGTTCTCGAAGTCTTTGATTGTAACGATCAAGGTTATACAGGATATCGCCTGCTAATACATGTGCAGATGTCATTTGATGAAATTTTGTGACGGCTCCAGATTTAATCATCAGAAAGTATGGGTTGTTGTTCATTATACGTATGGCCAATAATTGTTCTTTATAAAAGTCATCTGTTTGTTCCTGGGTATCTAACATTGTAGTTTGTGTGCTTCTATTGATGGTATTGTTTTCTGCCATGTCCCGAACTATGATAATGGCTGAATCTGGATTTGTGAAAAATTTATGACTTTGATTTTGTAATTTTCTCTTTCTTTTCTTTCCGCCCATTTGCATGAAAAATCCTGACTAATTTTTCAGGAATGCTACATGAAAAGTACCAATTTGAATGACGCAGTTTATCTCTAAATTTAAATTTATAGTATAAAATACCATTACTTCGGCTTGATAATAAATCCTGTTCAATTTCTTCCTCTTTGAATCAAACACATTTCTTTTCCCCACAGTTTTTACAAGATCACTCTTTTTCTTTTTTATGTGGTTTAACGGTTGTTTGTTTCTGAGTGCCTGCAGCTATGTTATCTACAAAAGTATTATGTCGCTTTTGTTGTTGCTGTTGCATCTGTTGTTGTTGCTGATGCTGCTGTTGTTGTTGCTGATGCTGCTGTTGTTGCTCATGCACTTGTTGTGGTTGTGTTGGTTGCTGTTGTTGCACGTGCTGTTGTACTTGAGGTTGCTGTTGATTTTGTACAGGTTGAGTATTTTTATTGAGTTGTTCCGTACATCATCTGAATCTTCTTCCTGATCATTTTGAATTTCGTCCGGAATATTTGTTCGTCTATCTGTTGGATCATAGTACAACTTCAACCTCTGAGCATTTACCATTGACTTTACCTCATTGTTTGTAACACAGTTTCTTACCTTGTAGGTGTTATGAGGTCCAATATGAGTCATATAGTAAGGCCCTGTCCATTTTCTGTGTAATTTTGGCGCTTTCCCAACAGAAACTTTTGGTGAGTATAGCCACACACGTTGTGCTGGTTGAAAATTTGGATCTTTACTACTTTTGTCATACTGTTGTTTATAGCGGTGTTGAGCTTGTTCGATGTTTTCAGCAGCGATCTTTCTAGTTGTTTCTAAGTTCTGTAGTATTCTGCTAAGGAATATTCTGTGGTTCTGTGCTAACCGTTCTTTTGGTATCAAGTTGGTATCTATGGGTAGTGTCATCTCCCTGCCAAAAATTAAAAAATGTGGTGAATAATCAGTTGATTGAGTAGCTGGGGTTACTCGATAAGCCATTAAAATACCAAGTAGAACATCAATCCAGTAAAATTCGTTCACAAGCACCATTTGTTTGTGGGTGATATGAGCTTGTAAGTGTTCTCTTTATATTTTAAAAAAAGTTCTGAAAGATCTTTAACTATGTTCGACACATAATTCCTTCCACGGTTTGACAGAAGACTCTTGGAGCTCCATAACGAGATATGATTTCTCTGTAAAGTACATTTTGCAATTTCACCTGCTTCTAATGTTCTCAACGGAAATGCTTCACACCACTTTGAATAGCTATCTACTACTAGTAATACATGTTTATATGCTGATAAGAGGTAACTCCTTGAAATGCATCGTATACAGCATAGTATAAATTTACTATATCTAATATTAGTATCTTTGGATTGTTATTTTGAAACTCCTGGGACGATGCCTCTGCATGGTGGACCCTAGGTCCCCGAGGGTATTCGCCAACCCAGTGGTCAGACTTGTCTGACATGATTATTCATTGATTTGTTGCAGAAATTACCAGTATTTAGCAAAATTCAGAAGTAATATAAATACTAAGGGTTCATTCCTTGTATGACACATGGTAGATCTCCTTAGCTGAAATTTGGCTTCCTATTTCGGTATTTTTGGTTTTGAGTACTTCTTGTTTAAAATAAGTTTCGTTTTTGGTTTTCCAAATGTTTCGGTTTTAATGCTGCTGATGAGAGATAACTCTTTGAAATGCGTCGTATACAGCATAGTATAAATTTACTATATCTAATATTAGTATCTTTGGATTGTTATTTTCATACTTATCTTTGGTTGTATGTCCATGTGTCATCTACCGAATAAGTCATTGGTTGGTTGTGGCTTCAGAGGTGGTGGTCTGGAATTGAAGGCTCGTTTCGACTGATGGCACATCTCACAAGACTTTACATACTGATTGATGTCGTTGTACATTGGTGGCCAGAAGTATTTGTTTCTAGTTGCAGCGTAAGTTCTCTGAAAACCTTGATGACCTCCCCAGAATACAGTCATTGTAAGAACTGAGTATTGAATCACGTAGATTCCTCGGAACAGGAATCTGTTTGACCAGTCGTTCATCTTGTGGCACTTTCTTGCATCTTTTTGAGTAGAAATGTTTTAATATTCAATCCTCCAATTCAAAGTTCTGGATCACATGGAACTCTACTTGACTGTTTATACTTAATGATATCGGCATAATCACGACACTTTTGTTGTTCCTGTGTAAGATTTTGAAGGTTAAGTTCTTGGTTTGTATCATTTTGAAGACACGATACAACTGCTTCTGTGTTTTCGCCCTTATATTTAAAAGTTACTTCGGTATAAGTTTTTGGTTTGTCTATATCAATGGAGCATAAATTTTCTGCCAAATCACTTGAATTAATTGCTACATTTTTGTTAATTTCGGAATGTTTTGTCTCGATAAACAGTCTACCGGGTTCTTTGATCCTGGACGATGTAAAATTTTGAAGTTGTAAGATTGTAAAAGTAAACTCCTTCTACCAAGTCTCCTTTGACAATCTTTACTTTTTTGAAGATGTTTAACTGAAACATTGTCTGTATAAACTGTAAATTGTTGGTTTGCCAAATGAAGTTTAAAATTTTGAATCCCTTCCACTAATGCGAGAGCCTCTTTGTCAGTAATATGCCAATTAAGTTTTCAACCTTGTAATTGTCTTCCACCATATGCGATTACATGTTCCTTTCCATTTTGAATTTGACTTAAATCCTTTCGAAAATTCAGATGAATCGGTTGTTAAAATAAATGACATGTCTAAATTTGGATATGATAGTATTGGTGCTGATATTAGTCGTCCTTTAAAATCGTCAAACGCTGGCTGCTTACTCTTCCGGACCACCTGAGTCTACGCCCGGTTTTTTTGGTGGGGTCCATGTTGTTCATATGTTTTTAGTTTTTAATTGTAGTGCATGTATTGTTTTGGTCTTGTCTTCGATGTTCTCCGGAGTTTGTCAGTTGTTACGATTTTTCTCTCCTTCGAATATCCCTTTGGTATTTCTTGTCTTTACTTTAACAAATTTACAATAGTAGTTTGCCCTGCCTAGAAAACTTTTGACTTGTTTGGCATTTGTTGGTCTTGGAAATTTCTTTACTCTTTCAGTATTTTCTGGGTTTACACGGATGTCATCCTTTGATATAATATGTCCAAGATATTTGACTGTTTTTGATGCAAAATTACACATTTCTGGATTAAGTTTCAAATTAGTCTCATGACGACTGGAAAACACTTGCTGAAGGTGAACAAGGTTGTCATTGAAGTTCTTTGAAAATATAACAATGTCATCTATGTAGACAAGAGGAATTTTGAAATTTCGATCTTTGAGCACTTTAGTCATCAAACATTGAAAAGTCATTGGAGAGTTCATCATGCCAAAAGGAAGTCTGTTAAATCCGAATACACCCTTATGCGTTATAAACGCACTTTTATGTTTTGTATCGGGGTCTAACGGAACCTTCAAAATCCGGATCTTAAATCCAAAGAGGTAAACAGCTCTGCTTTTGAATCTGCCAAAGTTTCAAAAACATCAGACATTGTTGGAATTACAGCTGACATTGTCTCAGTAATACGGTTTAAAGCTCTATAATCAACACAAACGCGTACACTTCCATTTCTTTTCTTAACTAAAACAATTGGATTATGCCATGGTGAATTTGATTCCTCAATGATGTTATTCTTTTCCATATCTTCCAGTTGTTTGTCAAGTTCTGTACGCATTTGTAGATTCAATCTATAAGGGGCAGCACTAATGGGTGTGTCCAAGTTCACTTAGATCTTTCGCAAAAATATCCCTGTTCCGTCCTAAAAGTCTAAAATGTCACTATCAGTATAGCACTAGTTTCTTCATTGAGAGAATTGATCGAAAATTATGTTGTGTCCGTAAATTCTTTGATATTTTGAGTCTGTATAATTTCAGCTTTTGCAATTTTGGTATTCGTTCGGATGTAAACGGTATAATTGGACGGATTCAAAAGTCTGTAGCAAGACAAACTTTTTTCCACTTGTGAAATAGTTCTTCCTCCTGCTAACTGATAGTCAATAGACAAAGTTCCTTTAGGTTCCAACATCACAGTTGTTCCATGTTTGAATTTTGAAACATGTACTGGAATTAATATTTCAGAATTACTTCCGACACTGTAGTTACTTTGGCCATCTGAACTTTGTTATCTGGAAATGTTGGCACTGTCACTGCAGAAACCTGTTGTCCAATTGATCAGTTCTTTTTACTCCTCCAAATCAAAATCTTGTTTTAGCCAAATCAGAAAATTATGAAACATTTTAACTTTAATAATTATTACAAAAGTGAATGAAAGTCTTGTAATGTTGCTGACAAGTCTGCTTGATAATCCTCACTGAGTACAGTTTTCTTCTTACTTACACATTTTGAACTTAATTTATCTAAAAGTAATTTTGTATACTGCTTAAATAAATATTGCCATGCCACCGGTCAAATTGAATCGAAATTCTGCCCGGGTTCTCCACCGATCTGTCACCGAGAGTCCTGCATGTCAAATAAAGGGGAATAATTGAACATGCATAACCCTTGGGACAGGTGGTCGGTCTTTCAAATACCTTGGGTGGTGGCAGGCATATCTATAAAAGCAAGTAGTCGGTAAAACGATTGAATTTGACTTGTAACCTGAAACATCAAACAACCATTTGGACTATCGGGCCTTCGAACTAAAGGGTATTCGGACTAACGGACCTCCGGACTACCGGCCCTTCCACTAATGGACCTTAGGATACTGGGTAAGCACTCGTATTTTACATTTAGCGTTGTATTTTTCACAAATACCGCGCTTTGTGGAATTCCCTGGAAGAAAATACACGGATCAGTAACAAAAAGACTGAAATTCATTAAATTTGCAAACAAATACAATTCATGTTACCAATCAAATTACAGCATACTTATATAAGGTGGAATTAAACTATAAAATCCATAAGTTCAAACAATGCTCGACAACCGGTGAAAAATGTTCATTTGATTTCTAAAAATAATAATGATGCCCGAAATTTGCAGCCTAGGAGTTTTCCCTAATGTCCAATTTTACTTATTGTCCCTAACATATATACCTAGTTCTTTGACGGAGGACATAAGAACTTGACCACTACAGATTTTTTTTTCTTGGCCTGTGCAATGCATGTTTGTGTTTCGTCGTTAAAGAGATAAAGGGGATTAATAGAGGCAAAATCAATTTCGGAAGAAAGTTAAAATTTCATCCGATTTCAATTTTTTATTTTTATTCATCTTCATGGGTGCATTCAGTGTATTCTATCTTTTACAGTTTTCGAAATATAAAGATTTAAAGAGCCTTTTGTTTTTGTTGTTTTGTTGTTGTTTTTTTTTTTTCATCAGATTTCACTGAGTTTTTTTCTTGTAATTCATCTTGATTAGTGCTATCATTTGTATGTCAACAATGAAGATTTATGGATACCATTGATTAAGAAATAGAACAAAACGTTAATATTTTCATATACGATGAAATCTGTGTTATTTCAAATAAAAATACCCAAACCTTTTAATCTAATCGAGGAATTTTCCGAAAATTTATTGATTTTCCACTGTGGTGTGTAACAGTGAAAAGGACCAATGTTGTGTGGTGACTTCTCTAAATATGGTATTGCACCCGGATATAGCATACATTATCCAAATATGGTTAAAATGGTTTGCTTTTGACTGTCTTCATGCTGTTACGAGGTTTTCGATTGCAATGGATAGAAATTATTTTATTGTAAGGTTGTTTACGTTTGTGTAGCACAGGCATGGTGATTTAGCGGTAGGCTTAATAGCCAGTAGAAAACGAATTCCAAAAACTATAAAAGCCGTTGCATTCAAAAGTCGATCAGAAATTACATAAAAACATAATCCCTTGTATTTTCTCATTAAATATTCTGAATTTGTCAATGTACAGAATAACTATTTGCAGTAAACTTTAAATTCTAACACCAAAAATCTACAAGTCGCTAAGTCTAATAATTCACTCGTGCGCTACGAGCATAGGTGAATTAATGTGTTATTTGGCAACTTTTACATCTTAGGAATACGAATTTCTCAATTCATAGTTATACTATAATTATTTTTCGCCACAGAACAGATAATGCTTAATTAATGTCCACTGTTGTTACCATGGTAAAGCGTATTTTAGGTCAAGGGCAAAATCCAAAACTATACCGACAGCGTGGGAAAAACGTAAACTAGTGCGTAAATAAAAACGTGTCGCATATTTAATGCTACATTACTTATTATATTTTTCAGCTGATTACACACTTGTCGCGTTAAGAGAAAATCCATCTGAACAGATGACGAACAGCTAGCTCTTTTCTATATGTAGAAATAATAGAAATATGGTCAATTATTTTTAAGCCTCCACGAACACATATATAAGGATGTAAAAACAGTCATTCAGTAAGTACAAGACATAGATCATGTAGATATTAAATTACTTGCTAAATTGTCAATTGAACTGTTTTATATCATGGTATATTTGGTCACTTGTAAAAATTGATTTGGTCGTGAGAGCTAGTGTACGTCTAAAAATGATTTTAATGTTAAAGTTGCTATTACACGGTGTTTATCTATATAGGATACTTTACGCACTTTTTGACGTTACGAAGATTCTTCGTGATCAGGTAACGGATCATTGCAGTAAGAACAAGGTACTTTGACCAGAACGCCCAATGTAAATTGTATTTTATATCTGTTTAATTGGGTTATCAAAAATGTGAAAGGCGGAACAAGCAAATAATCGAGGTAAGCAACTTCGTCTTCTTTTCTGTTCAGATATTAAAAATAAAGGAATGATTTTTTTTCACAATAAATGAGAAACTGTTTGCAAACTTTGAAACGAAGTCAAACTTTGCTGATTTATCCAATTTTGTTCAGCGTTTTAGCTCGTGCAAGTACGGAATTTTGTTAGCATATGTAAATGTTAAGAGTGAATTTCATTTATTCGAGAAAATAGTTTATTAAAATTTGAATTCCCCAGTGTAAGCTATGCAGTGGTCAAGAATCGCAAAGGATGCGGTGCCGTCGGTCGTAAAGGGTCGTTGCCACTGGTTATTAGCTCACCTGGCCATGTTAGTTTATATCATCACTTTGCGTCCGTCATCCGTTGTTGGCGTCCGTCCGTAAACTTTTCAAATTTTGATCTCTTCTGAAACTACTTGGCGGATTGTAACCAAACTAGGTAGGAATGATGTATGGAGGGACCGTCACAAAGGATCCCCCTTCAATTGTTTCTGGTTGGATCAATAAAATGGTTGCCATATGCCATTTTTTATTTTGAATGGCCAATTTTCAAAAATCTTCTCCTCTGAAACTACATTTTCAAATGTTTTGAAACTTACAGGATTGATGACAATTATACCCTCTACACACTATTAATTTTTGTTGAGATTCATCCACTCAACATATTGGAAAGGGTTTGTTTTGCCATTTGCCAGAAGCTAATGGGCAGATTGTAACAAAAATTGGCACGGATGATTTATGGAAGGACCTCTACCAACAGTCTACCTTTGGTTCGAGTTGTTGAACAACATGGCTGCCAGAGGCCATCTTTGGTTTTGATTGGACAATTTTCAAAAATCTTCTCTGAAACTACACGATGAAATATTAAGAAACTTTGCAGGATTGATGACGATAGTACCTGCTACAAGCAGTCCACTTTTGGTTGATATTCATTTGACCAACGGACGGCTGCGGCTGTTCAAAGTTTCCAATGAATCCATATGGGAAAAGACTTTTTATCATTTGCCTAGGAACTAAATTGCAAACTTTAACTAAAGTTGGCTAGTATCTCATATGGAAGGACAGATGAAAATGATCCACCATTTTTAGGCCAAAGGTCAAATATCAAGTCTACTTTGGATTGTGTGTTACTTTAAAAGCCTTGTGAATACAAAAGAGCTTACATTTTATAATGGCCTAATAAAGCCAGGTGAGCCTCTAATCCAATTAAACAAGTATAAAATACAGTTAAAATTGGACTTTCTGGTCAAAGTACCTTGTTTTTACTCCAAGAATCCGTTACTTGAGCACGAAGGATCTTCGTAGCTCCAAAGAGCTCGTAAAGGATCGCTATGTATGCACACCATGTATTAGGAAAGGAGAATTGTAGCATTAACCAACATGGAATCTATGAATGTAGATTCGTGTCAAAATAGAGATGGTTTCATCTAGCATGTCTAGTAGATAAATCAGACCTGGGGTAATCGTAATCAGCAGTAATAAATTACTTTTTTCCATGTACATGTAATCAAATGTAATCTGTAATCATAATTTTTTTTAGATTACAGGTAATTATAATTTAACCAGTTATATTAATTTTACCATGTAATAATGTTTACATTTAGATTACTTCTATGAAATTACTGGCTGGTCATTTTCACTGTTTTATTGCTTCAGTTGTTTGCTTTTTATCTATTTTTTTATTGTTTGAGCAAGCTACATTAAGAAATAT